>CAJRST010036666.1:9314119-9515917 GCA_907169785.1 Menidia menidia
GTCTTTATCTATTTTATCGAGTGCCCTGAGTAAAGTAGTGTTTTAAAATAATTACCTCCACTTACAGTTTTCAGTGTTAAAACCCTAGAAAAAGTTTTCCATTAATGTAAAAAAGGTTTATGGGGATGTATGTATAAAAAGAGCCGACAGTGTAGTCATTCTCTTGTCCACGCAGCAGGCTGATGCACAAAGCTGGTGGCCTTGTGTTAACATTAATCCAACTGAGACAGCTTCAGCAGCGGGAAGCCCACTCTCCTCCCCAGGTTTCCATCCTGGCAGCCAGCAGGCTCCCCGCTCCTCCATGTCTTCCCTTCCCCTCAGCCCCTCATTACAGGCCCGCCTACACCTCCAGCCCTACATCCATGCACGCATTGCAACTAGCAGTGATAAATGTGCAGAGACTGGTAGAGATGCGCCCCTATATCCGGGCTGTCTTTTTATCATTCTTCTAATTAGAACAAGTGGAAGTTTAATGGGGGGGTCGAGCTGAACCAGCACTGATGGGTTTTTTTTCTTTCCAGGAGCAGACATTTCCCGTGGAAAGCATCAGGGCCAGCAGTGCTCCAGCTGTGGCACCTGGGGACGGTGGAACCTTTGCCTGGTCTGTCTCTCCACTCCCAAAATTCAACCCCCGCTGCCAGCTAATCCTAATTCTGGCCTGTTTGGTTAGTCCACATTGATATATGTTCACGTGTCCCTCACATGACTTCCCCTCTGACATTCCTTTTTCTTATCTGCCACCTGCGTTCAGAACAGTACTCAATACAGTAGAAGAAAAAACTCTGACAAAGCATTGAAATCATTTGAAATAGTATCCTTCTCGTGTCATGATTTACCTGCATAATTTGTAGCAAAGAGTAAGCCCATGCTGTTAACTCAGATGCCTAATAGAGAACCATCAGTTCAACGTGCTACCGCTTGTCTCTGTGGTCATTTTCTTCTCAGTGGCTGAGAAGGAACATCATTAGGGTCCCCATGATGGAGGACGGTGACCGTTTCCTCTCCTTTGTGTGCAACTCTCTGGTTTCTCCTTAAGAAAGAAGGATTAAACTAGAAGGTGGGAGATCATGCAGGAACCAAGAGGTTTAAAAAAAAGCATTCGTCCTGTTTGTATCTACATACAGGAACATTTTACCGAACCTCCACAAGTTGACATTTAGATGCTAAAATCACAAACATCTTCAAAAGCTTCAAAGCCCAGATAACATGCTCTAATCTAAGATCAGTGCTTCTCAGCACTTGAATTAATATAATTTTAATTCATTTAATGAATTATGAACAACAGAGCAAGAAACTTCACTACTTTTCAAGGGTAGCTTTCAGTGAGCCCAGACCAGCAAAGGTGGACACAGCAGTGAGACTGAGATAGAAACAACAGAGAATTGGAAACAACAAAAAGAAAGGATTCAGAAAAACCTGTCAGTGTCAGAATCCCATCAGGAACAGAGTGATTGACAAGGGTTTTCCTGCCCTCTAAGACCTGATGATCATCACATCTTTGCCCTGATATCAATCATTTCTTTTCAAACTGAGACAAAAAAGAAAGATGGAAAAATTCTAAATAAATACCAACTACCAAACTTTTAGTCTTTTGTCATTTGTTTCTCATTTTAAATTAGATGAAAGAGTGTTGCCTGACATCGTTTGCAATATATGGTAGTAAAACATTACCGAATTAAAGAAAAACTCAGGAAACAATGAAAAACAATTTATCGAATTGTCATAAGACAAAAGAGAGCACATCTGAACTGCCTTCATGTTACTGATCCACTCACACTGTTACAGTCTTGCAAATAATTAATCAGAAAACAGTCTTAAGTTCAAAGTACAAAAATACCTTTAGAATGTGGGTTTTTATTTTATATTAACTACTTCCTCCTTCATAAATCAGTGCAGAGGTTCCTCATTCTCAGACATATCAGTGCTGAGACTAAAGGAAAGGGGTCAGATAATCTTGCCATTCAAGCTTTATAGACCTATAATCAGCTCATATAACTCCGTAGTCAGATCTCTCTGCTCACAAGGAAACACATAGGACCTAAACTTTCCCAGGACTCAGCAAGACTGCTCATGACTGTGCTGCTGGATAAACAGAAATAGACTGTAGAGGAAGAAGAAGTGTGTGGATTATCCAGAGTACCAACAATGTCTGCGCACCCCAGAACTGTTCAGCAGAGAAGGCAGAATATCACCGCGCTGCCTCTCTATTATTCCGGACAGCTGCTGAAGAAAAGTGCCAAAGAGAAGGTGAGAACAAACAGAGATGAGAACTATAATTAGAATTGTTGCTGCCTTTTAACACCAAGCGATGTGTATTGATTTATAATATCAACTACAGTGATGCATCTGATTTTTGTTTCACTAGCAGTCACTGTGCAGTGTTGAGAAAAGTAATATTCTAATATTTGCACTGGTGAAGTAGCAGATTTGCTTTGAGATGATACTTTCACAACAGAGAGATGAATTAATGAACGCTCACTTTTATCAGGATCAGCAGTTTTCTAAAACATTTCTGGCTTTAGGATTTCAAGAAGTACTTCGGAGAGCTGAGAGGCTCTTCGCTGTTTCTGTACGAAGATGACACACAGGAGACGGTAATATCACCATTAACATCCCCAATAGTCGGTAGAAAATAGTATAAAAAACTGACTAAACTCTATTTTTGGGTTATAATGCACAAACTGTAGAGCGGCACAGCTGAAGGAGTAAGAAGGAGCTGGGGCCCAGCTGATTACTTGTTAATCATTCATGTCTATGGTCGTTTTCTCGGCAGTACACAGAGAAGCTGGACCTGGACCAGCTAAAATCCTTGGACTTACAGTCTCCGTATCAACAGAGGGCGCCTACGATTTTTACCCTGACTCTGCACAAAGAGCAGGTGCAGTTGAAGGTCTGTTACACTCAAAGTGCTCCCACTCACGACTATTCATTTTAAACCATGAACCATTTTAACCGTAACTGATTGCAAAGCTCCTTCTTTATTTTTCTGTTTGTTTTTTTTAACGTCTTTTCATATTGTTTGTGTAACTTTTCAGATGGAAAATGCTGACACGGGAGAAGTGTGGAGGGGCTACATCCTCACTGTGGTCAATGTAAGCAATTTACAATCAATAAACTGTTACGCAGCGCAGTGACAACCAACAGTCAAAACAGGCTCATACTGTGCACAAAAAATGTAAAAAATTGAGCTTTTCTTGGAGAAATGACACGATCATTCAGCACAGCCTGCCACTGCAAACGTAACCTGAAGCTGTATTGAATCTCAAGAGAGTAAACTAAAGACACTCACTTCAGATGGGGCCTTGATTTAGCTCAATAAATGAAATGGTGTTTAAAAAAATGTAATGAAAGAAGATGAAGAAATCATGGCATGAAAGATAATTCTGGCATGGATGTGTATGGGAGCATCATGAAGAGACGAGGAGAATCTGGGTGCACCTTTAAAGATGCACCTTTTTCAAATCTCTCACCGGGGCTCCATCCATCCGAATTCGATGGCGCTGTAATGTAATGTCCCCACAGATGGAGATCCCCAGCAAGCTGCAGCTGCTGCCGGGCCAGATGATGACGCTAGAAGAGGTTCTTTCTGAGGAGAGAAAAAGGAAAACCCAAGCGCCACGCCCGCCCCTCCCCCCTCGACCCACCTTCATCGGGGTGACCACCGAGATGCCAGAGTGAGCTACGCTGATGCACCAGGTTCAGTTTTTTCCAAGGCCTGGAAGACTTCTCCGAAAGCTAAACCGCCTCTTTTCCCTCAATCCTGCAGGTGTTTCTACGATGTGACTCGACAGGAGGCCGAACAGATGCTGACCGCAGAACCAGAGTACGGAAGCATCATCCTCCGTCCATCAACTCTGCCCAATAACTACGCCCTGACCCTCAGACAACACAAACAAAGGTCTGTCAATTCAGGTGTTGGCATTTAGAGCTCATGGCATGTGAATGCACCAAAAACAAAATCATATTTAGCCATCAAAAATGGAACAACCACGAGCCAACCTTGACCCTGTTCTGTAGTATTTGAGTCCGATGGATTAGACATGGAAAAAAACTAAAGAATGAAATGACCATTGACGTTTCAGTGCCGTGTGATTATCATCACCTTTGCTTTGTTTCAGTGGCCCTGTCATTAAAAACTTCAGAGTGACCACTACAAAAACCGGATTTGTCATTGAGCTGGATACACCAGTAAGTCCAACAGGCCACCCTTTCTAACAAATCTTAACCCAAGGCACTTAGATTTGAACCCATTCATGTTCCCAGAGGAACGGCAGTTGTCTAAAGTCAGCTTTTCAGTTTGCGAGCCAGGTTTTTAATAAATAAAGCAATTAGCAGTAAAGGAAAAGGTATGTGGATATTTGATTTTAATAAAAACACTAATATGGTTCTGCTTTCTAAACTTAGGGAAAAATAGGCAGCCTATTTCACCAGTGTCCACCGATGTAAATCAATCAATAACTTGCAAACAAAATCACAGATCCAGTTGCCTGTTATTCTAATTGATGTCACTATATGTTAATACTCTTAACATATCCATCCATCCATCCATTATCAATGCCGCTTATTCCCTCATGGGGTCGCGGGGGGAACTGGAGCCTATCCCAGTGGTCAACGGGCGAGAGGCAGGGTACACCCTGGACAGTCCGCCAGTCCATCGCAGGGCCACACACAGGACATACAAGGACAAACAACCACTCACACTCACATTCACTCCTAAGGGCAATTTCCCCAATCTCCAATCAGCCTAACATGCAGGTTTTTGGACTGTGGGAGGAAGCCGGAGAACCCGGAGAGAACCCACGCAGACACAGGGAGAACATGCAAACTCCACCCAGAAGGGCCCTGGTTCCCCCGGGATTCGAACCCAGAACCCTCTTGCTGGGAGGCGACAGTGCTAACCACCACACCACCGTGCCGCCTCTTAACATATAGTTAACTATATTACTCTTAGCAGTATTCACAAAGCTGTGCGATTTTATGATCTGATTAATAAAAGTAATAACCTGATCCCTGTTCTCTGCAGGTAACCGTCTCCTCCTTGAATGATGTGGTGAATTTCTTCATTGAGAAGACGGAGTACCGTCTTTATCCCTACATTCGATCTCAGCCCTATGACACTCACTTTGGTAGGGCAGAGCAGATTTTAATCTGTGGAGTCAAGTCAAAGCACAAAGTTCACCCCAGCCTTTTTTTTCCGTTTCAGATGTGTCACCTCCTCCAAAGTGCATTGCTACCCCATTACCAAGGACTAAAACTGTGCCCCAGGCTGAGGTGGCACCTTTAAAGCGGCCCCCGACCAAGGAAAAGCTTCTTCCTCCTCCAGAGGAGCCTGAAGTGAACGAATACGTGGTTCCTGATGAGGATTTGTCTGACGACAAAGAATTGAAGTTCGGTGAATGCTTTTGATAAATAGTTCTGGTGGGGTTTCGTTGTAGGTGCATGTGGAAAATGACACATCCATGTTTTGTTTTTTTACTTCTAGTTAATCTGGAGAGTGAGCTCCGCCAAGCTATAAAAGCACGGAGGGAAAACCTCTACAGTGCATCCAAGATGGACGAGGACACCTGCTATGAAAATGAAGCTCCCGGGATATCCCAGAGCGGCACGGTGGAGTGGAAGGTCAACGTCTAAAGAGTCCGCTGCTTGAGATGTTCAGCTTTTAGCTTGTTCTGTGAGGCTGAACTCTCTGTGTGCACTACTCTGGACAAAATCACATCTGCAAATCAGAGTAAAAGACTGCTGTATGTTGTGTAAAGCAGTGGCTCAAACTGTGTGGAGGCCACTGGACTCGTGCTGTCAGTGACCAACATGAAGGGTCAAGTCCCAACACAGGTGAATAGATCGCTTACGCGCAGCTTTAGGCTGTGCATGACTTATCAATTATACTGCTCTGCACGTTTATTGATGTAAATGACACCCCTAGGTTATTGTTTAGAAAACTAATGACAAGTCAGGGATCAAAGTATTAAGAGGAATGTCTACAATGGACAACAGTCACTATGGAACGTCTGTAAATTGTGTGCCTGTAGAGATATGCCATTAAGAGTCAGAGACAGACAGTAAGTCAGTGAACTTTAACTAAATGAGAATATCTGGGGGGAGCAAACTTACCGAGGGTTCACTAGTGTCTAGCGAGCCTGAATATTTGTGGTAAACATTTCAGAGGCTATAAATCAGTCATGGCTCGATAAGCAGTTATGTAGGAGTCAGTCCAAACAGTTTTAGATTAGTCAGAAGGTTGTTGTAATATTCCCACATTTCCCTTGATATAGTACCTCTTCTGTACTTTTAACATGTCTTTGCATTTGATCTTGTATGTTTTTAACAAACCTAATC
The DNA here is from genome assembly GCA_907169785.1 of Menidia menidia. Classification (NCBI taxonomy): domain Eukaryota; kingdom Metazoa; phylum Chordata; class Actinopteri; order Atheriniformes; family Atherinopsidae; genus Menidia; species Menidia menidia. The sequence continues at coordinate 9,320,456 of CAJRST010036666.1, forward strand.
ATGCAGCCCAATGTTTTAGAGAGTAAAATGAAAACGCAGCCATATTTTCTGAAAAAAAGAAATAAAAGTCTAAAAAAAGTCTATATCTACACATCTATCTGGGCTGCACACAAAAATAGTGGTTGAATGGATAACAGTGTAAAAAATAACAAAGGTGATCTTAATTCTTTATTTTTCACACATAAGAGTAAGCCAACATAAAAGTTTCAAATTGTATAATTGTTTCATAGGTTGTACCTTTAAGTATGTATTTTTTAAAATGTCCTCACAGTAATGGATCAAGTTGTACATTTAAAAGTTTAAGGATCAATCTTCACTCAAAGACAACAAGACTGTGAAAAATATCCATTAAAAAAAGAAAAGCAAAGACTCCCTTTTGTCTCCTCCTGTAGTTTTAGTGTAGCTCAGAAAAACTGTGTCTACTGCTTCGTTTCTGTCCATTTTCACATTTCTAAGAATCTGGTCCTTTACACTCTGTGGTAGCAGCCCTCATGTGAGAAAGACAAATAAAACCTCTGGAATAACTTAACATCTCAAGATATAGAAAATAAAACGGAATAAATTAAGGTGATTGTTCCTCTAAGTGAACGCTCCGACACCTCCTGCTGCCGTCTGTTTCTTTCCTTTTTCACTTTTCTGTGAGTGACAGCTGCAGGATCCTCTCCAGCTCGTCCTCTTCCTCCTTCTGCTTCCTGCACCAACGAGAAAAGTGAGGCTCACCGGTCAGAACCACAATATTAGAAACAAAGAGTTTGAACTACCCTGGGAGGTTATCTGACCACGTAATGGCTTTACTGCACTAAGTGCCACACAAGGAATTCATCTGTTGATGATTCAGCAATATTACCATCAGGGGCAGTTCAATATTTTTGGTGATAATTGCAAATTAGCATTCGCCCGGATATGACAAAGAGGATCCTCAGCAGTGCCTCAAAAAAATTAGATGAAGAAAAGAAAATTAAAGAAGAAAAAGATATTAGAAAGCAGGCAAATTAAGTGTCTTGAAGAAATCAAATGCTCAAAAACAGAGAAAAATCCACAAAAAAAATTGAATAAGTTCTGCATCATATGCTTTTTAGTAATTTTTAATGGATCTATTTATTTTCACATTATTAAATTCCCATTATTTAGCTTATGGTTATCTTGCAGTGTCATGCTGCAAATATTTGTTTAGTCAAGTCTTTCATCTCACCACTGCGCCATCAATCATCGGAATTTACCCACAGACTCGCACAAACACTGAGAGTCTCAAGTAGTAATGCAAATCCACCTGAGAATAATAGGTCCTCTCCCTGAATCTGGATGAGATAAGGAGATTTGCCTACATTCTCCCAGGTTTGTTTGCCATTAGCCTAGAACCCATAGAATCCTTCTGCTCTTTTACATAACCAAAAACGGAGAAGCAGAGGCTCAGCTCAGCTGGGACTGAATGAGAGGAGGCAGCAAAGTGCGAGCGCGGCAGTGTGTGTCAACACGCTGTCAAAGAACGGGACGAAAGAAATGTCTGAGCCAGTTCTGATGCATGGATAAGATCAGGACTGAAATCTGTACGAGAGCAAATACACCCTGTAAATAAACACGGCGTCATTTCCTCCTGACTGCTTTGACAGGAGAATCAAAGAGAACCGTGCCACTTTCTGACTTTCTCTCACCTGTCCATTTCCTCCTGCTCCCGGCAGGACAGCTCCATGGCCATACGCAGCTGCTCATCAAAGCTGCTCGCCACGCCGAAGTGCCCGGAGAGACGCGGGTCAGTCACCGCATTGTAAGAGAGTGGCGAGTTGGAGGCGGGGTCCAACGGGGACACGGAGGTGGGCTGACTTTGGTCGGCCGTGTCCTCTCCCTCCCTGCTGGCCAGTGAGATGGACAGGGACTCTTGGATGGCCCTGAAACCCCACACAAACAAAGAAATCAAGTCAAATTTCATTAAATAAAGACGTTTCCCTCCTGAACCCTTATAGGTGACGAATGGGAACTGCCGCCCGCAAGAGAGGGTGGGATAAAAAGATAATCACTGAACTTTATTTAAATAGTAGTTTAATTAAATTCCTCCCGAAGCCAAAGATTTCCCTGTAGGAGAGAGACTTACACACTGGCATCAGTCTGACTTCCTGTTAAACCTGGTCTAATGATTACATACACAAAGGTAATCCATTTCTATTCACTTTCCTAATTACATTAGACAGGTGAGGTCAGAGGGTCAGCTCACCTCTCGAGCTGAGAGTCTTCCTCGTACAGAGGAGACTGTGGCACCGGGCGGCTGTTGGTCAGGGCCTCCCAGATGGTCACCTGAAAACCATACGCATGCATTAAGCAGCTTTAGATGCACAGAAAGCCTGCTGGTGCACTTCGTCCCTGAATGTTATCAATGAATAAGACAGAAAACCACTTAGCTGCATATGTATTGATATAAGTTTTTTTTTTTCCTATTTTGCCTTTAATGTATTAACACATTTCTATTTGCTTTTGTGTATTTCCAAGTGAACCGTCGATGAAGACTGGCTCCATACCTCCAGCAGTTGTCAAACTGCTTTAATCTTTCTCACCTGGTCGCTCTCTGTGCCAGCGTCCAGCAGACTCTGCTGGATGGCAAACTGCAGCAGGTTGTCATCCTCATCCCTCATTGGCTCGCTTCGGCCCGGACCCAGGGTGGTGTAGTCCGGAGGGGGCTCAAATACCGAGGGGTCCACCTCACAGTGGAAGGGAGGGGGAGACTGGCCTGAGAGGAGATAGGTGTGTGGTAGTAAGACGGATTTCTCTGACACTACAGGTCAACCAAGGCGGTCAGAAACCCTTCTGTTTTAGTACAGTTATCAGATAAAACTGCATGGCTTCCTATTTGTTATGGTCGTATAGGAGACAGTTACCAGCCTCTCCAGCGCTCTCTGGATTGGTAACGGTCACCGAGCTGACCGGCTCGTCGCAGCCACAAAGGTTGCTGAACGTCACTCTGGCATTCAGCACGTGGAACAGAGGAATCTCTGGAAGAGACGAAGAAACGGAACAGCTTGAGTGGCAGCCTGCCAACAGCCGCATGCTTCAACAAACACCACACACGTTCAGATGTCGGAAGTTAGCCAATTACCTCAAGAATAACTTTGCGGAGGGATCATCTGAGCTAAGAGGGAACGCGAGAATGAGCTTCAAGAAGACCTGGAGGCTGTTTGTTTTGTTTTTTCCACTAAGTAACACGATATGCTGTCATCAGCTACGTCTACTCAAAACATGGAGAGACTATTTGGGACGTAACTGCACCCACCTATCTTGACAGGGAAGCCTGGAGGCAGGCGCAGGGTGATGAAGTCCCGCAGCTTTGCAAAGTGGGCGTTGGAGATGGCCATGAGGTCTATGATGGGCGTCACCTGCTCGGCCAAAGACAGCGGGTGACTCTCACTCAACCACAGCGTCGCTTTAAACCTAGAGAGGAGACGGACAGAGCAGGAGGCGCGTAAGCGGTGCTGATACCGGTAGGGAAAGGAAAGGGGAGTGGTTTCATGTTGGGACTCTAATGGCACCTCTGGACTTTGCTGGTCAGCTCCACGGGCCGCCCGATGTCCCGGCCGTTCAGGTTGAACTCGGGGTTGAAGTACTCCTCTGCTGTAATGGCTGTGGGGTTGTGAGGACTGGCGCACTGGGACACGTTGCTCTGGCAGAAAAAAAAATAAAAGAGAGCGCTGTCAGTGGCCTCAGAGCAGAAGCAGCCGGTGAGACGGAGACGCACCGCAGAGACACACACCCCGTTCTGAGCGGTGTGCTGCTCAGCTATCCCCAGGAAAGACTGAAGAGGCGTCTTAGATCCTGATGAGAGGAAAGCACAGCCATTTTCATTTGTGAGAGTTTTATTCTATAGTTTAAAACAACAGGGGGGGAGACGGTCAGTGAAAAGAGGCAAACTGTTCTTGATCATAACACTGGATCAACAGTCTGCTGCCACTTTCTTACAAACAGTTCAAAGCTCACAAACAGACTGTCCGTGTCAGAGGGTGGGCATGTTTTCACCTTTGCTCCTGGACTTGTCCTGGTCAGACAAATGCTCTGTCCGAGACCGGGTCACCAGCTCCACATTGGTGGCACTGTAGACCTGGACAAACAGTCACAAAAAGCACTCGTGGACGCACACCTTTCAGCGCGTTCTCATGCTGCCTTGATCTGCTTTAGAAAAGCACCCGTTTTCTCATGACAAATGCACATTAGTGTGCCGGCCTCTACTTTTCTGCTTGTGTCCAAATTGCTTTCGACCCCTTTCGACGGTGCAGCGAGATACCTGCAGTGTCAGCAGCTTAAAGTTAGGCATCAGAAGGACGGCCTGAGAGACACACTGTGTGTGAGATAAACAAAAATCCCCTTTTTTCCTGTAGTTTCAGTCTGTGGGTGATGTGTCACATCAAAAACATAACACAAATGCTGTCATCTTTATATTTTGAATATAAAAAGGTAATGCGAGTAGATTCCTTTGAATATTCAATTATTTCAAATTATGGACAGAATGTACATCTTTCCTTAAAGGTTGGGGAATGTCATTACTGGACACAAACACCATACAGTTAATAATGTACCGTAAGACATAATTTAAAAATACATTTTTTGCCAACTTCTCTGACATATGTGCACAAAACACTGCTGCACTGGTAAAAAGAGACTTTTACTTGAATGATTGCCGTTGGAGAACTAAACATTGAACAACTTTTGGAAAAAGAAACAGAAAACAAAGAATGAAGGCTAACAATCTGTAAAGAAAAAAAGTGAAAAACCTTCAGGGAGCCTGGGGAAATATTATTCAAGACCATTTGTAAAAGCTTATAGCAAAGTCTGCAAGTGGAAAAAGAAAAAACGAAGGACCCGCTTAAAAAGAAAAGTTAGTTTTTTGGATAACAAAAGCAAATCATTCAGGCGGTGCTGAATTATCCAGATTACAAAAGTGAATCCTGGACCCGGCTGCTTTGGCGGTCACTTACCTTGGCTTCATACCCGCTGACGACCTCGCTCTTCTCAGAACGCCAGCCCCAGATCCCAGACTTGTTCCTGCAGATATAAATGAAGAAGCTGCTTCAGACATTGATGCATTCCCAGTCAGAACATCACCTCTGAGGATGTTCGACTGCCTCCATGAAACGTGTAAAATAGCTCCTCAGCACTAGGCTGCCGGTTGGGGGTAAAACGGTGCCTGGTAGTTACCGTTCAAAGGCAATGTTGCGCGTGTTCAGATGCGTTGAGACGATGGGCGACGTGATTCTCTGGGCCGTGTTCTCCTGGGATGGCTGCATGGCGGCCAGGAGCGAGGGAGCGTCGCGGGGGGACAACACCAGCGGCTCGGTGTACACCACCTGCTTCTCGTGGTCCACCTCCATCACCACCGCCCCGTCATCTGAGGGGATGGGCGCAGTCAGTCGAAACGGGCAGGAGAGCAGGGCCTTTAGAGCCTCAGAGGCTGTGACCGACCGTAACCGTATGACCAACCTCCACCCTTGAAAATGTAGCTCCGCCGCCCTTTCAGCCAAGTCATGTGTTCGAAGCCTAGGAGGGTGGTATCCACACGGAGGCACGAGCCACTCTTCCACACCCGGTAAACGTCACTGGGACAAACCTTTGACACCAACGGCACTGAAATGTGAGGAATAGGAGCAGCGTCACAAACAGGCAGTGGGAGTCGTGTTCAGGAGGAGGAAGAAAAGAAAAATACGCTGAGAAGGATTAAAATAAATAAATGAATAAATAAATAAATAAATAAACAAGAAAAGTAACTTTCTTAGAGGGCATCTTTCAATGGGAGCCAAAGCTTACTGGTTTTCAGGAAAACACTTGATTTGTAAAACCTCTCATGCCTCTACATTTTGCTCGGTCTTATCGGTGACTGTTTAATTAACGTCATAGTCCTCTGAGTAAGTTAAGTTCTGAGACACTTATAAAGTGTGTCCTGGGATATACCATATCCTTTCTGAAATAAAAAAGTCCCACAAAGCAAAACGTCTGTGATCTTGATGACAACACTGGATGATTAAACACTTTTAAATGGCTCATATATTGAAAGAAACATTAGAATCCGTTGCGGATTAAAGCAGGGAGACGTAACGGCAGAAACATTTTGCAGTTGATCCCTGAAACAGTGGTACTTCATTCATACACAGCAGGAATGGTTTTTAAATCAAGTGTCAAAGTGTACAGGTTGACATGGGCTGTTGTAGGAGCTGTCCACCCAACGTGGTGCTGAAACAGACCCCTCTAAAAACAAAATTCAATATAATAATAAAAAAAACAACAACAAATAACACTCACCCCAGCTGGTGAACTCCCACTTCATCTCCACATAAAAGTCTTGTGCCTGCAGAGACAGAGTTTTTTTGGTTTGTTTTTAGAGTGGAATAAATCAAGAACCTCCTATCCAGTGACGGCTGTCCTATTCTGGCTTCTGAAAGCTCCTTATCTCAGCACGGCTGATCGATCGACAACTCATCAAAATCAGGAACTTTTACCCGTCTCAGTTTGCTCAGCAGCTCTGGGATCCCTGCCAGTCTCTCGGTGGCTCTCTTGAAGTCTCTGTACTGAAGCACCAGCTGCACCAGCTCAGGGTCCCCGGTGCTCACCGCCTCCTGCAAGACTGAGACACACGCACATCCGCATGTAAAGACAGGGGGTGCCCCTCATTCCCTCAGCAGCCTGGGGACATGAAGCTGAGAGCAGCAGCAGCAGCAGCAGGACACTCACTGGTCCAGCCCTGAGCGCTGCAGTATGTTGGGTCAGCGGTGTGCCTGAGCAGCACCCGGGTGGACTCCAGGTGGCCCAGACACACAGCCAGCTCCAGCGGGGTGCGCCCTCTGGGATCCAGACGCTCCACATCCCGCTGCAGAAAACCGAACACACAGGCAGCAGCAACGGCAGCATCAGCATCAGCGCAATGCAGTGTGAAAAAAAAAACGCGCATCCGCAAAGCACCCGCCGCAAAGCCAGCCTCCACACACACTCACCTCCTTCCTCTGCAGCTCTCGGTCAAGCTCGAGGTACTGGTTGTTCCAGACGAGAGAATGCAAAGGAAACGCCTCTTGAGCCATGGCTGTCGTTGACAGTTAACACACGAGTTAGGCTAGGATTTCTGCAGCGACGCACCCGCTGCACAATGAAGCGGTGCGCTGCTCCTAACAGCTGCTTAGCTAGCCGCTTCGCCTCGACAACAGCAGGAAACCGAGCCACCCAGGAAAGCTTTATCACTGGAAAATCCTCTAGAGGGGACTTTTTGAAGCAGCTACCATTAGGAAGCGAAACTATTAGAGTGCCGTGTGTGTTGACTTCAATTAGTGGGCTGAGTTAGCCTGGCTAACTCAGCCCACTAACCTGATGCAGACGACTAGCTGCTAGCTGAGCTAACGTTAGCTAACTGGATAACAACATTGTTCACAGCTCCTGTTGGCACCTGGTTTCCATTCTAAAGAATGAAAGTGAAGTACTTCGACTGGGCAATAATGAGCCCCGGCGTCCGGTGATTTGAAATAGTTATTTTTTTTCAAAAAACGCTCCCCAGGGAGTAGAAAAAAATAAGTGCAAATTTAAAAAATAAATAAAACACGGGGTCTTAAAAGTTAGCTAGCTTCCCCTGGAACAGCTGTAACCCTCCCGTTGCCATCGCAGGGCTGTTTTCGTCTGTCAAAATACAGCAAGACACGGCCTTTATTCCAGTTTCACATCCAGGTCATTTGGGTTCAGGGCGTCGGAGGAGATGCCGGCCGCTGCTGCTGCTGCTGACCAGAGACGCTTCCAGCAGGACACATCTGCCAGCCTGCTCCGGACCCGAGCTGCACGGAGCCTGGCCACAACGACGAATCATCACAGCTGCACCGCCTTATTTATTTATTTTGAGGTGGCTTTGTTTCCAGGTTATGGAGGGATGCTGGGTGGAGCCAGGGGGAGCGGATCTTTGTTGTGGTCCTGCCATGCATTCAACGAACGCCTCTCTCTCCGAGTTGTTTCTCATTTTTTTTATTTTTCTTGAAAAATAACACAAATAACATGAAGTGAAAAAGGCTTCAGAGAATACTTACAATGCTACAGAATTCCCGTTTTTATAATCTAAAAGAGGAAAAACACATTTACACAAAAGTAAATATTTATATTTATATACTTATATTCACTCTGAGGGATATGGCCAGGAGAGCAGTCTGAGACCTTTGATACAGAGCCATAACACTTTGAAGGAACAAAGAAACGAGCAAACCCCTCATCGAAACCTCACATCTCTACACTGAAATGACGTGAAAGAAGACCACACATTTTTCATCCATCGAAAAAGAAAGAAAGAAAAAAGTTTATCAAATAGGGTCTGGGAACAGTTTCACCTCTAATATTTTGCTGTAAATGTCTGTCTCTGTACAAAAACAAAGCAATAAGAGTTTGGAAATTATAGCACCTGAAGTTAAACTGTCATTTGAAAATGCATCCTTGTCCTTGGCTTATCCCCCACATTTAATGCAACCTGCCCTTTGGTGGGGTGAGGTCTCGTTGCTGTGTTGATTGCCCACTCACGCTGTCTTTGTACCTTCTTAAAACACTCACATATACACCACTGAACTAATCTTTCATTTAATGACTTTGAAAGCTCTATGCACAACTGGTAAACACGGCCATTCCAGTAGTCTGACGAGAAAGTCTTTTCAGCTTCGTCTTAAAAAAATAAAAAAATCTCCACACATAGCTGTGCATAAAGCGCAAGTCACCTAACAACTTAACAGTTTCTCCCTGACAAAAACAAAGCAAAAAACATCCGTCCGATGCACCCAAATGTGTCACATGGCAAATAAGAACTTATGGTGGATCAGCCGAACTGAACAATAGTATCAGAGCACTTTCTCTCTCTTTACTTGTGACTTCCTCATGGTGAGAGCTTATGAGAGGAATTAAGACTTAAATCTGTCCAAAGAATAGTTGAGAAAAGTTGCTATCCACAGGATGTGAAGTCTAATATAGCTAATTAATTATTCTTCCACTCCCGTAGACCGAAAAAAAAAAGATGCGTTTTTCCCCACACATTAAATGTCAAATGAACAGAAAAAAACTCCTGAGTCTCTTCGTAGGTATGCAGAAGAAAAAAAAAAAACACCTCGGTCCAGCAGCTGGAACCGCTTCCCCCCCACACCAGTGAGCAAGCCCTCTGTTTCAGACCCCACCCATCCTCACCCATCTTATAGCACCCCGCCACAGACCGCGCTGGCTAGTGACTAAGATATCCTCTGGATCAGTTTCTCATCCGATAGGCAGTAGAGTGTGTTGACTGACAGTTCAGAGATGAAGGCCTCACAAGCTTTTCTGGAGACTCCTTTACAGCCCCGCAGGTCCAGCAGTGAGATGCACGAGAGGCGACGGAGGTACTTCAAACATGTGTCCGTCAGTTTACTGCAGCCTGGAAAAAACAAAGAACCCAAACCTAAACTCCACTGAAAAAAATACAGGTGTTGTGGGCTCCTGAAAAGAAGCTGTGCATCCTGCCTGTATTCCCTTCAACTATGTCTCACCTCCCAGGTTGAGTTCCGTCAGTGTGTTCCGGGTGGATGAGCCCACTGCAGTGAGCAGGTTGATGGAGTGGTCAGTGAGGCTGTTGCAGTGGGAGAGATCCAGTTTGGTCAGATGGGGCATGTGGCGGATCACCAGACGCAGAGTGGAGTCGCTGATGTCCAAGCCTGCCAACCGCAAACACTGCATGCTCCGCAGCTGGCTGCGATTGTCACAGCCTGAAACAGAAGGAGCAGTAAAGAAGAGAAATTGTAGTAAGAGGGCAAAGTTGATCAATTACTGGTAAAAAAAACAAAACGAAAGAAGAAAACAGCCGATGTGACACTACTCTACTCTTAGGCTGATCTGCACTCACCTGGAGGAGTGACCAGGTCCCTGATCTGCGAGTCTTTGACCGCATCCGCATACCGCAGGTCCAGAGAGCGGAGGAGAGGGCAAGCAGAGGAGCAGAGGGCTGAAACAGACGACCAGGAACAACCTGCCAGCATCAGATCCTTCAGCCCTGCAAAAACAGATAACATTTATCTGAATCTCTCATACAGACTCAGTCAAAGCTCAATAAAACTCATAAATACAATCATTTGTGCGCGTGCATGTACCTGGCAAGCGACCAACAAGCCAGTTGAGCTGTTTTTTGGAAATATTGGTCCAGGAGAGGTCGAGTGTGACCGGCTGTCTCTTTATGATGCCTGTCAGGGCCTGAGGAGTAACAGTGCGTTTGATGCTCAGGTCAATCCGAGACCAAAGCCGCTTGTCTAAACACCTACAGATCAACACACATACACTCAGTTAACACGGCCATTCTTCCAGTTATCTACATGCTAACATTACCAAAACAAATATTCTTATTACAAATTCTAAAGCTTCAGAGGATGGAGTATGACTTCATTGCTGGAAAAACCAAAACCAGCATTTTATTAGTTTAGAAAATCTAAAGCTGTTGATGGTCACAAAGAATAAATTTCAGCATTAACAGTTTGCATTTTAGTGTCCACAACCTGAATAAAACATCAGAATGACCTATTTAGCACGGCATGTGAAACACTTTATGTACAGCTAATAGTTTACTAACCACTGAATTAAGATGCAGGAAATATGCAACAAACTGTCTAAGCAGAAGATTTAATAGCAAGAAATGATAGTGAGGCTGGTGTTTTTTACTCCAAACATAATACTTGCTATTTTTTGTTGATTTGATTAAAACTATTTCATTTGCTTTACAATTTGTACAAAAAACATTCAGTTCTGATTACATCGAACCTCATTTGGTTTATTCCCCTGTGGTTTATGTACAGCCTGAATATAAAATGCTATTAATCATTGTCCGATGTGATACAGCCACAGAATCAGTGACGCATCACAGAGTGCCAGAAGATCGGCCCAAATCTACAGAAGCAGGTGTGTTGTGGGAAGGAAGAATTATAACTCTAAAAAAACAAAATCAATAAATAATATGAAAACAATCTTACCATTTGTACCAGTTCTTGCAGACGGCCATGCAGACGCATAAATCTGTTCGGCTCAAGTAGCGAAAGACAGACACCCACACCTCCCTTTCACAGCTCGGGCCGCTGCCGGCGCTCTCCCTGTCTGCCTCGCCCCCCCCTTCCTGCAGGGCTGACAGGGGTACTCTAAGGTGGGGATGCTCTGATGAAGAGGAGGAAGCACCATTGCTTAATTTGGCCGGCCTGCTCAGTCTGGTCCTTTTTGAGGCCTCGAGTCTTTCAGGGTGGGATGTGCGAGAGTTTTTGTGCCCACTACGAGTGTGTGGTGGTGTGTGCCTGTTTGAGCGATGATCAATAAAATTTCTAATGGGGGGTCTGACGAGGGCCCTGCTCTGACTGTGTATTGTGGGAGCAGCCGTTTGAGGGGCGATAGCCTCTAGTTTTGGGACAATGGCTGACGGGTCCTGTTTTGCTCTGGTTGGCCGCTGCAGTGTCACTTTAATACACGCGCCGTCTACGTCCCCTTTTGGACAGTCCTCCTCCATTTCCACCTCCTCATCCTCCTCAGTTCCATTTTGGTGAGCCCCTTCATTCCCAGCGTCCTCTCGTTCTTTAACCGTCTTTCCTCCTTGCCTTAACTGTGGCTGATTCTCTTTGTCCCCTCCTCTCCCATTGTTCAGCTCGCTCTCCTCTTCCTCCTCATCCTCGCTACTGCTGCTGCTGGTTGAACTGCTGCTGCTGCTGTCCTCGCTCTCCTCCTCCAACTCAGCACGACTTCCTCCACCTCTGATGCCTCGTCCTGCACCGCCTCCTCGCAGTCTCACACCTCTGCCCCTCCCTCTGCGGGGATCCCCTTTTGGCTCAAGGGCCAGAGGCTGCTCCTGCTCCATGGACCCCGCTCCACTCCGACCACTGTTGTAAAGCATGCTACCCGTCCACGTGGAGCTCCGGCCTCGACCATGAGGTAGTCGGCTCCCTGGTGAGCGCATCCTGGAGCTCAGCAGCCTGTGAGAGCGATCCAAAGACGATTGTTTCTGAAGACAACGGGCAGACGAGACCAATGTAATTCATGTTTTCAACCAAAACACATGGAAGAGCCACAAATTTATATACATAATAAAAAACAACACTTACTGATAAGAGTTTGCTTCTCTCCAGTTTTATCTACAAAAGAGGAAGAGGTTGGAAAACAAGATGAACTTCACAGTAAAAGAAAAATAAATCAAACAAAACATTAGCATAAACCTTTTGAAGACCATATACATGAAACTTTTGTTTCACATACACCACAGACACTAATTCAAATGTAAAGTTTTATGGAGGTAAATCTTGGATTTAAAACATCTTCAGACAAGTACTACTACTACAAATAATAATAAATACAACACCACTTTCCGAGCACTTTGTTTCTGTCATCTCTCCTCAGTCGCGAGACACACATGCTTGGTTACTAATAAACCTTTAGATCCATTCCAGATAAAATAATGCCACTACTTTTTCTGAAAGGCTCAGACAAAGCTGGAATGGTTTGAAGCACTTCAAACAGGTGGAGCTCACCCTCTTCTTCAGTGTGAGTTCCAGTGCACTTGCTCTTTTGCGGCTCTGTTGATGCTGGAGTAGCAGTTTCTGGGAGGGGGGTGGAGCCATTGGTCGGCCCGTGGGTCTGCTCCGTCGTCCTCGCCTTGCTCCTTCACCTAATCCAGCGCCTTCTTGGTACAGTTTGGACTGCGACATGGACGTGGAATCCTCTGACTCTCCACTTTCCTCTTCACTGGAGGACTGAAGAGAAAGTGTCAGTTCATTTGTGTGGCATATACCACAGAGCATCTACAAGTTACTGATAAAAGTAACTTTGCTGAGAAAAGGCCTCTTAAAAAGACAGAAGCTATAGCCAATAAGGACAAAGAAGTTGTGACTTTTGTACCTCTGATTCTGAGCCTTTGCCCTGGTAACATTTAGGACATTCCCAGCAGCTGGGGAGGTCCTTATTGATCTTTCCCTCGCCTGGATCCTGAAAGAAAAGAGTTTAAAGTCTGAAACACAAACTATGAAATCTGACCTATAAATACAAACTGGATCAGTATCTCATTGTGAAAATTTGACACATTTATGTTACAGACTAAAAGAAACTGTAAATGTTCTATTCAAATTTTACATTACAGCTACAACATAGCAAAACGTTTTTCTTCAGCAGAATGTTGTAAAATCAAAACTTCACACTTAAAAAAAATTAGAAGTACAGAAATCAGCTGAAACAAAGACTAACCTTCACACACTGGCGATGGACAATCTGTGAACAGACGGTGCACTCCATGAGAGAGTAGGTGCTTGGGTTTGATTCATCAAACTCTCCCTGTCCACATGTGGCACATCGCGCTGTGTTCGGCAACGCAGGCTGGAAACAGGTTAAGCAATATTAAAAATGTAGATGCCATAGTAATGAGTACTAAAGAGTACTGAAAAAGCCAGTTTGATTACTATTCTCAGCTGGTAAAAATAATGCATTGTAGGTTACAAGTTAGTAACACACACTTAGTATGATTAAATGGTTTCACTTATGATGAACCTTTCCGGTTTCCAGTTCTTTTTGCTCTTTGGAGCAGTTAATTAAAAGATGTAAAAGAAGATTTAAAATAAACAAAAAACTGATGTACTGACAGTGTTTTTCTGTTTGAAACACAGATGTGGTGACATTTGTGCCATCTTACCGCCAGGCATTGTCTCATGACGCAGCTCTTCTTCATACGTCCTGGTCCTCCAAATTTCCTCATGTCATGGCAGTACTGGCAGTTTCCACACTCCTTCCTGCAGCAGGCGGCGCAGCGCTTGCACCGCACCCGTCTGCGCCTCAGAGCAGAGATGGAGGAGCGCTTCGCTAACCTCTGATGCTTGTGGAGGGAGGGTCCCAAGCGTGGACGATAAATAACAGGTGGAGGAGGAGTGGGGGGCTGGTACCACGAAGGCTGTACCAATAAAACGTTTTAAAAAAAACATTCAAATCAAGACTATGTGATAAGCTGTAAATGAATCAATTTGCTGGTAGCATATTGTAGGCACTGGAGTGTTTCAATTCACTCCCGACAAGCTAAAACTCAAAGCCTTTCCATCCTTGACTCACCCTTTTAGGCCATTTGACAATAGGCTCTCCAGTGTAGGCTAGCTTGGGGTCATCATTCATACACTGCCTCAAAACAGTCTGGACACAAAATTGAGGTGAAAAGGAGAAAAAAATTATTCACATCTGTTAATTGATAGTTTCACTGTGATCTTGGAAAAAAAATCCAGTCAGACCCACCTTCATGTCGTCCAGCAGAGCTGCAGCATTCCTGACCCCTGCAGGGACACACTTTTTGTGGGCCGGCAGCTCCTCCAACTTCCCTAACAGGTTCCACAGTCCATCCAGCTCAAAAGAGGTTAGAGCACGCTGAGGTGTGAGAACTCGGGTTGTGGGTTCTTCTTCTTTAACCTCTTCCTCCTTGACTTTCATCTCATTTTCTACATCACTGTCAACTCCATTGGAGGTGCCATTCCCAGAGGGATTACTGATTTCAATGTCAGCAGGAGTAAGTCCTGACAAAAGAAGAACATATTGTAAGGTTGGGTGTGGAGAGGAGACGGAAAGTGAAGGCAGAAGTGTGCCCCTGTGTTAATTCTTACCAACACCGAGTGAATATTTCTGGAATTCTGGTGTGAGGTGGGAGATGTTGGTCAGACAGAAGAGGTACCTCTCCAGGACATACCAGCACATCTCATAGTAAAATGGGTAGCGGAACTTTGCTGGCACCTGCAGAACAACAACGAGGCAGATGAGCAAACATATAGATACACTTTATCAAATTAAACTCTGAGACTAAAAAATAAACACACACTGAGTTTAATACAACGCAACATTATTTGGGTTGTTTAAATGAACATTTATTGCCCATTAGAAATACATTTTTCATTCGTCTCAATTCTCTGACACTTTTTCAAATGAGAAATGTATCCTCCTCTGCTGTACAACAACAGAAAAAAGAACAAACTTATTTATTTAGTTGTCTTTCTGTGAGAAAAAACTGTGTTTCTCACCCGTGTGCGGTCCTCAATGTTATAGATGTTGAGCTGCATGGGGATGTTAAAGCTATGAAGGAAATTCCCCCCAAACACCAAAGTGTCTTCTGGTGTGTAAACTGCATGGATCCACCCTACAACACAGAAAACACAGAATGATGAAGCAGTGCAGTGGTCACGTGACTTTGTGACAGTTAAAATTGGGTATATGAGAGTGAGCATAATGTGACATGTGTGATGGATGCACTGTCTCAAACCTGATGGGATTATGAAGGTATAGCCCTGCTTGAGCTCTACTCTCTGACAGTCATGACATTTGTCTCCAAGGAAAATGTCTCCCTGTTTTCCTGATAGAACCCAGTTTTCATACATCTCCAGGTTTTGGGGAGAAGGTGGAATAAGCCAAAATACCTGCATAAAGGTGAGGTAAAGAATCACATGTGAGGCTATAGATCAGTCAACAGACAAAGTACACACTTATTCCTCAGGTTAGATAAGTTGCTCTGCTGGCTTGTTATCGTAATCAAATGTATTTTTGGAAAAAAATAAAACAATTGGTCACCACAAGCACTCAAACTTTCAAGGCTAGTGTAACAAAAACTGTAAAGCTACCTTTCCTCCTCGCAGAATGTGGTACCACACAGAAGTACCCCCAAAGTCTATGTGGAAATCTGTAAAGCAGCCCTGTACACTCATGAGGCAGTACCTGAAAACAGACAAGGGATTGAAAACACATTGTGAGTTTAAGTAAAAACACAATTTAAGTTCAAACTCAGAGCACGAGCTGGGATTGAATGAACATGTTCACTAGTGTATAAGATATGAGGAACACCACATTTAATAGTTGTTAAACTTACTTCTGAACTTTGGGATAATGCATGTCAATGATGGCATTAGTGGAGTCTCTCTGTCTCTCCTTGAGATGTCGAGGCCACATGTTGTCCACCCAATCAATGAGGTCGACCTGGATGAAGAAAGGAAGACTTTCAAACATTCAAACTGCCAGCTCAAAATCTTCAGGCTTTTGTTTTCAAGCCATTTCTATATTTAGAAAAACTGTCCAAACATCCTGGTACCTGCTGCAATTAATGCTTCCCCAATAGAAACATGATGACTAGACAATGTTTTGCCACATTATAAAAAGACGGCTAAGTTTTGAAGTACAATATTCTGTCAATTCTCACCGATGCAGGCCTTTTGACCAGATTTTCCAACCTGGTGTGGCTGAACTCCAGGCTTATTACATTGTAAAGTTTTTCTCTCTCTGATGGAGGGGTCTCATAGTAGCGCCGCCACTGAGCCATCGACATCTCAATTCCCTTTTGAGTGTTCACGTCCATAACGTCTACAATTCGCCGGCTACCTATAATGGCATCAGCAAAGGTTCAACATTTAAAATCAAATCTCAATTTATTGTCGTCATACTGTACATATCTAATACCAATCATATCAAGTCCAAAACCTTTTTTTGCCAAGTTAAAATAATCAGATAACCTTATATCATGTTAAACTATGTGTTTTGGGAAGTACAGTTATTAGCTTGTAGAAATTAATCACTACCACAATCCCTTACATTTGTCTGCTTTTGTGGAACTTACCAACAAACAACTTGACATCACTCACACTGAAATCAGAATCTGGCATTCTGTAAGAGAGAACATTTGTGGTATTTATACATTCGGTAAATACTTTCATAACAACTGGGAGTTTCACGCTAAATAAGTTTGCAACATGTGTTAAAAGGAGAAAATCCTGTGAGAAAACAGTTTTACTGTTACTTACTGAATACCAAGCCCATCAGCCGTCTTAAAAATAATAGGGTCCCTGAGCCCTTCCCTCTGTATGTATTCATATGTAAAATCTAGAGAGGGGAAAAGAAACACAATGATCAAAAAATAAAACCTTAAAAAACTATCCTTAAATTATTAAGCTTAATTTCCCTTATATGATGCAAGATGTTTGATCAACAAATATTTTATTTACTTTTGTAAATGTACTTGTACACCTTTACCTTTACCATCCATGTGTTTGATCAAGTCAGAGGAAAACCTCCCACACTGCAGTTTCTCATCCAAGTCAAACATGCGTTTCCCTTCAATTTCATCATCTGAGATCCCATCGTCCTGGTAGCGGCGACGTGTACCTGTGCGCTGAGGTCAAGAGAAAGAATTCTTTTTAACCTTGAGCAACAAATCAAATGATTGGCAGTGACAAGAAGAACAAGACAGGAAGACTGGGAAGTCACAGATTTTGCTTGGTGGACTGCATCTTTTAATGCTACTACTGGACAATACACCAGATATTTTAAGCTTTTCCATCCATGTTATGTCCCCCGAGATAATTTATGTGATAAACTACTTGTGCTAGATATACAAGACTTCACTGAACTACTCCAGCCAATTTACATGAGGCAAAAAAACAGACATGATTAAACAGAGATGTGAAGCAAACCCATCGTCAATCAAAATGTGAGACTAATACAGGAAGGTAAACATTAAGTTTGCCCTAAATTATCATTTCCCCTAAAAAAACTATTTTGAACCTTGGATTATTTTTATCAAACATTAAACTAGAGGTAGATGTGAACAACAAACCTACCCATCTACATGTAAGAAACTTTTACATATATTTACAGGTCCATCATCAAAACCAAAAGCAACAGCAGCTGAATGGTAGAAACACGAAAATAAAAGAAACCTTTGCAAAATGACTTCATGTATTCAAAAATTCTTTCAGGGGGCAAGTCACTAACACGTTTGGTGACTCCTGTAGGTAATATTTGTTGCTTCTGAAGAGTGCCAAAATAATTTCTGTCTTCACAGACAAGGATAAAATTCACAATAAATCAACCCAATCTGAACAGTCAACCTGCCATCAAATCACATCAAGCACCACAATGGCAGGGGTTAATCTTCTCCACATTTCCCCCTCCTTTACCCCTCCCTTTGCCATTGCCCCTTACCCAGAAGTGCTCGGCTAGACAGATGGATCAAGCACAACAGCCCTGCAATCAGATGTCCCCACCCCCATCTCTTTGCCACAACAAATGAACTATTATCTAAACACCAATGCTCCTTATTTTCTTAACTGGGGGCTAATGCAAGGAAAGAACACATTTCCTTTAGACTGAAACAAAAACTACTTTAGGAAACAAGAGTGTGTTCATTCTCAGATCTTTAAAAAGTATAAAACAACAAAGGATTTTTTTTATCTACAAAAGGGAACCATTCAATGCATGCTTGTAATAACATTTCAAAGTGTCGGACGATAAAAACCAATGGGAAACCTGCAAGAAAACATTGTTATATTCATACAGATATAGATCATTTTTAACACCAATATTGAATTAAGTATTTGCATGTTTTAATAATGGTAGGGCGAAAATGTAGCCATTTACAGCTATGGGGGAAAGTGTTTAAGCAATTCAAGCGCAGTCGCAGAACAAATTCCGTCAGGATAGACGGTGAACTTGACCTTTTCTTGAACTCAGGGTCTTTAAACAAGTTCATTACCGATAATGGGTGGCAACACACAACGGTAGTGACAACCTTTACTCAATGAACCAACCAAACAGGCCGTTTAATCAAACACAACACGGTTCACTAATTAAACGGATTCGTGGTCACTGAAAAACTAACTTTACATACCCTCAATGGATGGAAAAAACACAATTCAGTCGTATTGTAAACATAAAGCAAGTCCGAGAAGTAGCACTTGGGTTAAGTTACTCACCAGGCGTTTGCTGTACCGTGTGTGAGAATCCTCCATCGTCTGCTGACAAGAAATACAGTTACTAGTAGTGCATTAAGACCAAAAAAACCCAGTGGCTGCGGCAATATTTTTGCCTTATTCAAATTTGTAATGCAAAGGCACACACCTCTCTTGGCAGAACGAATCTAGCTAGCGTTGCTAACGTTAGCCAACAGTGTTGCTTTAGCCAGGGAGCTACGGTTAGCACCACACACAAAATTGCAAACATTTATGTTGAGCGTTCGTCATTACGCATATAGCAGTGCCAGCGCGAGCAGCTACAACATAAAATTTATATTCGGAGTCAACATATCTAGTTGCAGCCGATATTTAACTGGCGTTATCAGCTAGCGTTAACTAGCTCAGCTGACAATCCCTTTCTTAAGTCTGCTATCGTTGACGCTAGCTAGCTGACGTTAACCAGCATACGGTAGTTGTAAGCTTCTCGTGATTACCTTTACGTTTTAACTCCGTTCAGACGTAATGGTCAAAGTAACGTGTCCAAGCTAGAGCGTCTGAAGCCTCCCAGTAAAGTTACTCCCCATGTTACACTACAAGAGCTCTGAATATAGTTGTGTTGATTATTGTGAGATAAAGTTAGGACGCTTAGACGCTCCGGGCCGCCATTTCAGCTGGTCACATACACAAACCTAAAAAAAAAGAAAAAAAGAAAAGAAAAAAAGGGAAACGCTTAGGCCCCGCCCCCAACCCCGTTTCACTCGTCTGAAAAAATGCCCAGGGCCGCTCTCATTGGACACAGCAGGTGCTATTTAAAGCAGATTAGGCTGCATTAACATACAGGCGTGCTTGTTTATCTCCTCCGGTTTAGCGTCAGGCGGTGATAAAGAGGGATTCAATGTTTGTACCTGTGGTGGAGCAAATGTTCACAGCGTCATTACATTATAAACACCCATCCCTCCGTTTTCTATTTCACGTTTTCCCAACAGGATGGGAAAATAATAATGATAAAGATTTGATGGATTTTTATTTATTTATTGCAGAGTACGAAAAATAAATGTTATGGGTGAAACACGTTTTATAATGCAATAGATGGTTAAAAAATTGTTTTTAAACCATCATTCAAAGAAAAATAATTTCATTAAACTTTGTTGTATTCATACTTCAACCCTCACATGTGCTTTGCTATCTGTAGGTTATAACTACTAACCTTTTCAGTAGATTCAATGCTTTTTATTCTAATTTTTGTAAATATTTTTGTTGCAACGGCCAAAAATTTAGAATTCACATGAGACTTATTGTAACTTTGATTTAAAACTAAATGTATAAAATTAGCGTACAAATGTTCAAGTATTGATCTTTAATAATGTATTTTCATCTTTAAGTTTAATATTAAATTACATTTGATATTCAAACTGTACTGTTGTAATAGTGGCAAAATGGCCACGTAGGGAGACGGTACATTAAAAAAAAAGACACGGAATCAAATATATAATCAAAACATTTCTACATATGATTATCCTCTCAGTCTGGGTTCTCTGTTCACGTGGTTTCGTAAGCCGTGCATGACAACACTGTTGGACCTGTTTTCTCTGCACTCCTGCCCTTTTTCTTATGTTACACAAATCTTGTTCTTCTCCACACGATCTTCTGGATCTACGGCATGTAAAACGAGCGCACCCTTGTGGAAACTCCGCCCCACGCAGCGCCGATGGGCGGCTCCCCCAGAACAGCAGAGAGGGGCGGAGCCAGCGAGGCCTGAAATGAGGTCAGCCCGGCTCCCGGGGGCTCGCCGCCGTACGTGAGGCTCGCCTGGACGCGGGAGCCGGATGGTCAGCGTCCCGAGTGTCGGGACGAACGCGGGGTGTTCTCCCGTGCAAACAGACGGTCAGCAGAACGGTGCAGAAAACACGAGCAGGGAGGCGTGCACAGTACAACACACACCAACGCTTTATTACATAACAGGCTTTACTGAGTTAACACAGCCAGTGAGAGACAGCCGCTGTTACAGCGAACAGACAAACGTTTCAGCAGCACACTCGTACAAACAGATCACACACACACACAAACAAAAACACATTTTTACTGATGTTATGACAACTAACAAGTCAGAATTGACTACCTAAACCCGGCCTCTTTTTTTAAATTCATACGGCGCAAGCATTAACCCTTCAGGGGTTTTTCCAAGCACAACTGATTCCTTAGAAATATCATTTTGATACACACCTCTCTTAAATGTAATGGACCACCAGGGGACGCTGGATGGTGTTTGACAAATGAAAGTTTTTTTTTCTTTTTTTCTTTTTTAAAGGGTCACATCTGTCTGACAATAAGCAGACTTGAGAAAAATCTACACAATAATACCACATTTCAAACACTCTATGCAGAGAGGAGATAAAGTGAAATCTTTAACAGATGGGAAAGCCGAAAGGGAGGGTGTGGCACCTTTTTTTCCAAATAGATTTTTAAAATAAGATTCAAATTACGGTTAGGAAAAAAAAAAACATTTAAAAAAGAAATCCAAAGCCTCATGAAATGCTCTCAAGACCTCTGTTTCCCTGTAAAGAACACAAAGACAGAAAAACAAATGTAACAAAACAATGCTGAAACAATGAAATCTGCAAGTAGAGAATGTGTAGGTTGATGTTTCACCTGTGAATAATCTTTTATGAGAAGAAGCTGTAGAGATAGGAGAAGCCAACAATACCAATGATGGCACAGCACAACGTAATCATCATCTTTTTCTAGAGATTCAATCCAAAAAAGGAGGGTCAAGCACAGTCATTTAACAGACAAAATTGTGCATTTTTTTGCATTTATGGGCACCACGTAGAGGAAATGATGAGGAAAGGAGAACAAAGGGTTACAGACGTTGGTGTGTGTGCGTGTATATGTAAAGAGAAAGGGAAGGTGGCACAACTTACCTCCTCTTTTACACTTTTGCACCAGTTTGAAAAGAAAATATGTACTTTGCAACCTCGTGGTTACCATGAGGCGTCAGCCATCTGCTGACAGCAGCTTCTGAGCTGTAAAACCGTCACGCGGCCTCTTACGGACGTGCAGTCATCGAAAAGTGCTCAAATTCTGTTACACATTTACAGTGCAGCTCAGAAACCGCAGGACAGACAGTCTTTACAAAACAAGGGATCTTTAATTCTCTGACATTCGACATTTAACTTAAAACAGTATACAAAGCTTTCAATTTTCTGCTCCCACTGTCTGTGCTGAGGACAGAGGGCTGTGTTTCCAAAACAAACAAAAAGAGGAAAAAAACTTTTGGAAGGCAGTTCATTTTCAAGCACGTAATGCACAACAATGATACACACCACGGGTTAAATAACTTCCTCTCTTTTTTCATGTCCAGTGGGTGCGACCTGCTTTATTGAAGCAGTAGAGCTGTGGTTGTCAGCATGTGGTTCTGTAAACTGTCACATTTCCACAGATCATGCAACGATAGCGATCAGCCAGAGCAGCTCAGTAATCAGTTTATCTCCCGAATTGCTGTGAATTTGCAGAGCCCTGCAATAAACCTGTTATCGCCCACTTTCCTTTATCTGACATTCACCCAGCTTTAAGAGGTTTTTCTTTGACAGGAGATCGTTTGCATCTACTCCCCCTTTTAAGTGGCATTTCTAACATATCGTAGTGAGTGTGTTCTTTGGGTCTACAGCTGGTGAATATGCAGGTACAGCCATTCCTCCCAAATGCTTTGTTGTTCACCCGTATTTAATAGTTAGTGGATGAACCGTGTTCCCATGAGCAATTGACATTCACATTTTAAAGGCGCTCTAAGAGTGAACAAACATCGGTCTACTTAAGTCGAAGAGCTGGGACACCATCAGGATAAAATATTCATTCTACTATTTACATTTTCATTCTACAATCTTGGGCTAAATCACATAGTCTTACAGTGAAAGTGCTGGAACTCCCCAAAACAACAAGATCCCAAGTGGTAGTTTGATGTGGTGAAATGTGCTAGGATCAGGACAGGTTGGGTTGCTTCTACGGGGTTCAACAAACTGACATAAAACACCAGAGGTGGGACTTTGGCATCGATTGACGAACAATGAAATGCTCCGTGACACTGGAGTGACGCAATGATCAGTTATTTTTCCCCATTTCCCTTTCGGCCTCCACGGCAGTGCAGCAGGTACTCTGACCCGGTTCCTCATTCGCAGCAGCACATCCCCAAAAACGATCGTGAAAAAAAGAAAAAAGCTTCTCCACTTCTCTTCCAAGAGGTCAGATCGAACCCAGTTTTTTGTTTTGGAAGCTTCCTAAAGCTGCAGACCTCCATACAGAGTGATGGGTGTGAGAGGCAGATGGAGAAGGTGCTGTGCGGGATGATGATGCAAGCAAGAGGCAGTCAAACTATAACGTCTGGGTGAGGATGATGATGAGGATTATGACGAGGAGCACAGCACAGACGACACCAATGATGATCATCTTCTACAGGGGGGGAGACACAGACAGGAGGAGGGAGGTTAATGAGTGCGTGAGCTTTGAAACGAGCCCAGAGACCAAACACCAGCTGAAACTGCGTGCCGCTAACTCCCCACTAACACCGCTTTGTTTGTTCGCCAGGTAACCAGAGGCCAGTGATGCAGAATGGCCCAAGGAGGAAAAACCACACCCGAGAACATCAAACACGCCTACTCTAAGCTCCCTGGATAGAGAGAAAGCCCTCCTGTGACCCGGAGGCAGCCGTCTACACATGCAGTCACACTACAGAGGATACCTTTAAAAAAAGCTACTCACCCTTTACTCCTCTCTGACTTAAATATGTCATCAGTTTTTATTCAATCCTACCGACAACCCGATTATGAGAGCAATTATGGCCAGCAAGATCAGCACAGCCACCACTATTATCACCACTTTCTGTAGGGAATAACCAGTGACACACAGTCAGGTCGGGCCCAAATGTCAGCATATGCTGCAGACTCTCCAGGCATCTGAGAGTCTGTCCCCTAAGAAAGAGGTCTGCTAATGAAATACAGGTGAACATATGACGGGTTATCTTTGCAGCCTGGTAACCAGACAAACTGCTCAGGTCCATGCTTCATTTGTCATTTCAGGACAATAACACAGCAACAAGTTAAACAGTATCTTTGCGTAAAGCTAAAGTACAAAGAGCAAGACTCCTGTTAAAGAACAGCATCAAAGTTAAAGTTGAGGAGTAAGGAAAGAGAAAAAGCTGTTAAGAGAGAAAGTGAGTGTGTGTTTCACAGGGAGGGGGGTGGGCTGGTCTTGACCCGGGTTCTTGGGGGGGGGGGGGGGGGGGGGGGGGGGGGGGGTGGAAGGTCACAGCAGTTTTTAAAGCACAGGGATCCACACGGCACAGGATGGAGGGCTTGGTAACAAAAGAAGCAGGACTGATGGGAATGGTCACCGGTCTGGATGGAGAGAAGGGTCTTCATGTTGCCAAGAGGGTTTCCCAAAAGCATTTTGGTGTTACCTCCAGTCAGTTCCAGCTCACAAAGCATTGCTCTGACCCTGTGTCCTTATGGTAGAGGCCAACCTTATCTCTGAATTCTCAGGCTCAAGAATGGTTGCAAAACAGCAGAACTGCAATAACTTAATCATTATTTAGGTCTACACTACACTTTTATCTGATATTTGACCACGTCTTACACATTGTTTATTCGATTGAGACCCAGAAAATTGCTTCTTTTTGGTGGGGTCCTGTGCAGACGACCTGCTGTTGGATTCAGAGGGCTCTGACTGAAACAGATCAGCTGGTTTCATGCAGTGCTGTTTAATGTCCAAACACTGAACCATTTATAGCTAAATGTAAGTCTTAATATGGAGAAAAATGTTGCTTGTAGAAGGATGTTAAGCATCCGTAACCTTGGGGTCACAGTGGTACAGACTCTCCAGAATGAAAAAGGCTTCTATACATGTCAAATATTTAACCTGACTTATTCTACAATTTCGTTTACATAGCTCGTAATATTGTGCGCCTCTTATCGTGAGTCTTCCTCTAAACAGAACAGAGGTATGCTGTTTGCTTTTGGGAAACCGCGCCCTGGCGCTTGACCAGGCACTCACGCGGCGAGCCTCCTGCTGAAACTTGGCGGCTTTCTTAGTGTCTGCGACGGCGCGCTCCACAAAGCCCACAGACTGGTCCATGTTGCTCTCGATCCTCTCAATCATGCCGCCCTGACGGGAACGGTGTCAGCGGGAGAGGAGGCAGCAAAGGGAGGTAAGTAACAGAACAGAGAGGGCAAAACAGACGCTGAGGCACGCAGAGAGCGTGGGTTCTGTGTGAGCGGAAATGGATGAAGATGAACCTGCAGGTAGCGTTTCAGGATGTGTGAGAACAGAAGTGAGGCAGTGTATCAGAAAAAAGAGCAACAGAGGGAAGAGGTCATGGCAAAAATGGCTGAAGGACTTTACCTTGCGTGCTTTGGTCTGGTACCTTATGGCTTTTTTGGTCTGTTCCTTTGCCTGGATTATGTGGTCCACTGACTGTGATACATTTTGCTCTATGTTGTCAACTATGTCACCCTGGAAAATATACAAAACACAGTCAGATGCACAGAAACCCAGCCCCAGAAAACATGGGATAACAATCCAGATAATTTTTCTTCAATTTTCAAATGGGGAAAAGCACAAGAGAATAGGACACAACAGACAGCAACAAGGATCTCTTACCTCTATGAGGCATTTTCCTCAGAATGCATGAGCAGCAAGAAATAGGTAGTTACACTCAATTGATTTATGTATAAAGCGGCTGCGTATTGAAAAATGTTTGTAACGACTATAGTTTTCTGATAACTATCTTACTAAATGCATTGCTGTTCAATTAATGTTTGGGGATGAGATGGAGGTGGCAGAAGAGACGTGCAAGAAAAGCATTGAGCTGGAAAAGAGGAAACAGGCAGAGGCAGACTGAGAGTCAAACCATAGCGAAGGCAGAGAGACACAATCAAGAAAGACAGAATGAAATGTTCCCAATGGGCTGACAGGTGACTGGAATGTTAAGGGATGGACTTACAGAATGGTTAAATGACTGAATTTCACTACAAAAACCAAATAAACTGGAGAACAGGGCTGTACCTGGCTCTCCACCAGCATGGCGATGTCTACAAACATGTCGTGCAGCTCCTTGATACTACTTTCCAGACGGACGATGTCTTTATGTCTGGATTCAATCTCACTCAAGGCTTGTTTTGAGATTCCAGAATCCACGATCTGTAAAGAGGAGTGTTAAAAAGAGGCTAAATATAAACAATGTGCTTTATATTTTTTCTCATAATTTAGGAAAAGAATAAGACGCAATATAGTCTTATAACAGGAATTTGTCTTTTGTGGTTGTTGTGACTTGTCAATTCTGTGAGCACAGAAAATTCCTAAGATGAGAACTACATAAGGCAAAGTAAGGAAAACAATTATCTCGATAGAATAAGAGGAATCTTCATGTTTAAGTTCGAACAGAGGAACACTGTAATAACACAGTTATAAAACAAGGACAAACACACTCTTACCCCTGCAGTGAACACAGCAGCATTTCCACTCTCCAACATCTCCTCCAGCTCTTCATCTGTTGTCGCTTTTCCAGCTAAAAAGGAGAGATAAAGTGAGGGGTCACCAACACATCCACACCTCTGCACCACAACAGGACTTCACTGTAGTGTTGGCAGGTGTAACTTTGCCGCTTACTGATCTCTAGCTGCCTCTGAATGCGCCCTTTACTCCTCTCCCTGAAGTCCACCTGAGCTTCATTATACTTTGTCATTACCTCCACAAACTTCCTGGACAGCACAGCATGCTGGGAGACAGAAAAACAGTACATGCTCACACAAGCAGTCAGCGACAACTTAAACCAAAGTTAGCACGAAAAAATAGTAATAAATAAATAGAAAAAAACAAGAGTAACTTCCCACTGGAAGAATTTACCTGTGATTTCCGTATCCGCATGTCAGCCGACACCCTCTCCTCCTGTTCCGACTCCAGGTTCCTCTCGATGGCTGGGAAACGGTCCAAATTACAGATTTATCACCTCAGCTCCAGTTCATTACATATCAAATCAGATTTAATGGAGGGAAAAAAAGGAAAAACATCACCCCACTTTGAATAGCTGGAGTGGTGGTGGAGGGGCAGACTTACTCTTGAGCTTGTTTCTTGCATTATTGGCCATCTTCTTTATGTCATTGGTGATTGCCTCCAAATCATCCTGCGTTTCTGAGCAGCGATAACAAAGCTGTGTCACATGTACTGGTAACATTAGTAAAGATGAGCTATTCAATAAAAATTAAAAAAAGTATAGGGGCCTTCTGTGGGGGAAAAAACCATGGGGTATCTGGAGGCTGGTAGTTGTGGGGTGTCTTACTCTGCTCGGAGGTGGGCGCAGACAGGATGACGGAGTAAAGCCTTTTGACTTCAGCCACGTTCTCATCAATTTTATCAATACTGTTCCTGATGTCCTCAATCTGAAAAAGACAGACGCTTATTTTAGATGTAGGAAAATAAACAGGAGAACAATCCTACAAAGAGGTGCTCACACCTCAGAGAAGCTGAGGAGTTTTCACACACACACACACACACACACACACACACACACTGATGGACAGAATTAGACTGACCTGAGTGAAGAACTCGTCCATGAAGGCTGCATTGTCCACAGCGATCTCCACCTCCTCGTCATCTTGATCACACGTCTAAAGGAACAAAAGGGGAATCGAGAACAGGTCAGAGGAACAAATGAATCCCTGAGCCCTTTTCTATTTACTCTACACTTCTTCTTTACAAATATTAAATCACATCTACAAAGACAGGAAGCTCACCCGCAAATAAAAATCTGAAAAACCATGTCCTCATTTTTTTTAAATGATTATTTTTTCAAAAGAACATTTGGGTTGTACCAGTCAAATAGAGAATCGCCTGTTTTTCCAACACCATTGGAAAGAAAAAAATTAAAAACATACATATAATTCTGAACTCATAGCCACTCACTGTCTTTTTACTCCTTTGATAAGTCAGCTTCACGTATAAAGCAGGACTCAGTTCTAAAGCTCGGCTAAACTTTCAGGCTGTAGCTTCAAACACCATGAGGGGTTAACATGGACTCCTTCCCAGCACCTCTGCCACCCCACTGTCTCTGGAATGAAAGGGGGATTAAATGTGCTGCCCCTGTCAATTGTAATCCACAGCAGACTAATGACTCTCTGGGAGCTGTTCCCCTCTTTGCCCTGCTATGACAGTGATGATTAAATGCTTGTTTCCCCTCAAGTTGGACCGGTAAGATTCCAGCTTACATACGTGAGTGTAATAACTTTTGTCTGTGCTATTCAGCATTTTGACAGGATAAAATTCCTGGCAACACAGAAAAAAAAAGTTGATTCATCCTTTAATTATGTCAGTACTGGTGGACATGAAGGCAGGTTTTGTCCCCCTCTGGGTAAACGAACTGCCACCTGACCCTCCATCAGATCCAATTTAACGACCACTGATCCATAAACACATGATAAAAAAAAAAACTAAAAGAGTCACTAGCTGGATTTAACTATGCAAATAATCAGGAGCTGCTTCAGCTAATGGGGTTTTAGCTTCTGCCATGACGTGTGCTGAATTAATGGGCATTTCCACTCAAGGAAATCTGTTCCTCGCTGGTGAGACACGTATACTCCAAGGTAAAGATGACAGGATTCAACGGAATGAAATTATGAGCGGTCTTCAGAGTGGGACACATTGTTTTAATACAGAATTTGGCCCTGAATACCTTTGGGATGTCAAGGAAAAGACACACAGCTAAATAAAAGAAACCACAGCCAATTAGTGACTGGATGTTTTTTAAGCCTATGTTGGCCTTACAAATATGGGGGCATATACATATAAGAGCAATATATTCCAACCAGAAAGACTGGTCTCACTTTAATCAGCCCACACCCAATGAATTTATTAGAATGCGTCACCAGGGACTGACAGTAAATACCAGGAAGGCTGCTGGATATTTACACGGGAGGTACAGACTCAGGCTCCAGGATCTCAAGCCGACTTTAGGAGTGACGCAATAAACCTCAATGACATGCTGGCAATAAAGCACACAACAATTCAGACAGAGCTGACCGTCATAAAAGGGAAACAATGGGGGTTCACAACTACTGGCCAGTGGCCACACTGTTCACATGAATCTAAAGGCTGGGCTGGTCAGGTGTGACACTCAGGTGTGACTGGGTCAAAGTCCAGATGTGTGTGTGTTGGGGGGTGGGGGTGGGGGGTGCGGTTGTCGGAGCTGCTGACTTCCTTAATCTTATTTCATCTGACAAAACCCTCGGGCTACGTTTACAGGTCACTCTGTTCAGAAGCTCAGCAGGTCTGATTCTTCTTTATTGTTACAGATGAAGGGCGTGTTGGAGTTAAAGCTGCTGGGGGGGGGGGCAAAATTGTGAATCACCGTGGACTTGTTGATTAGATACTGGACTGTTCCATTGTCTCTTATCTGGAGAATAAGAGAGAAAACAAAATCCTGGATACCAGCATTTGGTTTCAGACTCTATGTTTGTCTTTCAGTTTCCACTGCTCTCACATTTGAATTGCAAATGCTGTAAGGACCATTTGGTTGGGGCTGGAACCAACAAAACAGAATGTCCCGGACACACGCCGACTCTGAGCCGCTTTCTGAATCCACCGCAAGAGTTCTTCATCAAACGTGATCCTCCAGCTGACACAATATTCTCCCCTCACACAGCGCCTCTGCAGCGGGGAGATAAGAGCGAGCGCTCACTTCCTTCCACTGTCTCACTCAGCAGAAACAAGAGGAAAGGAACGGAAGGGTCCGACAGCCCAAACAGCCAAAGGCCGCACGCACGCCCCCCCTTCAGTGTCAAAACGGCTCGATTCTGCCAGGAAGAGAGGGAGTCGGTCTTTCCCCAGTCATAAGAAGTGATTGTAATGGATGTTTCTTATCTACTGACTCAACTTGGAAACAACACAGTCAGAAGACACTGTTACAAAGACCAAGATCACACTGACTCAAACTAAGCACACAGCGTTTCTGCTTCTGAGGAACTTGGAGGTGGTGTAACGTTCACATTTGTCTTTTTTTTATCATTCTTTTATTTTTTTCAAAGCATTTGTGTCACGTGACAAATGCTAGCTGGCACTTCATTCCCATGAAGGGTGTGATGGCACGCTGGTGGAGGGAACCCCGCCGCAGCAAATGAGATTTTCCCTGAACCAAATAAAAAAAAAAAACATAATCTCACAGGGAACACGGCACAATCACTCAAATCTTTCACACACTGGACAGAATTTGTTCAGCCGGAGAAAGATAATGAAATGGAGCACATGCTGTGCATGAAGGTTCATGTGTCTCATCTTATTTATTGTCAATACAAAGCACCAGATGTCCGCTTCCATTAAGTCCCCTCAATGCAGAAAAGACTAAAAATATGAGGTTTTACACACAGGAAAACACCATGATGATCGGGGTCAGTGCTAAGCATTCCCTCTCTGCGCTCCTGCAGAAGAGCTTAAAGGTGTCCGCTTCTTATTAACTGTGCTTCTGCAACCCCTGATGAAGGAATGAAAGCAACCCAAACCGAAAGCGATTGAACCAGTGAGGCCGCAGGGCCCTCGACCACAGGTTGGCGGCGTTCCCGGAAAAAGGCCACCTGAAGCCGCCTTATCAGAGATTTTAAGCACCAGTTTGGACAAAATGAGGAAAATCCAAGTTCAACGATCGATCGATGATACAACTGAACGCTTCAAGGATGCGATTTTTCAGGCTCAGGGAGACGTCCCTTTCCCTAATTCAATATCCGACATGTTGGCTACACCGGAGTGGTCGGTGATAAGGACCAACAGCCAATGAGAAAAGAAGAACCAGCATATGGGGACCCAGCAGGGTCCAACCTAGGAAAGAACAATAACTAACGAGGAGAGACGGGGGTTAAGCTCTGCTACCATCAGAGCTCAGCAGGACCAAACAGGACCTTATTATCCAATGATGCTGTCCAGAGTACCCACAGGTGAACAGGAAGCCATTTTACTTCAGAGGAAAGAAAATAGTTCCTCTGTAAAAACCGGTCCCAACAGGTCAGCAGATGTTGATGAACAACTGTTCCTGACTTCTTTGGACTCAGCTGTCAAGCCGACTCGTGGCAACTAGTGTGGTTTTTCCCCTCCTCATTAAATGCAGCACTCTCCAGAAGGAAGACATGTACCTCTAACTTGTGAAACGTGGTCTTAGACTGGGTTGGAGTGACTGAAAGGGATCACTGTCCATAATCGGGTCAGTTTGAACTCCTTCCGACTTATCTTTCCCGTCAATCCATCATCGTTTACAATCTTGGAGGTGATACTTTGTCTCAGAGGATTATGAACAAACTCTGCTGCTGAAAGGCAGGGGGGTGGAAAATACATATGAAGGCCGAAAGAAAAGAAGAAAGGTTTCACCAGGTTTCTTTTCTTAAATGCTCGTACTAGTGGAGCTGTATGAAGGCAAACCCCATTTCATCTCAGCATGTCCAAAAGCACGTGACCTTTCTGGTGATGTGTTAAACATTAAGTGAGGTGGTGTTAGAGGACGGCCCGCGGGGATTCATCCGGCCCAGCTGTGTTTGTAGTAGTGTCCACAACGGTTCATTCATTCAAAGCTTATCGCTCAGATACCGCAATCCTCTTACTGCATAAAGGTCAAATTAATTGAACTGAATACAGGACACAACCCAAACCAATAGTTTACCTCAGATCAGTCTCCCAGCTTAGAAGTGATATTTCCAGATGAGGAGGCAAAATGAATGTGGCTCTGCTGGCATTTGAAGCAGGCTGTAAAAGTAGAAGTATTCTGACATTTCAGAATGAAGGAGGACGTGGGGATCTGAGTTTTAGTCCGTCATGTACCGTTAAACTGAGTAGAGTCCATGATAAAAGACCCCAAAAAAGTACAATTTCCAAGGAAGTGAATGGTTTCAGCACACAGAAGTGAGAAGCAAAAGGCTTTGACTGAAAGCACATATGAAAATACGATGAACGAAAAGAAACAGAACAGAGAAAAGCCTCACTGTAAAGGCCCACTCAAAATTTCTCACCTAGTTTTCTATTCAGTTTGTCAAACTATCTATGGTAGAAGTCATGCAGCCGATTCAGCAGCTTGCGGAACAACAACATC
The DNA here is from genome assembly GCA_907169785.1 of Menidia menidia. Lineage (NCBI taxonomy): Eukaryota > Metazoa > Chordata > Actinopteri > Atheriniformes > Atherinopsidae > Menidia > Menidia menidia. The sequence goes on from CAJRST010036666.1 coordinate 9,352,268, forward strand.
TGACAAAAACAGTGACGTAACGCTTCAGTAAATTGTGATTCAGTTTATGGCAGCAGAACCGGGGTCAGGTGATGCGCTCGTGCCGACAGCAGCCTGGACAAACACTCACAGGTACAGAGGCCCACGGGCGGCCACACAACCTGCCTGCAAGTTAAAGATTAGAAAGGAGACTCCCGGAGGGGCATAAAGGTGGAGGAGGAATGGTGATAAGGTAAAAGGATAAAAAAAACTACAGGGCTAAGATTGGAAAAGGTGAGATAGCAGTGGGGAAATTGCCTGGCTTAGCAGCAACGGACAACAAGCGTTGTGTCAACTCCTAACACTTCAGGCGCCTTCTTCACTTCCTTTCTGCAGCTCCTTTCACTGAAACGAGGCCGGTCGCATGAGAATGATGTCTAGAGGGGGGAATACTGGAGTTCAGCTATTCTAAACACTGCAAATATTTAGCCAACAGCTTCAGCTAGCGACAGCAACACGTCCCAGCTTTTGTTACAGCGGGATCAAGGCCAAAGCAGCAAGAACAGAAAGGGAACGTCTTCAACTTCAGATGGTTGATAACTCTTGTTCAGAGGGCCCACGATCCCCTAAAATTATGATGGAAAACGGGGCTTGGAGGTTATTAAAGACGTGCAAGATGAAAATCCATCCTAACTGAAGGCTATGTCGGCATGTCACAACTTCCTTCATCGACTACAGCCACAAAAGTTTGGGTGATTTTATAATAACTTTCGACTCAAGTGAAAAGTGACAAGTACACCATCGCATCTTTACTTTTACGAGTCCATTTTTCTCAAAGTGAATAAATCCCTCATCTACAGAGCACCAGATTACACTTTAAAATGTATTAAGCATTTGTATTAATCAGTCTATTGTGGCAACTTTGTTTGTCAGATTTACAGTCAAATATTTTAATAGTCACAACTAAATAAATCCCAATTCAGATTCTCATTTGTGACCTCAATTATTTGTCAAGTTTGGTCAAAACGAATGAAGTGATTCATCTCTATTAAAAGCCTTGACACAAACTAAATTGCACACTAAATAAATCATCTGGTTGTCATTTTTAAACAGGCAAGGAATACCTCCTATAAAATAAACACATCCAATAAGTGAGTCACCTTTAAGAACCCCCTCCATAGCACCTCTCAGCATGATGTCATGGTGTACCATCTCTTCTAATGGATATTGTTTTTAGTGCCAAATGTTAGAATAACTGGATACAAAAGAGGGAACAAAGTTTCTTCAAGTCTCAATCTAACCCTTTGTCCCAAAACAACCGTTTCCTTGAGACAATATACGATGTTGGGAAAACATTTCCTGGGCATCACTTACCGCTTTCAGCTGCTCCAATCGGTCCTTCATTATCAGACTGTTAACTTCACACTAGCACAACGAAAATATAACCCCACTACTCCGTGAAATGACTGTAAAACTATTCAAAATCTCTAAATTCCTCAGCCAGCTGGCAGGCTAGCTGTGCAACACAAACCCACCGCCAGTAAAAGAGAAAAATTAAACTCCCCCAAAGTCCTGGCAGATGTATCTGAGAAGACGGGTTTTTCAGAAAACAGGAGTCTTTCCGTCGTTTTTCCATACAATATGGCTGCTGGGTTTAAAGCCAATGTTTTTTCTTGCTAAATCTCCCCTCTCAGGGGATTAAAACAACAGTTGTGGAGTGCCGTATAATCTGTCCCTCCGCTGGCCAGCAGTAATCATTCTAAAACGCACTTTTCAGGCTCACGCATGCGCAGGCACGTCCTTGTGTGCTTTGTGGAAACCACGCCCTGAACCACCTGCACTGCTGATGCATTCAGGTGTTGTGGGAATAGTGTGATAGCATATTAGTCCCGTAGCATACCAAAGTTATAAATACAACGTTTACAAAAAAAAAAAAAAAAAAGTACTAAATTGTTTGTGTGATGGTCTGGTGATAATGCATGTAAATTCATTAAAAATTAACTTGCCTTTTTTTTTTAGAACAATTAGATAACTGCAACTTTCTGCTTTTAGTACTAGCAACTAACAACTTTTTGCTGCAAATCTGAAAATTGCTCTTTCATATTGGTGGTGCTTCCTTGCACTTGAATTTAAATTAAAACGGGCTCACAATAAAGCCTTTTATTTGGCTTGCAGCTAAACCCGTGCACTTTAATGTTCATGGATATGCAGCAAATTCAGCCAGTTAAATATTTAAAGTTCACATCTAATGAAATCAAACCTGAGCAAAGAGAGAAGGATAACATGCCGGAATGTAGAACTATGTAATTCCCTTTAGACTCACCTGGCTGATTCTATTCAGTTGAACTGCAAATATGCCACTGATAAATTGAAAATATACCTGATTGTAGCATTTGGGGATACTGTGAGAGAAGTGAAAGTTCATTCATTCGGGCCCTCTTTTTTTGTTTTTATTACCAAAAGCAGGAAATAACTAGTAAATACCGGTAAAGGGAAGATAAACCAAGTCAGTTGTGAACACTCATTTAAATACATTGTAACATTTGGATACTTGCTACCTTCACTTCTCTACCCTCAGTGGACGTATGGTTTCTACAGTGCCATCCTCAGTTACCAAAAACAGCCTTCTCTTCCTTAACCTCACCAAGCACATTTACTTAAGATGGTATTGTACCTCCTTCTCCTTTTCCTCATCAGGGTTTAGAAGAGGCTATTTGTGTTTTCCTTGAATTGAGCCTACAATGTGTATTATTATTATCAATCAATCAGAAACAGTTTGGACTTCTCCAGCATTCGCCTCTGGGTGCAGGATGCCTGATGTGGCAGCCCTCACGTCTGCGCAGCTACCTGTAGAGACACAGAAAAGGTATTACGTAATCCTGAAAGGGCACGTTCAATGCGCTCCGGATAGGAGAGTACGACTGACACCTAGCGACGGAGAGGCCAAACCATGCCTTCTGAGCTACATGAATAACTTTTGGATAGGGTACTTTATGAAGGTGGTCGGCGTAATTACATTTTAACAAGCCCCTTATCGAATCAAAAATGTGGTTTGTTCCGTAGGCAAAGTTTCCCTGAGGTCACTTGAAATGTACCAGCAAATACAAGACAGTATTTCATCACAGTTAAGTCAATCCAGGTCTAACAAGTTTCAGCATGCAATGACTTCCAGATATTTGAAGACGTGAATGTCTGAGCTCTTCACTCATTACTTTCTGATTCTGTGGATTCTCGTCAGTGTGAGCAGAGGCTCTCAGTAGTTTGACACTTTAACCAGCTGAGCATAAACATAAAATCACTATTAAGAAAATGTTTCATGGGTGAAGAAGCTGTCACAATCATGCATTTTGTGTACAGATAAGTGAAAACGGGAATAATTCCAAATTACAGAACACTTTATTTGCTGAGGCAAGCGTCAGGACAACTGCAGGGACCGTACTGTTATCGGAATCATCACACATAATTACTGTGGAAGCTGAAGTAACCAGTTTCTCAAGCTTTTATTCTACTGTGACAAATGAAAACAGAAAAAAAAAACAATTTAAAGACCTTTTCGGAACTATTGGGAGCATAAGCATTACTGGATTTTTACAGACCCCCACCCTGAACACAGTCCAGAAAAATAGATTAACAAGCACGTTGTATTGATGATGTTTTTATTCAAAGTTTATTCCCCTTAGTGCTTCCGGTACACTGTACATCAGCGTTATGCGGGCTGGGTATGTGCAGTGGAGGGTGCTTGATGAGGAGTAGCACGTTGCCATGCCAACAACACTGGGGTATGCGTGTGTCATACAGTGAAATTAGAACCACAAAGTTTTTTTTTCTTCTTAGTTTTAAAACAAAAAGATTCAAAAATAAAAAAAAAATCTGAAAAGGGATTTTACAGTAAAGGGGCAAAACTCCGACAATTTCCTGTCCACATTTGGGGAGGGGAGGGGCACAGGTAACAGGTTAGAGGTCATCTTCTTCATCTGGGAGTGCTGTCTGTGATGCAACCTGGAAGGTGGAAAGACAAACGTTATTGGCCAACACGAACAGCCACCTCGTTGAGTTTTATTTGTATGCCTTTCGGATGAAGATGCCACAGGGTTGTCACAGAAAGTAACACTCACTTGAAGCTCTTCCTCATATTTAGCAGCGAGGCTGGGGTCCATCTGGACCTCTGGGGGAGCCAGGGCGGGCATTGCCACAAACTCCAGGTTGGGATCACCGATCAACTTCCTCGCTAACCACAGGAAAGGTTTCTCAAAGTTGTAGTTACTTTTGGCAGAAATGTCGTAGTACTGGAGAAAGAGCAGGCATGGAGACAGTTAAGAGCAAATAAATCCAGGACAGCATCTTCAATGAGTCATAAAAATGGCAACACAAAAAGGAGAGAACACACTCATTACCTGCAGGTTTTTCTTGCGGTGAAACACAATGCTCTTGGCTTTGACTTTTCTGTCTTTGATGTCTACCTTATTGCCACAGAGGACAATGGGAATGTTCTCACACACGCGGACCAGGTCACGATGCCAGTTGGGCACGTTCTTGTAGGTGACCCGAGAAGTGACGTCAAACATGATGATAGCACACTGAGCTGTTGGGGAAGCAGGCATGTTTAGTCAAATACTCCATTAATGCAGAGACAACCTCAGTGCATGTGGCTGCTTAAATATCAGGATGGATAAAGACAGGAGGAGCACCTTGGATGTAATAGCCATCTCGCAGACCACCAAATTTCTCCTGACCAGCTGTATCCCACACATTATACTTGATGGGTCCTCTGTTGGTGTGGAACATCAGTGGGTGTACCTCGACTCCCAGAGTAGCTGAAATTCAAAACAACATTTTAAAAAGGGAAATAGTAATTAAAAGCCATTTCTTTGCGGAAAGGGTCATATGTCATGTATAAATAAGGAAAAGATTTAAAATCATCTCCAATTAGTTGACCATGTGCACTTAACAGTTCAAGCAGGCCCCAAACTTGATTTATATGCTGAGGCCCACCAACTCACTTGGGTTTTCAAGTTTCAAGCACAGTCTATCTAGAATGTATTTGGGTTGACAGATCTTTATAATAGAAACAAATCAAGTTAGTTATGTGTATTTTCAGTCTACACTTCCTGGATAATGTGTCCATGCAAACAATGTAGCCATAAAAATAGAATACCCCTCAATGGGTGGACCTATAATCCTGAACTTGACTAATTTCCCCATTGACTGAAATGTTTAACAAAGTAAATTAAACCTATTCTTTTGTTGAGGACATGAACAATTCCAGAATAAATATACTTTTCCAAAAAATAATTAAAGGCACTATGAAGTTATTTTCTTGGCATCCTGCAAAATAATACATTCATTATCACATCAGGCAGCCTGCCTTGCTGCCACAAACATCTAAAAAAATATCTTGAAGTGTGGGGAAAACTGTAAACATAGCTAATAATCCGAAATATGTAACCAGGAATTAAACGCAATCTTTATTTACGTTTACCAAAACAAATGGCCAAGTATCTGAAATTATTTTGAGCCAACTAAGCTCAGGCATTCTACATACCTACCCAGGACAGTTCTTTAATGTAATGCACTTTGGTCTAAAAACATCTGATATTTGGTTGTATTTTTGTCATTGGGATACAGAAAAGGATCTCAAACTTATTCTCAGTGGCCAACTCACCTACATACTTCTTCTCAAACTCCCCTGTAATGTGCCTCTTCACAAAAGTTGTCTTTCCTGTGCCTCCATCTCCCACCAACACAAGCTGTGAGGAAAAGATCACAATTAGTCCAGACTGGTTGGTACTGGTTCATAGGAACGGCTGTTAGCTTGGCTACAGCGAGTTCAACAAGAAACATTTTTTAATCTTATTTACGGGCTAGATAGAATACACATAAGTAATTGAATTACATTTCGAGTACATACCTTGAAAACTGCCACCGGAACACACTGAGCCATTGAATCAGCCATGGGTGCGACTTTTCTGAGTTGGAAGAAAACAGGGCGGGATGGATAGTTAGCACGTTTGGTTATCTTCTTGTTGGTCATGTAAAGTTAGCCATGTTAGCAAAGACCCAACTGCGCCTTTTGTGCTAAACGGAACAGCATCAGCCATGAATCCGAATAATTCGCAAATAGCATCCGTTTCACGGCTACCCAATCAGACTGTAATACAAAAATTACCTCTAGCATGTTCTACCACACAAACGTTCCGACACGTTGACATTAAACGTTCATTTTTCTATCGTCTTGGCAACAACGCTACAGATAATCATAACGTAAGAATCTGAATATAAGCATAAAAGGCAAACGTGCCAGTAAATTTGTATTTAACCGCAAGCGTTTGCCAACTAGCTTACAAGCTAAGAAGCTACAGTCGTTAGTTTAGTGCGCCATATGACGCGCGAGCGCACTTTTTCTTGTTCGACTGGAACAATCAGGTCTGGAAGAGCAGCTAATGTGTTCCTTCCTGCGGCAGATTTCTTAACCGACCCAAAACAAACACCCATGATTACAACTTACAAATTAAGCACACAAAATGTGCTTTGATATCCGAAGAAGACGCACTTGAACACGGGAAAATGAGCAGGAGCCAAGAACAAAGCAGCGAAATCAATGGTAGCTGCGCGTGCTAACTGACTGCTAGCGCGGCATGGAAGCCATTCTCTTCAACGAGCTAACGGCTAACTTAGCTGGCAGTTAGCACCAAAAATCAATAGCTTTTTTTCAGTTGCCCTTTGGCCACATGGCTACACCTAAAACGTCCGATTAACATAGTGCATACCTCCGAGTTTCCCGTTGTTTTAACCGATGTGCCACACAAAAACAAACTTGAAATAAAGAACGGCCCGCAATGAGAGGAAGGAACAGACTCACCGGTGTCACTGCGAAGAGAGGAAAGAGTAAATGGCTGCGTTCGCGGGAGATTCAGCGTGGACTATGAGTCAGTTTCCGCCCTGATCACGTGATCTCTGCAGCGGTAAAAGCTCTGTATTTACTAACCATGATTCAGCATCCATTTTCAGATAAAAATACTGTCCCAGAAAATTAACATCACCTGGATGTACATGGATGTGACACAGTACAAGTCGTATTTTAAGCAGTAATCATGAATCAGTACTATGAATTAAACCATATATTGTAGGCCACATGAAGCCAACAAGCTGATCCAACAAAAGGACTTCAGGGCTGATTGAGACATATTTCAAATTTTTTTTTTTTAAACTGACACAATAATATCAGTAATCTCGCAAACATTTACATTTGCACAGAATGCCCCGTCATAAGTCATACATAGAGCGTCTAGGCACATTGTTATATGTTTGGACCAGAGACAGCGTGATCATTTTAAAAGCTGTGATTTTCTATCACCTCATCTCCATCATCTCATTGTCTGTTGTAAAAATACCTTTGAAACAACAGAGCAGGTGCCAAGCAGTCTGAAGCAAATAAGTAGTTTGTTAAGTTTTAACATGTTTTAATTGACTGTTCAAGACAGCCACAGAAATAAAAACATTACACTCTCCAATAAACATTCAACCCATACAATAATCAAAAACAAGCATTAAACTAAAATGTCAGTGAATGGTCTCGCCGACTGTGCAAATTTAACATCATCACGTTAATATCAAGACAGAATTTGTGCGTATTTTACTTGCCCTCAGTTCTGTTGGGCAAAACCTGAGGCTGCAAGGCTTCATTGCTCATTTATAACTCACCGTTTTTCTGTAAAGCTACTAGTATTAATCTCTTTAATGCACATAAGCATAATATGTGGTATTCATGCATCTTTAAAGTGAGAAAACAGATGCAGCATTCTATCTGTATAGGTAGTCAGCCTGTATGTTGGCTGCTATCTCAGCCTCCCATCTGTCTCCATTGTTAAGCAGCTTTTCCTTGTTGTACAGCAGCTCCTCATGGGTCTCGGTGGAGAACTCGAAGTTTGGACCCTAAGGGACGGATTGAAATAAATGTGAACACCATAAAGTCTTGATGCAAAAAGTTACTCTTGTCACATAAAAGATGCAAAAATATGGTTGTTTCTAAAGCTTTTCCACCTCAACGATTGCATCGACGGGACATGCTTCCTGGCAGAAACCGCAGTAGATGCACTTGGTCATGTCGATGTCATAGCGGGTGGTTCTCCTGCTCCCATCAGCTCGAGTCTCAGCCTCAATAGTAATCGCCTGCGATCAACATAGGGAGAAAAAACAAGGGGAGGAAAATCATTTGTAAACATTCAAGGCAGGAAGTCACTTGCTTGTCTTACATTTGTGCATGTTTGTCAGAGAGAAAACATCTGTGTGAGCTCAATGTGCATTTATTCCAACATGTGGTGTTCATACATGCAGCATAAAAAATATAATCTAAATGTTATTGCTCCACCAGATCACCACATCTTTAAAGGTGGACACTGTTATTTTTGTACTATGGTTAGTAAGTGTTGTACTTTGGCTCCACAGCTATACAGGATTCCACAAGGCTCGCCTGAGCCTATGCCAGCTGCCATCAGGCAAAAGGTGGGCAGCTCACCAAGCCATCACAAAACCACAACCATCAACCACATACACTCACATTTATTGCTTGGGGAAATTCAGAGTAGCTAATTATCCTAGCATGCAGCTATTGGACTTGTTTATTTGTATTTTATTGTTTATTGTCACTTCTCAGTTAGGGTTCTTGATGACTTTTTTTTTTTTTAACAGGCAGTGTTTTTTGGCTTTATGCCAATGAACTTGTGTTTTGCTTCCATCTTTAAAACAGGAACTGTGTTTGTGTTCACCTGAGCCGGGCAGATGGCCTCGCACAGTTTGCAGGCTATGCAGCGCTCCTCTCCATTGGGGTATCGGCGCAGGGCGTGCTCGCCACGGAATCGTGGTGACAGGGGGCCCTTCTCAAAGGGGTAGTTAATGGTTGCAGGCTCACGGAACAGGTAGCTCATGGTCATCGCCAAACCTGCAGCGAGAAGCGGGCGAATGAGTCAGTCTGGGAAGAAGTACATTTATGGGACAATAGTTGGGTTTAAACAACAACAAACAAAAACTCATGACAGGAAGTAAAACTAACAAAAGTCGGCCCACCCCTTGTCCTGTCAAATTTGGTAAGTGTATATTTTTCTACAACAGCAACATATACATTTTCCTCAAATTTTTACAAACTGGAAACATCTATGAAATCCCTCTTCAGTCAGAATGAGCAGAAAAATCATACAATTCTTTATGGTAATGTAATCTAAATAACAGGTACATCTGGGAAAAGCTCTTAAGAGCAGGTCTTATGGTAAATAATCAGCTTTGTCCAATTTGAAAATATAATTTGAAAAATGCATCTGAATATGTTGGTCCTCTTGAAAAATAAAATTCTAGATACATCACCATGCCTGAATCAACCAAATGCACAAAAATCTAATTAAATGTGACCTCTGAAGAGCTCCGTCCAAAGGAGGGTTGTGGCTGCCCTGTCAGTGATGGATCTCAGGTCAGTCGGCAGCTCCTGAGCATTTACATACTCTGGTAGAATAAAGACAGATGTATGTGAATTTGTTAAAGGATAACTCTGTATGGGATCTTCATGGACAGCATGCGAGTGTATCCACACTTACTATAGCCACTGCTCTGCACACTGACTTTGAACGTGCGCGTGACACCAGGGGCCCATCCAAATGTACCTGGAGAGACAAATGATGTGAAGTGAGGGACATAAACACGCATAATTTTGATGCATCCTACTTGTGTTTATTTTAGGTGGACAGCACCTGGTTTTGTGTAGCTGTGTAGAAAACGCAGGCTGAGTGCAGTTGACATATCTGGGAAGGGAAGAGAGAAAAAAACAGAACTTTTACCTAATAGACAAATACGTTTACCAACCAATAACTCAGAAAAGATCTAATCTGAAAGCAGGACCGGAGAGGAGAGGGACTGGAGAACAGCCGTCCTTTAATCTGGCGCTCCAAATCCCCGTTGTTACGTCTATCATTTGCCCTGTTCACGACACGCCGGGGAAATGGGAAAAACCAGGACATCTCTGGTTTTAGAATTTAAATGCTTTATTTAAGTAATACCAAACTGCAACTTCAGTGTGAACTATGTGACTATTTCAAATAAAAAACATGAAGCTAAACGCAGAATTATTATATTTTTTGGGTCAAATATTAGCTAGTGGCTTACGTTGCAAATACAATCACGTCCATTAAAATTAAAACAGCTGGCTTAAATTGTAATCTTATCATTACCAAACACTGTACATGGTAGCGATTCGACTATTAAAAAGTTTGTAATACGTCACTTATAAAATGTTCAGGACGACAATGAACGCATCTTTAAAATAACTAATAATGGAGTTCGCCCTTACAATGTAGCAGTGTATAAGGTTAGTGCAATTATTAGGCAAAAGTGCATTCCTTTAGTTAGATTACACGTGTTTCCTAAACAAATTGTTGTATATAATGAACTAATCACCAAACGTCAGTCATCAATTTCACTGATGGTTATTTAGGACAGTTTTTAAATCTGGAATAGTTTAAAAAACAGTTAGTTCACCTTTAGGTTATTTGACTTACTCAGACAGAAGTATCCGACGAACTATAAGCAGATAACAGTCCCCGACCTACGTAGTTGTATTTATGCTGCATTCAGAGCACCTCGGTAATTCTCCTTTCGGCCAAAGCGGATACAAACAGCGGGTACAAACAAAACTACCGTCCGTTTTGAATTTTCCCTGTATGCATGAAACTTCTGTGTTAGTGTATTCAAAATTATTTCCTTATAGGTGCAAAATTACAAAGCTGTTTGCTCAGAAAAGTGGAAGCACAAGAGATAAAGTGACAGGTCACTTCAAACATTCATCATGTGGATGTCATGTTTGATTCATCATGTTTGAGTGTATCTTCCTTGACTATTTATGGACTGTATTGTAAGAAATAGACAATAGCTCATCGAAATATTCGTCAGAGGAGGGATTATTTAATGTTTAGGTGACAGATAAAGGCGGGGGAAGGGTGTGGATCAACAAGCTAGAAAATCAGCAAGAGAGAGACAGGAAGTGTGTCTTCCTCTTCCATCACAGGAGGATCTCACACCTCATCTCTTCAGCAACCGACAGATCAAATATGAAAGAAACGTAAAAGGTATTGTTATCTATATACATATTCAGCCATCTTTAGTTTTCTGGTCGAGTGGCGTGAAGTTTTACTAAAATCCAACAACGTTGTTCATAGTTCATAGATGTATACAAATCAATTAGTACACGGTTAAACTGTGGATAATGAGAGCTTGTTATACTGTCTTTGGAAGATGTTGAATCCGTCGAATCAAGCCCAGAGGGACCCCACAGAGGAGGACAGCTCTGGATCTGATGCGGGGTCTGAGGTCAGCCTGGAGACAGACCGTTTTGGCTTTATTCTGACCAATGGATCAACAGCTGAGTAAGTACATCCGTACCGAGCCTCTGTCCTGTTACACCAAAGGTCAGGCTTCTTTTCAAAACTATGTAACCAGGTTGTTGTTTTTAGTTTCTTCTTTTCAGATACATTTTTACTTAGAGGTAAAATGGTTAAAAGATAGATTAGGTCGGCTGGAGGAGCGAGTTCAGAAAGCCTCAGTTGTAATAACATTATGTAAAACTTAACTGAGATCAACTTTCCCAATCATTGTGTGTTTTCAAATTCTAGTTCCAAATGTCTTTTAAGTTATATGAATGCATCTGCAACGACTAAAAACCAAGACTGATCTCTTGTCACATGTTTCCATCTCCATGATTATTGTGGTAATGACATGTTCAGTGAGGCACAGTTACTGCTGCTTTCATTACAATCAGCTCATCTAATGAATCAGAATTAAAATGACCTTAGAACAGAAAAGGTTTTTCATGAACAAAGTTCATGCAGACTGAAACTACGTGGAGGAAAACAGTTATTTTCTTCCTTGGTGAGACCAGGAAGTTCAAATGAAACCATGCATATGAACACTACTAGGTTAAAGAGACAGAGCAGCATCTACATCCAATGCACGAAACCTCAGACATATTGCTTCGGTTAATCTGCCGAGGCCTAACAATAACAGATGGGCAGGTATTAATGTAAGGTTCACACACAGTTTCTAGGCATAGCACAGGGCAAAATAAATCCACTAAGAGCAAAATACAACATTGTGTTATATAAAAAAAAGGAGACCAGTGGTTATATGTTGTAGCTATTAAAACAGCGTTCGTTAGAATGAATACAGCCACAGTGCGTCCTCATCAGAATGTTAACCTTTGAAACATTTCATGCGAACCATACATTGAAAACAACAGCCTGAGAGCAAAAACATGACAATATATCTTGAAACAGTTGATTTATATCATAAATATGAAACATCACTAAAGCATTGAACCACTTTAGTTATGTCATGTATGTGTTTAATAATTTCCTCAGGTCTGACAAACAGAACGAGCAGATTGCAAATGTATGTGACTCTAACGAGCATTGAGACAGAAACCCTGTTAAGAGTTGGGTCAAATGACAATGAGACCGGGCCAAGCAAAAAGCTACCCCTCATCTTCCCACCTTTCTCACTGATTCCACCCTGACCTGTTACCATGGAGATGTCAAACTGCAAACCTGTGGTTTTCCTGTTTCCTGTCTTGTTTTTCGAAGCACTGCGAGTCTGTGTGGTAATGACAACCCATTAGGTGCACGCCGCAACACTGCACTCCAGCTTAAAGGCCTCAAATAAAGTCACTCTAGGTGTTTTAGTGGATAAAGTAAGTACTTCACAGTGTAAATACTCACTGGGTGAGTTGTGTGTTGTTTTTGCATCAGGAGTGTGGGCCCCTCCCCTGAGCTTGTCAGGCAGAGGGAGGCCAAGTGGATAAACATCATGGGGCAATGGGATCGTATCTTAGTGAAGAGGGGCAGCAAGGTGTGTCCACGCTGAATCACATCAAACCAGTAACTTACAGATTTGTATTACATTTTCTTTTCTGGATCCTCTGTGATTGGAGCTGATCCTGGGTCTGTGATTACCCTATAGGTCAAGGTGCAGTGCCAGAAAGGAATCCCTGCCTCACTGCGGGCAAAGTGCTGGCCCTTGCTGTGTGGAGCCACGGACAGAATGAGGCGAAACGAAAATGTCTACAAGGCAAGAGAAAATTTAACATTCTCCTTGTGGTAAATAGTTTTCTGGTAAACAAGTTTTTCCTGCAAAGCATGCTGTTAAATGGTTCCAAACACAGCGTGAATAACTGATTTTTCATCGCAATAATTTACCCAGCACAGAAAAGCTACACATGGATGAAGACAAATAGAATGCAAATAAACGTTTATGTCAAAATATTGTGGGTTGTATTGTCATGATGTCAGTACTTAAAGAATCAAACGTGTGATGACTTTTGCTCGACTATTTTAGTCTCTGGACTCACAGCCTGGTCTGCAGAGCTGGGTGGATATAATTGAAAGAGACTTGGACCGACAGTTCCCTTTCCATGAGATGTTCGTCTCCAAGGACGGTCATGGGTAGGCTACTCTAAAATGTGTTGACAGGCTGACTTTTACAGACTGGCCGTGCTATTCTTCAATAACTTGTTTTTTATTTTCTTGCTACAGAATTAAAAGTTTTGCATACAAATTGTCAACCTTAATCACACTCACCTCCTTGATGTGGTTAATTACTGCTGTGTGTGTGTGCAGGCAGCGTGGTTTGTTCCGGGTGTTGAAAGCTTACACTCAGTACCAGCCAGAGGAGGGCTACTGCCAGGCTCAGGGGCCCGTGGCTGCAGTGCTGCTCATGAACATGCCCGCTGAGGTAGTGAAAACATGGCTCAAAAAATAAATCTACATCAGAGGTTTCCAATGTGTGAGACCAGCCCCCACCCTTTTCCCTCTTAGGCTCTAATCAGCTTTGAGTAAACACGGTGAATTGAGATTGAGAAGTTTTACACCAGAACGGTACATTATTATCCAACTGAAGAGCTCAGAAAACTTAGTTCTGTGGAAAATGTACTAGTTACACCCAAATGACAATCCAGTAAATACACTGAAATTTGTTTGCATTATGTGATCCTGGCTGACGTATTCAGTCTGGAAAAAATTTAGACACACACACAAAGGCATTGTGCCTTTCTTTTCAAAACCTTATCTGAATGAATGCTTGCTCTCTCAAACTTTGAAAAATAACTGATCTAGATGGCTGGGTTTTTTTGTCTCTCTATTAAGCCACACAGGTTAAAATCCCATTTTACTACAGTTTCCTTCTGCTCTGACACTTAGTGGTTATGTTCCCTCACATGGTGTCTTTTTATTTACGTATGGTTCTGACAGATCTGGAGAATGTGTGCCTTCACAGTGTAATAACTCAGGGTGCTCCCTGCCATTTGCTCATGGTAGATGAGACAGTGGACCGAGTGGGTATAGAAAATAGCTAGTTGGACGGAATAAGAATGAAAAAGATTGTAAAAAACATCAAAGCCCTCCTCCAAAAATTAATCTGTTTGCTAATCTAACTGCTTTTCTTTTTTTTAAATCCCACGGTCAGACAAAGAGCCCAGACAATAAATGTAACAAATGTTAAGTAATAATGGCACTAACCTTCATTGTCTCCCCCTGCCAGGAGGCTTTCTGGTGTTTGGTTCAGATCAGTGAGCAGTACCTGCCTGGATACTACAGCCCTCTGCTGGTGAGCTTATTCGCATTTTTGGACCTTTTCACTAAAAATACACATGTCAGTCAGTACGGTAAATCTGGAAAGTGTTTTTTTTTTGTTGACCTCTGCTTTGGGTGATCCCAATTTAGTAGACACCCAGACCGGGGCACTAGTGGGTCATCTGACGTTCTGTTGTGTTGCGTTGCCCAGGAGGGGGTCCTGTTTGATGCGGCCATGCTGAGCTGGGTGCTGAAGAAGACGTGCCCTGCTGCACACAAGCATCTGCAGCAGCACGGAGTGGAGCCGCTCATGTTTGCCACCGACTGGCTGATGTGTCTGTTCACGCGTCACCTGCCCTTCAACACACTTCTCAGAGTCTGGGACCTCTTTTTCTGCTATGGTGAATGTTTTTCTGCTGAAACAACCCACTTACAATATAAATGGCATGATTCTGTAAGCTTACAGTCTTTTCAGTCAAGAGGAACATATTTTGAGTCACAGCAAAAATCCAGTAATCTGAATCAGATTCACTGAAATGATAACAGTTAGAATTCTCATCAGCTTTTTTTGGCTTCCATTCTATTAATTGATTTTAAAACATTAAATTGATAGTTCATATTCATTTTGCATATTGCTAATAATCTTGACTCGTACTGTACATTTTATGTGCGTGAACCCTCTCTGTATCTCACCCCCTGCTCCCCGCTGCTGTACAGGAGTGCGGGTGCTGCTCCAGGTGGCGGTGGTGCTGGTGCGCCGGGTGCTGGGCCGGGCCGACCAGAGGAAGCAGTGTCAGGGCCAGATGGAGACTCTGGAGAGGCTGAGGGGGGTCAGGGAACAAGTCCAGGAGGAAGATGATGCTTTCATAGCAGAGGTACATTTCAGATGGAAAATGAGTGCACATAGATCTTTAGAGAGAGGCCTCCATACTCCTTTTGTCAATAATCTGCGTTTCTATTTTCAGTGACAGACTAATCTCTAACAAAGTCTATCTATCTGTTCATCAAACCCCACCCTAAAAAGTGTGTACACAGAGGGGTTCTGCACATTACTAAGGAATTTGACAAAATGAGAGGAGAAATAAATGTAAATGTTTCATTACAGATGTTTCCATTTCCTGGTACTCTGAGTCATTAGAAATAAAACTTTTAAGTCAAACAAATATCAGACCAGAGTTTTGTTCTCATTCCAGGTGTGTTCGGTGCCACTCTCGTCCAAAGATCTGGAGAGGCGAACGGAGAAGGAGTTAGAAAAGTGGAAGAAAGACAGACCCTCATCCACCTTTGACCCCAGAGGTCGCTGCTATGGATACCGGATGGCATGGGCAAAAGCGCGGCTGAGCGTAGAAGAGCGGGATAGAAGAGAGAGGGATAGAGGGAACCTGTCCATCCCTCTGGTTCGCTCAGCCTCCACTCTTTCACTGTCACCATCCCTCCTTCAGAAGAAGTGGAGAAAAGGAGGAAAATTAAACACTGGCGACTGGGAGGGTGGGAACAGAGTTGTAAGACATGTTTCAATGGGAGCGAGGGAGGACTGGAGAAGCTGGAATACCTCTGATATTAGGAATGTGAAGGGCCTCCTGAAGGAGGAGGCAGTTTTAGAGGCACGTGAAATAAAGGAAGAGTTAAACCTAACAGAAGAAACTGAGCAGGAAGAAAATCTAAAGGAACTGAAAACCCAAAAGACACCCCCAGAGCACACGGGAGAAAGAGCAATCACAGAAAAACAGACTGGAGAGGAAAGTCCACTGAAAGACTCAAAGACAGAAGAAAGTCAAACAGATCCATTTCCAGCCAAAGAGCGGACTGTTGAAAATATTCCTCAGCCTCCAGAGCTCACATCCCTCTGTGCACAGGAGGAAAAGCTGGACACTGTGAGCCAATCACAAGTCCAGGAGAAACAAAGTCATGAATGCACCGACCAGGCGAGTGAGGCTCAGGACTCACATGAGGAGGCAGAGAAAGCTTTGACAGACGGTGAACATGCAAGTGATACAGACCCCGACCAAACCAAGATAGGGGGAGCAGCAGCAGAGGCGACCACAGAGGTGGCTGCTGACTCACAGGAAGAGCCGACGAGACAAGCCGACATGAAAACAGAGGCAGGCACAGAAAACAAAAATGCACAGCAGGTGAATCTAATCACAGTCACAGAGGCTTCAGAGAGCACAAGTGAGACAAGTCCAGATCCAGGGACAGATGGAGACCATGAAGATTCAGATATGAACAACCGAGATCATCCAACTGACCCTCCACAGAAGGAGAAAGTAGTGACCAAAAGTATGGAGGAAAAATCATATGACAACACAGAGTTATTAGTAGAAAAAGAGAAGAAAGAGGAGTCTCACAGCATAGGAAATACAGACACTGATGTAGTGGGAGAGGCTCAAGAAGAAGCTGGAGATGAAGCAGAGGAAAAGGCAGCTGCACAGGATGATTTGACTGTCCATGAAGCAAAGACAGACTCAGGCCACCACACTAGCTCAGACACAGAGGCAGAGGAAGACACAACTCTGCCATCTTCAGTCGAGGGCCCCCAACGAAGAGAGGACTCTGACGGATCAGCTGATGCACAGAACGAGGCTGAAACAGCACCTGCAGATGACAAGACGAGCCAATCAGCCGGTGCAGTAGTAACCCAACCTCTGCCGGGACTAAAAGAAACAGCTGAGGCGTCCAATGAGGCGATTCTTTGTGAGCAAACGATCGCAGAGCAAACGCAAATAGAAACAAAACAGGCGACCGCAGACTCTCCGACACAGGATGAAGCTCTGAACCACACCACAGGGGCAGAAGAGATGAGTACAGAGAAAACCAGCAGCTCTGAGGCACCAGTTTCTGAACAGCCGACGGGCCGGGACTGTCCAGACGCTGCGGAGGAGGCAGAGAGCACAGAAAAAGTGCAGGAAAACAGAACAGGGGATGATGAAGTCTTCAAGTCTACTGAAGCATCGGGCCATCCGCTTCCTGTCTTTGATGCACAAGCCCAAGTGGAAGATTCTGCCTGTACAAAAGAGCGGCCTGAACCTCACGACAGCAGTCGAGAGCAGAGCTCCGGGCGCCGCAGCAGCAGGTCTTCTGGGGATTTCTGCCTGCGCAAGTCGTCCAGCTCCCGCGGGCCCGGGTTGTCACGGAGGCTCTCCGAAGATCTGTTCACCACCCCACAGAAAACCCCCCAACCCCGGTGCAGCCCTGGCGATCCGGAGTCACAGCCTGCAGCGGCGGGAGCTGCTCCCGGGGTCACGCCGTCTGGGGAAGCGGCACAGGACACGTCAGCACAGCAGCCCGACGCCCCCAGACGGTTTGGTCTCCTGCGCAGACTGAGAGGGGAGCAGTCCAAAAGCAGCAGGGCCAAGGGCATGGCCAAGATGCTCGTGCCCCAAATCTTAATCCAAGACTTCAGCGATGGGACGGGGAAAACGGTAGAGGAGGAGGTAGAGGAGAAACTGAGCTCCAGGGAGAGGAGGAGAAGGCGTAGGGAGCGA
Source organism: Menidia menidia (assembly GCA_907169785.1). Lineage (NCBI taxonomy): Eukaryota > Metazoa > Chordata > Actinopteri > Atheriniformes > Atherinopsidae > Menidia > Menidia menidia. Next base: position 9,370,311 of record CAJRST010036666.1, read on the forward strand.
GAAAGACGAGAGAAGGAGGAGGAACGGTCGAAAAAGAAGAAAGAGAAGGAGCTGGAGAAGGAGAGAAAGAAACCGATGACAAGGGGGAAAAGTTTTCAAGGGCCGAGAGAGAAACATAGAGATGAGGTGGCCAAACCAGCAAAAACTGGCTCACAAACACTTAGAAACTCTGCCTCCTATGCTGATTCATTCTTTTGACGATTAGATCAGATATTTAGATCTGGCACCGTTGCTCTTTCTCTTCAGGTACTTGTTTGAGTTTCACATTGGTTTATATTGAACCTTTTGATGTGTAAATAATAAATGATGTTTGCATACTTTGAAAAATAAGTTTGTTTTATTTGGTGGGACTTCAATCCTGCTTCTGCATTACAAACCGTGCAGATTCCACGCAATATTAAAGGAAGTGCTTCTTCTTTTGTTTCACATAATCCTGGATATTAAGTCCGCCTTAAACATTCCAATCCAGTCATTGGAATGCATAACAAAGCACTGGCCTCTGTATGTCAAAACAGGTCCACGTAGAACATGTACTGGCCAGCACATCATAAAAGTGAGAGTCCAAAATGTCCACTTGTTCGCTTTCAAGTGTTCCAGGTGGAGTAACAGTGCTCTTACAATCATTCACAGTCTGCTCTGTCTGTGCCTGTCCGACTGTCACTCTGCGTCATCCTCACTGTCACTGGCCAGCACTTCCTGAGTTGTTACTGGCTGCGTGGTCATCTGTGGAGATGGAGGAAGGACCGATCCAAAGAAGAGGGACCGGAACTGAGAGGAGGAAAATGCAATACATTACTTCATTTATTTTTGTAGGACATGTTTAAAAAAGGTTTTCAAATGAGCAGAGCTGATCCATCCATCCATTTTTTTTTTATTAAATCCGCAAGTCTTTTCAAGGAAGAGGGACATAGATGCAACCCTTTAGAAATGACCCCTCTTTACCAGTGAAAATTAAACCATACCTTCTTGTTAGGGGGCTTATCAGAATCTCCATCCACGTCCTCCTCCTCCCCCTCGCTGTGCACTGTTTTCCTGCAACTGGCTGCAATCTTTAGTTTTGAACTTATGGGCACAGCTAATGAGGATGTGGGTGGGTTGTTGGTCGATGGGTCTGGTGCGACACTGGTATCCATGGCGATTAGGTACGAGTCTATGTCGTCATTCATGAAGTCATCAGGAGGGGGTGGCTGCTGTGTGTGTGATCTGAGGCGAAGACGGATTAAACAAAGAGGATGGAGAAAATAAATGATAAATCTACAGCTTCTGTGTTTGTACTCTAATGCTAAACTGAATTTACTGACAGTGAAGATACTATTTTGCACCAGTTTGCTTTCTGCCACTGAAGCGCTCCTTTTACACCAAGTCTTAAGTGAATGTTTTCTAACGCTGTATGTGAGGTGTTATCAACGAAGGCCCAAAGATCCCAGGGAGGTGCACACTGTTGAAGTCTGAAACTGTGCAAATAGCTGGAAAACTATTCTTATGAGACCAATAAGCAGTTAGTAACTCAATGAGGATGTGGGTTAGTTGGTGGTAGATGCCTCTGGTGCACACCAGTAAACATGGCTACAACTGCAGCTGAAGGGACCCGACACAAAACTTGTGCAACAGAAATATGTTCAACAGTTTGCGTAGGCTACGGAAACACACTGGCTCATCTTTATACTGATCTTTTCTCAAATAAATATTTTCAAGAGAACAAACTGGTCAATGCCTAAAAATAAAATCCACCTTGTTGATCTGACAGCAGCATACATCCCAATAGCTGCATTTTTAAAAACTTTAGATGGCATTCAAATGCAGCACATTAGGGTGTGGGCTGCCTGTCACTGCAAGTTTCCATAGATAAGCCCAAAGCATGGCTTGCAGTGTCACTATATCTTGCACAGATCATCCACTAGGTGGCGTTGTAAGTCAATGTTGAAAACGTGCTACCTGTCAGGAAGGAGGCGTGGTGCGAAAGAAATTATGGTTCTATTTTCAGTCAGTGCCATTTCTGATATTTTCTAAAAACCCACCTATGACCTAAACACTTCTAAAAAATGAAGGCTTCATCTCTCAGAGTTTGTTGTTTACCCGTTGTTTTTATGATGACCTGGATTCTCAGAAAGCGTGGCCAGCACAAAGTCTCCCTCCAGGACAGTGTCTGTTACGGAGAGCACCATCGGGCTGACACACAGACATGGGAGCACAGAATGTACACGTCAATGCTCATTGGTGGAAAAAGTGTTGAAATCAGACAACTTGAGAATCAGGATGATCACCTGCCCGGTTCATCAAAGTACATAGAGACGGGTAGACCTGTGGCCTCTGCAAACAGCAGCAAACCCTGGAAGAAGAGAAATAAAACTACCCTACAAACCCTGAACACCGGTCATCATACTGCTCGCTGCTTTACTTCATCCCGCGAAGAACCTCTCTCACTGTCTGAACAATAACCCAGCACTGTTCCACCTGTTTAATCTGTCATCCGTCTCACCCGTAGCTCCTTCAGACAAAAGGTGATGCTGTTGTGAGCTTGGGCAACAAAGTGGTCGAACTCATCAGCAGCCAGACACAGCTCCGTCAGCATGGCCTTGGACTGCTCTGAGAGACAAGAAAAAGCAAGAATCAAGACATAGACGTTTAAAAAACGGCAAGTTTAAATCTATTATTTTCATAATTGGGCATTATTCTTTGTGCCATTACTGGCAACGTCCCATAAACTAGTAACAGCTTGGCAATATAAACACTGTTACCGAGGTGTTATGGTTGGTAAATGTGAATGGCCTGAGCCAGTTTATAAATATTCATCAATCAGAGGGTTTTTCTTCTGTATTTTACTGCTGTTTTACCTGCTTCATCTTCTACATGATTCCTGACCCACATCCGGTCATCACTCACTCTCACAGTCACTTCTTCCAGAGAGGGAGGGAAGTGCACGACTGTGTCCACCAACACCCTGAGAATCAAGAAAAACAACACTAACTTTTACACCTATGTAACTATACTCAGTTACATAAGTTACTACGTTTGAACTGTAGGCAAAAGGAAAGTAAAAGACATTCGGTAACTCATTTTATTTAAAGATTTTACTAACTTGGGCTGGGCTTTGAATGCATTGGCACAGCTGTCTTTATCGAACACTGCCTGTAAGCTTTCACTGTCCTGGTAAGAGAGGTTATGTGTCTTCAAGAGGCCTGCAAAGAAGGTAACAACACAAAGATCCCCCACAGAGCAAAAGGGCACAAAGGACATATCGCATTAAGTTTAGAATGTGCTGCAAATACCAGAAAATGTACCAAAACTAACTGAATATAGCGTACTGTTAGTGTTATTAGCTCTCTATAAGATGTTTACCGTGTTTGCAGTGCAGGGTGAAGGTGAGACGATCCTTCTCTTCATCCAGCAAGATGTGACACTTTTCCACCGTCTTTTCCAATGTTGCTAAAGACCTGAACACAGCCTGAACACTCTGAGCGGAAACAAATGAGGGAAATAAAAGACATTGACTTTATGAATGCATAGTGAAACATTCAGGGAAATATACAGGAAAGTCTAGACGTGCGTGTTGAACCCAAAGGTAAATTCTGATTACAAAACCTGTTCAGGTCTGAAAATAGTTAACTCTGAGAGATTCTTTACAAGTATTTGGAGAAAGTAGCTCAGAGGTTTTGAAAAAAAAGTTCCCACATTTAACCACAACTTCCTAACTGTTAAGGCAGCATTTCTAGCAGCAAATTAACAACGTACTGCGAAAGAAGAGAAAGAACCAAACAATCACACTGACTGTAATGTTGGGGTGGGGACTGGTCAACAAAAATCAAGGGTTAAGTCAAGACATTCTCCGGTTCTTTAGATTGGCTTTGGAGTACTACAAAAATCAATTTAGGAACAGATGACACAGAAGACAATTACGTTTTCCCAGTCATGCCTTTTCTCACACCTTTATAGCCATCTTGCAGCGGAAGTTTAGACCAGTGGGAATGGAGTATCTGCACAAAAATCACGAGAAGTTTATTTCAATTGATTACATGAACATTCGCTGGCTCATTCTACATGACTCAAACACAGTCTGCACCTGCTGAAGAAGAGTGGTGCGAACAGGAAGCAAGCATATGCAGACCGAGAGGAGTTCACAGACCGCAGGGCCAGCTTCAAGAGAGAAAGAATATCAAATCAGCATCACTCATTGACGCAAAGTGTACAGCAACAGGAAGCTACTAACTGTGCGTGGCAAAAGGAAGTGTTTTTTCTGTCAGCATCAGACAAGCTCACCCCATCTTCCTGAGGCTCCACATACAGCTCATCGCCGATCCTGGACAGAGACTGGATGGCTTTGGCCAGCACTGGACGGTACAGACACACAAACACACGAACACACATACACACACACAATACAATTACTATAAGGGTGAAATATTTGTATTTTAGCAAAATACCATTTATGAACAGACGAGACATGACTACCTTTCACATTTCCTCCCGTCACGACACACTGCATTTCTGCAAACTAACTTATCCGTTAAGTTGGCAAACTAGGCTGAAAAAGAAAAGTGAGCCATAACTAGCAGAAATACACCGACATGAACTGAACCAGTTGGGCTTCAGTAGTTTGCGGGCGGAACACAAACACTCTAAGGGAAAACATCACTATCTGTTGCTCTATCTGAATTTATAAAAATGCGAAAACTGAGCGATAATTAAACCGAACCTCGCGTTGTTTACGCCGCCATAACCACTTCCGTGATGTAGACCAATCACAGAGACAGGAAATAACACGCTTGGGGAATTTGAAAGGCGCACGCGCAGTCAAATGTTGCCATAATATATTAATAACGTGGGGTAATACATACATGTTCTGAGTAATTTTATTAAATACAATAAAATTATCTTGCTAAGCTTTCTCTTGACCGTTTTTCTTATTATTTTTAATTGGGAAATTTGATTTCAGAGTCTGCCAGAACAGTGATGAGAGAATTGACCACAAAATAGCGTCAGTTGATGATTATTCTCATCTTTTTTATAGGCTCGTTGGAATTGTTTGATGTTGGAATTGTTTGATTTAAATTCTATTGATTGGATCACAATCGTATAAAAACGTCGTGTGTAAATGAAAAAACTCAGTTATTTGAAAATGTAAGCAAAAGTATAAATAAAGTATACATCTTCAGTTTAGGACTTGACACTGAATTAAAACATCAGTAGTTATAGGTAGTTGACATCTAAACTTGAAATATTATAACAAGTAATCCAATTCAGAGAGTTATTTATGAACATTGTTTTAATTAGAAAAAAAAGCTAAATAATAGCTGAACAATAAAACAATTTAAATAATGTAAGGTATTGAATAGTTACCAGTTAAGGGCTACAGTGGAAGGAAAGAGGGTGTGTTTGCACATGGGCTGGAGCAAAACAGAAATAGGAAGGAAGGGCGAATCGCAAGAGATAGAGGGAGAGTCACTGTCAAAGCAAAATGATCTTACCTCACTGGTTTTTCTTGTTGATTTGCTTCAGCGTGTAAGATCTGAAGAACGCTGCCTAAACTGCTTCTCCTCCCATCTCTACTGGTATGAGTGGCGGCTTAAGAAAAGGTGTGACCAAACCAACCTTTGTGTGTTGAAACTACGGACATGCAGGAAGAGACTTTTTAAGGATATAAGAAGACACAAGACTGGAACTGTTTTGGATTTTGCTCACTGTGCTGAACAACTTGAGGATTATAAGCGGAAACAAGGGGAGATCAAAATATCTGAGAGGGAGTAGCAGCTAAATAATCTCTAAGAACACCTGGATTGAAATTTGCCAAATGGGACGTTAGCATGATGGAAAAAGACTGGAACATCCAAAAAGAAGAGAGGAGGAATCAAATGAGTTTTTAAGCAAAATTAGGACAAATGGTGAGCTAAATTTCTCCACCCATTTTATTAAATCACAACAGTGTGGAACCATCCCTGTTTAGCAGGATCCACTGCTGTTGTTCATATATGTTTCTGTGACATCTGGATTTGATCTGTGGCAGTTTTGTTCCTAGATGTCTCAGTCACATCACTCGACAGACACGCAGGCCTTGCTCCAGTCCATGCTGCAGAGACTGAAACTCCAGCAGGGAAGAGAGGGCCAAGCGTACCTGCAAACGCCTGCAAATACTGCTTCTACACTGTGGCAAGAGGGAGGGAACCAATCATCCAACTACCAAGAAGTAAACAACAGTTCTTTTAATGTGTTTGGTGCTAATGGTGTACCCTCAAAAGAGTTCAGGATCACCACAGTGGACAGTAATTTTGTTATTAGACCCAATGAAGAAAAGCCTTTTAGCTCTGAACTGGGTAGAAGTCCAACTTCCTTCCCATTCCAGAAAGTTAAGATAGATGGCAACAGGGAAGAGAGTGGGACCTGTCCCAACAGGGTGTTGGGACAGCTCACTCAACCGGGGGTCATCCCAGCAGCAACAACGCAGCTGTTTCCTGCTCAATCACCTAAGGATGCTGATTTCCCTTCCGATGAGAGAACTAAAGGGGAGAGGGTGGCTTTTGGCAGCTTTGCAATGAAGAGACACATTCCTGCTGATACAGATATTGTTTCAAACGTTGGAACAAACCAGAACCATGTCCAGGAGTTTACGCCCAAAGTTTACACATGGTCCACAAAGAGCATAGACGCTGACTCAGCAGGCCAAGTGAATAAAATGTTGAACATGGGAAATGGAGAAGCTGGAGGTTTTGGACCGACTAATGATATCTTGAGAAGCCAAAACCCAACGATTAGCATGAGAAAGCAGCGATCATCTGAAAACAAAACAAGAAGATGGACGCAAAGGATCAAAGAAAGGTGGAAGGACAAGCATGTGACTTTTGCCAAAAAGGGAAAAGAGGAGGGAGGGACAGTTAATCCTGGGACTGAGAAGGAAACTCAAGTGAGTAATGTTTTATTTGTTTTCTAATCGATGTGATGAGCAAATGTCTGAAAGTAAAATGGCAATTTGTTTGTCGAACAGGTTTTAAACCCCAACCAGCAATTGATGACAGATAATCTCATGAACACATCAAATGAAGATAGAGAAAGAAGCTCTGCTTTACTAGACAGCAGTGGCCCCGGCTTAATGGGTCATCTACAAACAAAGGACAATGTTGACAGCAGTTTCAGGTAACAGCTGCCCTGCAAATATTTTAGTTCATTAACACATTTCTAAAATGTGTTCCCAAACACATCACCATAAAAGAATTAAAGATATGTAAAGCATTTCGAGCCCTAGCAGTGAAACCGCTTCAGGCATACTGTTTTTCTTGTTGATGTGCCAAAGTATGACTGTCACTAGCAGCAGTTGTCACACTTTTATGATGGCCGCAACGTTTTTATTGCATGTTATACAAGGCAATAGTATCAAACAGAGAAAAGGTGCTCATACATGTCCAAAGACAGAGCAGGCGTCCTGTAAATAAAGGCATTATTCTGGTTATAAATTGATGATAGGCAACCGCAAATTTTTTAAGTTACCAATTTAGCTGACACTGTCATCCAAATACATTTAATTTCAATAATAAACACGTGAAATCAAATGCTATCTTCTGTTAGTCTTATGACACAGTTGTTTAATTCTTGTATTTATGCTAAGTGAAGGACATAACCTTGCTTTTTTGTAAATGTGCTACATAAATCAAATTTACCCAACTTTATCAATAGGAATACACTGCACATCTTCATATTGATACTTAAGGATTCTTTTAACATTAAGAAACAATTGGTCTATTCATGAATTTGTTGTTTTGAGTCATATGTGTAAAATGTAGGTTATGTCGTGTTTCAGATGCACCAGTGACTTTGATATTGGCCTTGGATCGTTCAGTCTTTTGGATGAGATTGTAAGGGGCCAAGAATGGGCCAAGTTCATCAACCCTAACCTTTCAGCAACCCCAACAAAGTCAAAAACATCAGAGGACCGGCTGAACCAGCCAGATCCTAAACAATTTGGAGGTGGAAGCAACCAGTGGAGCTTCAGGAGTACAGAGTCTTCCCCAGCTGCAGCCTTCAGCGCGGCACAACCCTCACCTGCAGCTTTTACATCTGCAGGCATGGGGGTTTCAAAAGAAAAACCACAGTGGGTTAATCAAAATTCTGACCAATCAGAACCAATGGAAGACGGTCACAACCAATCAGACATGCAGTTCTCAGAGAGAGGCTTGGGACTGCAACCTAGACCTTCGTTTGCCCAGGTGAAATTTTCATATTTCCATCATGACTGAAGTTTACAACCTGAATTAACTGTCATCAGCTTGAAACTTTTTTTTTCTTTTTATGTGAAGTTAGCAGATAATCTGCACAACTCACCGATCAAAACCAGTGTCCAGATCAGTAGAAAGAGGCAGCATCGGTCAGCTGTGAAGCTTCAGATCAGAGATGGACAGGAAGCAGATGGAGGTGAGAACAACTCTATAAGTTACGATCATTAGAAAGGGTCGGATTTTATTCTCTTTCCAAGGATTTTTAAGATCGATATTTTGTATTTATAAATTCGGGCAAGTGAGCTGAATTTGTTGAAGCTGTTCTTCATAAATAATCAGGTGTTTGCCTCACTTTTCACTGCAGGCTCCACAAGCAGCTGCCACATGATGGATGAATCGGGCCAGACACTGTACGCTCCAACCCCTCTGTCAAACCATTTTGCTCCAGCACCCCGGGGTGTCCTCAAACACACCATGTCCCAAGATTCAGAATCCTCAATGGAAACACTCTCAAAGAGGGTAAGATGTTGTGTATCACAGCACCTCCCTGTGGTGTAAGATTGCAAATATGTCATGTACACAATCCCCACTTTGCAGACAACTATCAAACATGAATTGATGCTAATATATTTACTTAAACACAGACTCAGACATAGACAGTTGTTAACTTCTTGATTTTTCATTGTGAATTCAGTGTGAAAAGAGAATTTTGAAAAAAATCATAGGGGAAATAAAAGGACTATGTAGACAAGCCCAGTCAATATGCAGACTATAAGCAACTGATTTATTTAGTTGTTCTTGGGATTGTCTGAGCTTAAAAATGGGATATCGATGAAAAAAGCTGACCTTACAAAGTTAGTGGTCAAATTTGTTTATTTATTGACAATTGCAAAGATCATTCAAATTATTGTAGAATTCTACTCCAGTAAATTACCATGATCAAATCAAATTGAAAATTCAAGACAGATAAAAGTTAGCAATTAAGAATTTAAAATCGAAATGTTCTTCTCTTTGTAATTTTTTCAATTCTCCATTCATCTTTGTGGATCAGAGACGAGTTGAGGAGAAACGGCGAGTTCATTTTTCAGAAGAGGTGGTGACCATATTATCTCCAGAGCTGGACCTTATCACAACAGACTCGGAGGAGGAGTCTGGAACAGAGGAGGACTCTGTGCTGGAACAGGAGTGTGAGGTGGAGCAGACAGTCACAGAGGAGATGGCACCAGCCCGTCGGCTGGCTCTACCTGCCTGGATGCTGGCTTTGAAGAGGAAAGGAACGGGGAGAAAGCACTGATAGACTTCAAAACTGCAAAACGAGCGGTGTTGACTTGGGGACTTCTACTTTTCAGAATTTTTCTTATAAAAAGTTATTTTCTGAGTGTCAGTTTCAAAATCAGTTTCTTCCCATTGATTTGTACTTGTTTTTCTGTGATACTAAAGTCCTAAACACCATCATGACATATTTTTCATCTTCATCTGAAAGGTGTACTTTTAGGTACAAAAGATAAGTCGACAAATATTCCCAGTTTACTCTGACATTGAGGAGACACTGAAGCTGCTTGCTTGGGCGTGACTTAAACGTTTAAACCATACTCAACAGTCATTTAAAAGGCTTTATTATATGATCATGGGAGACTTATAATGGTCAAAAGTAGGATATACATTAAAGGAACAATTAATCTATTTATGCCAGTGTTTGTAATATTTTGGAAGATTAAAAAAATGGATACCACGCTTTATTTTCCACTATTTCAACTGACCTGTGTGCATGTGTTTGGACTGTGATTGGTAATTTATGAGCGCATCAAGAGAATAATTATATCAACTTAGAAATTACACAGACAACACTTGTAGCCAGAACCCTCTGGGTTTGAAGTGATATTGCTAAACAATATTTCCCCATCAAATGAAATGTGCCAATAAAATGCTAAATGTCTCCACATAATGTTGTGTCAGCTCGTGGTTCAAATGACCAGCAGTAATTGAGATTATGATTAGTGGCCTTTTGACATTTTACTGTATGCTTGCTAAATTACCATCTGCCATCATTTTTAATTAACTGCCAAAGGCTGATTGGCTTTTCCTCAACAGCAGGTGTCTGTTGTTTGGTCATCAAGCTTTGATTGGCCAGGGTTAGTCTCTAGCAACACTCATAAGCTCTCTCCTGTGCTGTTTTCTGTACTGCTGACTTTCACAATGATGACTACGGTTTTCCTCCTGAGGTATTTGGGAAGTTTGCATTGGTACATAATAATCAGGAAATTACTAAAAGCTTTATTTAATGAATGTGTCCCATCCCCAGGGTTCCCCTCTTTGCCTTGCTGATTGTGGCTTCATGTGGTGCTCCCTTTAAAGGTGTGTAGACAAGGTTATTATTGAAGACAGTAAAACAGTCATGGTTGATGATTACTTGTTAAATATGCTCTCTCTCACCCAGGCTCAAAAGACCAGAGCAGCAGTGGCTCAAATGCTGCAGCTAACTTTGGCTCCTACTCCAGAAGGCCAGTTGCATCTGCACCCTACGGCGGTGCCTCTGTGTCTGTGCTTCCTGTGGCTCCTGCAGTGAGTCAGCCTGCTCTTGTGATGGCACCAAGCTTTGTCAGCTCTGGCTCACTTGTGCAGCCTCAGGTGGCTGTGCCAGCCCCCAGTCTCTCTCAAGCTGCTGTTCAAGTAGTCCCAACATTCGGTGGCTCTGGTTCCTTTGTGCCAGGACAACTGGGTGTGCAGACTTCTGGTGTCCAGCTTGTTCAAGCTGGTCCAGGTTATGGCTCTGCTATTCCTGCAGCCGCATACCCTGCTGCCCCTCTCACTTATGTCCCTGTTGCTGTTGGCTATGATGCTGGTTCTTCACAACTTGGAGCACCTCAAGATGGAATGGAAGGTAAGATATCTTCTGATGCATGGTGCACGTGGCTAAAATGTGCGTCCTAATCCTGATTCTCTGTAACCCTCAGACACTGCCTGGGCTGTTGCTCCCCAGGACTTATCTGGCCTGGATGCATCCGGTAACACCCAGTCTCTGAACCTCAGGGATGTTCTTCCTTCACCCCCTCAGCCAGAAACTGCACCTGGTCTCCAGTCTGGGGAGACTTCCAGTGTGGTGAAGGAAGCTGAGCTGGGTAACTACCAGCAGCAGACGGAGGAATTCAGCTACCCAGATGACCGTCAGGTGTCTGGACCGAGATCACCAACTGTGCTTGTGCCACAGTTTGGTGTCCGGGGCTCTCTGTTCCCCAACTTCGACTACAGGCTACTGTATGGTCAGTACCCGCCTGGAACCTACAGCACCTTCAGCCAGCAGAACGAGAAGGGCAAAGACTACTCTCAGGAAATCCACTACTTGAAAGAGCACGTCAGTGACGACCAAGGTTCTGGCCAGCAGAAAAAGTTCTTCCCAGGTTCCAACTAGAGCTAAATGTAATGTTAAAGAAATAAATGAGTAAAGGGTACCTGCAAGTTGTCATTTCTTTTCTTGCTCAAACTATCCAAGTTCTGCCTTCAGAATAACTTGGACTGGGGTGTGATCTGGTGACATGCTGTGCCTACATTTCCGAGCACAACCCAATGGTTTCTAAATATTGCTGAACCATAATTTTGTATGGTTAACTTGAGTGAAACGTGGCATCTTTGCATATTCCTTGCCACAAATGTGTAAAGCTCTTACTCTAGAAGAGTTTACAAAATTTCTGGTTCAAATATAAACTGTGTGGTCTCTCCTTTCAGTAATTGAAAGGAACTTGTGTTTGCACTTGCATTTTAATTTAAGGGTAGAGTTGAATTCTAAACCCAAATTCAGGTGGCGTGAAAACGCACTGCAGTTCTGCTTCACTAAAGTTTCTCAAACATTCAAGACCTAATGAAATTGAGAAACAGGCATAGAACTAAATCTGTTACATTTCAGAATTTTATCAGGATAATGTTCTTTGTTTCTAATCTGTGGGGATCCTCTGGAATTCTAGATTGTTTCACAACTACTATAGGAATAACATTGATTGAAGCCAAGGGGTGTCCAAGCCCTGCAGGTTTTAGAAGTTTCTGATTAACAAGACCAGCTTGAAATCTCTGCACAAGCCTGATAACTATGAGCACCCCCAATCTAAGGTGTCCAATCAAAACAAACACCCAGAATATAGAACTGACCATTTCCTCAGTTGAGTTGCATCATTCTTTAAACAATTCTGTTTGACTTTGTATAATCTTCTTGGCTGATTTTAAATGTGCTGTATCGATTGCACTTCATTAGATTAGCACACTACTCTCCGGCTAATGACAGTCAACTCATCTGAGGCGTGTAACATATTCTCTTGCGTAAATCATTGTCGGTATATTTGAGAAGCTCTTTGGCTTTCTTCTCAGTTTCCCAGTAAAGTGATGAAGCTGAGTTTCATACTCCCAAGTGAAAATTTTAAAAAGTATACAATTTAAAGAAACCGATGATAGCAGTGAAGCATGTCTCATTGATAATATATGGAAAATGATAATCGTCTCTTTCTTGAGTGTCTATTCTGAAAGGAGCTGCATCAGTCCATTAGTGTCTAGCAAAACATTTCCTGCTGTGCCACATGGCCCAGAAGTGCACTGATAATGGCCCATTTATGAACCGCAAGCCACAGGTTTCATTCCACTCTCCCACACTCATGCATAGAATTAATTGAATCTATTCACAAATAAGAGACTTCAGCACTTTATTTGAAAAGATTTGATTGTTACTTGAATATCATGAAGAAGACAAATGTTAATTTAAAAAAACACAATTTTTACCATAAACCATCATTCCCAGAATTTCTTTTCAACAGTCATTGCTTAATTGTAAATAAATATGGCCAGAGGGAATTTCTAGGCTATTCTGTTTCAAATTACAAACAAGGCTACAGCACTTTTACAAGGGTGTTGCTCATTGTAATGGATGTTTGCAGGAACTTCCAGTTTGTTACAAATGTCCTGAGCTACTTGAGGGCTTTAACCTTTTTATTATGATTTCAGCTCAAGGTTCTCAAATTGTAAGGATGACAGCAAATTGGTCTGCACTTCTATAAACTTGTAAAGCTAAAACTGGGTGAATGAGCCCAATATCTGGGGAAGACATAGTGCTGTCGTACAGGACAATTAGAGAAAAAGAAAGCATTAAACATTTATGTTTCTTCATCTAGTCATTGTCAGTCAGCTGGAGAGAGAGAAATAGCTCCAGAGTCACAGAGGCTCTTGTCACCGGGTTTGAGTGACAGTTGGCTTCCCCGGTTTGGAGTGAGGGATGCTGCAATCTGAGCCTCTGACACCTGGAAAGACATGTAAATGAAGAGAATATGATAAAATGCTCAGAGTTTTTTGGTTAGTTCAAGAGTGGTAAATGAAATAATACATTTAAAATACCTCTTCAAACTTTTTGGCTTTGTACTGTTCTGCTCCTTTCAGGAAGTTCAGTAAAATGAGATCACAGAGAACTGTGCCCTGGAAACACATGTTAAAAGAGTAAATAGAGCTGATAACAAAAAGAAAATCCACCTTTGGCATTTTAATTCATACCAGTCCAACAGAGGTGAATGCAGCTACCAAGTTGATCAGTGTTGGGATTGTGCTGAACTTTCCTGCCTAGAAGAGACAGTCAGAAATTGATTAATGATAAGTCCTACAGATAAGAGTTACATTTGTATCTAAAGTTTATTTATATTGGAACAGCTGTGAAGAATACATAGCCTAAGTTTATTTGGAATGCCTGTCCACAGATAAGCCACTTAAGTTAAATAAAACTCATAATTTAAATACATAAATCACAAACACACAATGAACACGTAAAACTGGCAGATAAATGGATTGCAGTACAATAACTTCATGAATCAAAACTGGATGGCATTCTTTACACAAAACTGTCATTAAAAAAAAGTTTACTTAATCTGATATAGTCCAACAGGGCTTGTTTAAGGTTAAGATTCAAGAATTTGAGAGCTGCGGACATGTCTAGAGATTGTAGCATGGTTTGCATTTTTTATGTAAGTCAGTATAGGACTAGTAAGACAGCCAGAGAATAGGTCAGGAGATGGAGCAACTGTGTTTTATGAGAATCACTGACCAAATTGTAAATACATGCCAAGCATTAATTACCCTTCAGATTTACATACAACATACAGTACTGAAAAAATTCAATATAACTCACATTGCCAGTGACCAAAACGTCGAAGCGAATTGCATATGCTTTGTGAAGACTACGAAACTCAGTCCCATTCTCTGTCTTGAAGTATTTAGCAAATCTGGACTCGGGGAAAAGAAAATATAAGAAGAGAATTCCAAAAAGTATTGAAAACATCCCAAGAAAAAAAAAACTTGCCTTACAGTACCTGAAGTTGTACCCTTTAGAGATTTTACTTTTGGCAAATGGAGCATCCAGTCTTGTGAAAAAATACTTTGGAACACAGTAGTTAACATCCAGGTCAAGGTTACACTTCCACTCAATGTTTATTCCTATTTCTCCACCCTGAAAGAGAAACAATAGCGGAGAGGCACCATTTGAGGCTCTTTGAGGTCGTGGTCTAAGGACTCAGTTTTTGTTGGTTAGTTTCTACCTTCTAGTTTGCCTTTTGCCAGCATTGTCCATCATGCATCTAATTTCTCTCTCATTTTCACTCTTGTGTGTACTGTTCTATTCATTTTAGGTCTTTGTACGTCTGTGTATCATGTGTATGCCGTCTAATCAGACCTTGTTTGACACAGAATTTTTACATTTGTGCTCTATCTACATTTGTTTTTTTGTTTTTTGTCTATTTCTCTTACACTTTTTTCTACACAGCACTTGACAGCCAGCCATGGTCTTGGCTGATATTGTTGATTGACAGAGTAAGTCTTCTGTAATCTTAAGCAGAATTGAACCATCTGCCTTTTTGGCATGGTAGATAGATCTTTTAATTATAGAT
The DNA here is from genome assembly GCA_907169785.1 of Menidia menidia. Taxonomy (NCBI): domain Eukaryota; kingdom Metazoa; phylum Chordata; class Actinopteri; order Atheriniformes; family Atherinopsidae; genus Menidia; species Menidia menidia. The sequence continues at coordinate 9,385,417 of CAJRST010036666.1, forward strand.
AACTACATAATAATCCTCTCATGAGATTCAAAGGGTGGCGTTAGCGTGCCTTTTACCATAATCGATGGTCTCTTAAATATAATTCTACCACCTGCATAAACCACTCTAACAATCACAGAAAAGGACACATGTCATGAATGGTAGATATGTCTCTTTCAAAGTCTTTCAAAATAGTAAGAAGTCATTTGCTTCTTTAGACTGTCCTTTTTTCTCTTTCTACAATGGTCAGCATTGTCCAGATTGGTATTGGAAACCAACATACATCCATGGATCAATGCTCATGCAAATTCATACTCAGCCGATTACTTGAATGAGTTATTCATAAAGCGACGAACCTACACTTCTCTGCCATGATGTAAAACGGGAAAGAACAAGGAACACAGAGGGTAAAGGCAAAGCTGAAGGACTGACTGATGTTGCCTTTATGTTTGAAGGTTTGTTGGCTTTCCTTAAGTTAGTAAAAATGCTTATCTGATGATCAAAAACATTTTTACTCTGAGGATTAAAAGGGGGTTCAAGAAAGAAGGACAGTTTAGACCTTTTTGAGAAGCTCAGTCAAGTCGACCCCGATTTCCTGCAGCACATCCCGCACACGAAAGATGGGACAGAAAGGGTTCGACACCGGATGGTAGGTACAGCGTTTGATATCTATCTCGGGGGGGAAATTTCCTCTGAAAAAGTCCAAGTACATTTGTGAAATGAAACTTTGTAAAACATAGTCAGGACAGCTAATATTCACAAATGTTTCAGACTCTTTTGTGGAACATTTTATCTGCTTTAAGTTGAGATGTGTGTGACTTCACTGGTTTGTGTGGCCCACCTGGTGACATTAAAGAGCGGGAAGCGAACACTGTTTTTGATGAAGATGGTGAAGTTATTCACATCCACCATTGGCTCGCTGTGGATGGTGTTGACAGCAGTTAAGACTTAAAGGAGACAAAAATGTCACCAGCTAAAAGAACACCTACGAGTGTGTGTCTTACGGTTGGATTTGGTCATTTTCAGCTGGGCACCATCCTTCAATTTCACAACGACGCACAGACTCATTGTAGGAATCGAGACATCTACCTGTTATAACACCTGGTATAAGAAACCAAAAATAATTAATTATTTAGGAGTCTCCAGCTTTACTGAAAGGTTCCAGTGTTTTAAATCATCAAGAGTCTTGGGCCAACAAATTGGCAGCCGTGATCATAAGGTGTCGACAGCAATTTAGATTGTAACAATCGAAATGATCATTTTCAGAAAGAAAAAGATCACACTCACCATTGGACAAAATGGACCCTAAAAACCTGGTGCAGTCGTCATCCGTTTTACAGCTGAAGGATTCTGAAGACTGAAATACACACAGAGACATAATGTTAATTTGAATTTCTCATTAAATGGTTTATTCCTTTAAAGATGAATGCAGGTAACAATAATGGATGGATGGATGGATGGATGGATGGATGGATGGATGGATGGATGGAAGGATGGGTGGATAGATGACTATATATAAACAAGTCGGTTATTTAAAGGACCTGAAGAACAGATCTTTTAAAATGCTACTGTTCACTTTTTTTTTCCCAAAAAAACCCACACATGAAATGTGACAGCAAGTCCGCTAGTCCATTACAGAGCTACACAGAGACACACAAGGACAAACAACCATGCAAACTCACATTCACTCCTAAGGGCAATTTGGAATTTCCAATTTACCTAACATGCAGGTTTTTGGACGGTGTGAGGAAGTTGGAGTACCCGGAGAGAACCCACGCAGACATACGGAGAACATGCAAACTCCACACAGAAGGGTTCCAGTTCTCCCCAGGACTCGAACCGGGAACCCTCTTGCATTTCTCATAATGTTGCAATAAATTCTGCTCGGGCTGCTAAGTGGTTATAGTCGTTAAGAAAAACACATAGTTTTCAAAGGCTCCTCACCTCTGGACATCGTCCTTGAAACTGATTTTCAGTGATGATGGCTTTGGTCAAGATGCAGAACACGCCTGAACCCTTAAACACAACAAAATATTCACAGTAGTATGCTGTTTGATTGTGTCGCACAGTGCCACACTGCCTAGTAATCCACACGTCGGACACATTTTCATTAGTTTAGACACTTCATAAACCACTCACACGCCTGTTGCTGCCATCTCTGACATGCTGCATGTGCATTCCAAACCACCACCAAGCATTTCCCTCACTCCCATCACATGGAAACGTCACCCGAAAGTATCATATTTTTTACAGGTGTTAAAGCAGGTGACACACCTGGGAGGGGACGACATAGTCAGCGACGTCCATCACACGGTCGTGCTGGTAACCAAAGCCTTTGACTTTTGTCACGACTGACGACTCGATGCCAGTGTCGGTCAGCTGGTAAGCTTTCTCATGGATGAAGACCCAGCTGCATGAAAAAGAGCATAGCGCAGAATATTACACAGAGGGTTGACTTTGAAATAGAAAAATAATTCAGAGTTTTGACTGAAGTCTGAATCTTTTTGCAAAAGGTGAAAAATGTCTATTTCAGTATTTCAGGGCATCTGGATCCTTAAAATGGTATATTTCAATGACTACACTGTCAAAGAATAAGGGAAAAGATCACGTACCCCACAAAGTATGAGATGATGAGCAGCTGCACGATCCTGTTGATGATCCCTACAGACCAGCTTTTCACTACCACAGACTTGGTGGTCTCGTAGGTGAAAAAGTCAGTGACTATGCCCCACACACAGGAGGCCATGGCTGCTATCGACACAATCCACCTGCTCTAACGGTGTTGGACTTATGACTCCTCAGTGTGGCCTGTGTTCATCTGCTTCCCTTCACATTTAAAGACCAAAGCGTCCCGTGTCGTTCCTCCATCTCTGTCTCATTCGACATGGACGGGACCTCCCCCTCTTTAGTCAAATGACCGAGCGGAAGAAGTTTCTTTCCTTCTTTACCACAATTCCCTATCTCCCATGCCTCTCTCCACATCTCTGGCATGAACTGAAAAACACAAGCCACACACAAAAACAATTTACTGATGGATCCAGGCAGCACCCTTTACATCTGCTAACATTGGGTGTACACACATCTAGAACATAATTTCAACTTATTCCATTTCCAATGACTGAAAGGAAACCTTAAGTCTCAGACATCGGCATTTTGCTGTGAGAATGACAAAGAACACATCGCCTCGAGCTACCAAGTCTTTCTTATTTATTTACTGATTTGCTATCTTTTTAATAATCTAATTTACTTCCTTCCTCCCACCTCAATATCTCTCCTGGAGGCTCAGGACAGCTGTCAGAAGACGGATGTCACTTCTGCGAGATGTTACTCAGCTTAATCTGAAGACACGTTTTTAACTCACCTCTAAAGAAATTTTTTAAATTCTTTTAACTCTGTTCAGTGGGAATTTTTCAAAGGCATTTGCTAATAGAAACACAGCTGTGTAGCACTCAGAAAGATTACACTTTCACGTTTGTTTGCCTCCACATCAAGTTCCGAGGCATGATGATTCCCCTGATCACCTATTTTAATCCTAACCTCAAATTACTAATGGTTTTGAACAAACAGCTGCTTGAGGTGGTAACTTCTGGTCAATTTGCTGTTGAAGGACCATAATAAAACCACAGCAGTCGCACTGTCTAGTGCGACTGCTGTGGTTTCGTTGTGGGAGTTGATTCACTTGCTTAACAGTGTGTTGCAGTGAAGGAACCACCAGTGTTTCTGGTGGTATCTGCTTTCTTTGGGGCAAAAATTATCCTTCTTTTTCTTCAATAATTCACTTTGGGGAGTATATTTTGGTCACTGATCACAGTACAAACAAAGACATCTTCTTAACAGTTATTTTTCCTGGTTACACTTTTCAGCCTGTAATGAAAAAACATTTAAATTAAATGAAAGAAATTTTAGTCTGACAAGAATTTTATATGAAGAAAATAATGTAGAAACACTCTGATCTACCACTTCAATGTTGGAGGTACATTTTTTTGGGATTAGGACCGTACATCTTTGTAAATTTAGTCTTTCTTTTTATATGTTCTGCTAGTAACACAATATATATACATAGATATACGAGAAAACCTTTAAATCTAAAAGAATTAGACAGGCACTGAAGCTATTTTTTAGGCCAAATACTACTTAGGAATTCATAACAAAGAAAGAAAAAAAAATCTGTATAGCATCTACCTTGTTTCTTGAAAAAACTTTTTCTTTTACAGAGTAACTGTGGATAGTGATGATATTGATTGAACGCATTGAAATGTTTCTTTCCTCAGTTCTGGACCATTTATGGTTTCTTGTAAGTGGGGTAAAATGAACTACAGAAAATGTTAACACTTTAAACGCAGTCACTCAGACATCCAACCCAACACAGCTCAATAAACATCGTTTTGTCACGTTTCTGTACGTCAGCTGTATGAAAAAAGAAATCGGATTCTGCATTTACAGAGGACCATCTGTAAAAACACTGAGTCTAAATGCACTGTAATAAATCACATGCTGCAGAATAATTGACAATGGTACATTAACTGCAACATACGATACAAGTGTTTCGAAAGTACACTCACAGGGACCAGAAGCATTATACCCTTTCACATTAGGGAGATAATGTAATGCAGTGACAGTGTGTGCATAAATGTATGTGCCTGGAGAGCGTGTCATTTCTTAAGTGGCTCCATTATGTCTGTGGTCAGTTGATGGTAACCTGAGACAGGACATATGCACATAGACATATGCTCTGTACACACAAACAGGGACACGGGTTTCAGGCATCATGTAACTATAATGTTTATTATAGTGACAATCAGTAAGTGCTCTCTTAACGACCAATGATGTTGTAGGAAGCCCATGATTCAATTAACATGAACGTAAGAATGTGTATAGAGTGGAGGATGGTGTGATTAATTTGTTGTTGAGAGCAAACTATCATTAAGATTTCTGCGTCAAATTATTAATTCAATCTTCAACTGTTTAATTTATGGACAAGAAAGGACAAAACCATCTGGAGGTCACATGTATGACTACAACAATGCCACACTGTTAGGATTAAGTCCTGTTCCCACAGAGAGCACGATTAAGACCCAAATGTAGACTTAAGGAAGGCAGGTGAAGGGAATCCATCATCCATCCCTTTTTCACAGCAAATTTAATCCAGTCCTGGGTTTTGGGGGGGTGGCGGTGGGGTATACAATGGATTGGTTGCCTGTCCATCACAGGGCCACACAAAGAAAAACCAAAGTCACTCATACGTACAGTCAAGAATTGACCTAACATGCATTTTTTTGGACTTTTGGAAGAAGCTGGCTCCTTTAAATTCCATAAATCAGATAGTGATAAATGTGCTGCTTGTGAGCAGTTATCTCATAAGCACAGCTGTGCACATCAATAGACTCTTATAGCTGGAAATAAACACCAAGAGTTCAATTTTGGGACTTCTGGTCTGTGCTGCAGCCGGAAAACCTCGTCATCAGGGCAGCTCATATCCGATCGTTTTGGCTCTTAAAAACCGCACTCCAAACCACCTACTTAGGCCTCGACCTTCAGTTTAAAACCACTGTCTCTAAAAGTGCTGCCATCTAACACACTCTCCCAAACCGCTGTACCTGGTTAATATAGAGCATCACTTGGAGTGGCAAGCAGAAATCCTTTGGGACTGTCTGCACTAAAAGCCTGTGTGAATCAAACAAAATGTGGAGGATTAATGAGCAACAAAGCAGCTGTAAAAGTTCTGTTAAATGTTGAAGAAAAGCACTGTCATGGAAACATTTTTTGGCATTTGAAGAAAGAGACCTAAAGGAACCGTCAACATGCGACTTTTCCCCGACAAACAAAACCGACCCAACGTATAACTTAAAATCAAGCAATATTCTCAAAGCAGAACATGTTCAACCAAATAAAGCCACAGCTTAGTCTAGGCTATTGAAATTTAGCATTTCAACCCCTCCGAATTCTTCCAGATGTGTAGAGCTCTAAAATAATACTACACCAACTAAATCTTGAGGAAAAAGCTACCCAGCACTGAATCTGTACAAGCATGTGTGCATAGACCAAACTTTGGTCATCAGGTGATCATTTTCTACTAAATTAATCCAATAGCAGTTTGATATCGATTTCACTTTTATTTAGTATTCAAAAAATGTATTGGTTGTCCTGTCAAAAGTAGTATTGTAGACGGTGTGAATCATGCTGGCTCCCTCTCAGTTGTGGCCGACTGATGGGGATTTTGAAATGCTTGGTGCAGTTCAATGTCCTTTCTCTAAATCCCACGTTGACCTGACCAGAACCATGAGGAAAGTGGATGGGCCCAAAAAGAAGAAGCAGCAAATAAAAAAACAAAGCAAAGATTTATTGAAAATTATTTAAACATGACATGGTATATCACTCGAAAATGCAGATTTAAGAAAAAAAGCACTACACATGAGGAACAAAAAAAATCTGTTACTCTTTGTATTTTCTTTGTAATCGTCTAATCAGTCCTACAATCCACAGTGCTATTCTATCATCATAACAGCCGTTCCCATGGGTTGGATGGAAAACACTTCAGGAGAGGTACCCATCATTTCTCCGAGCCGTCAGTGGGAGGCCAACAGATTTCAGCTTCCAGACTTAGTCACAAGATTTGTTCTCTTGAAACTTAGCATCAAGGATAAAAGGTACAAATCAGGGTTTTTGGTGGTCTGAAATCAACTGAATATAAACGGTTGGTCCTTCGTTGCTGTGTAGGATCTGTAAATGTGTGTTTAGTCAGAGTCTTCCGCGGAGCTGGCAGGTGTCGATATAGCCTCCTCCTCCTCTTCATCCGATTCCTGTGTGGCAGAAACATCACAAAGATTAACTCGGTTTTATCAGCACGGGCCTTTAAAGTCAGATGTGGGACTCTAAATACGCATTCACACCACAGTTGAGGTGTGAATGCATCTTTCTTAATTTTGGTTGAACTCAGCATTATTTTTTAAACAGAGTAACTTAGGCTCAGTTTTTCTGCTGTCGTTTGGAAAAACGCCTCCTGCTTCAGAGCTCTCATAGCTACGTTCATCATCGTCTGTACCTTCTTCCTCTTGGACTTGCTCTTGTGGTCAGAGTCTGAGGAGCTCTCCTCGCTGGTCTCGATGAACTCTCGGCTCTTGAAGCTGTCGTTGCCTCCTCCCCGCTCCCTGTCCTTGTCTCCACCCGCAGATTTCCTTTTCTTCTCGTCCTTTTTGCCGGTAGATTTTTTACTCTCCCTGATAAGTGCGTGATAGAGGAACAAAAAAAAAATCATGTTTAACAAGTTTCCTTAAGAAAAAAAAAGTACCTCAGTCTGAAAAGACTTACTTCTTAGAACTTGAAGTTGATCCTCCACCGCTCTCTTTGTATTCTTTCTTTGCTTTGTCATACTGCCTCTTAGCCTCTCCTGCCTTTGTTTCCCACTCCTGAAAGAGCAAAAACACAGCGGTTTACCTACAAGCTTCTCTGTTGATTAACCATAAACCATTTTAACAGTGTTGTCTAACACACTTTAAAAAAAAAAAGTGGGTTGGAACTAAAGCATATTTCTCCCCCTTTGTCTCCCCTCTCACCTCCTTCTCATCTTTGCCCAGCTGTCTCCACATTTCCCCGGCCTTTTTAGAGATCTCGGTAATGGAGATGCCGGGGTTCTCTGCCTTGATTCGCTCTCGGCTGGAGTTCAGCCAAAGCATGTAGGCACTCATTGGCCTCTTCGGGCCACCCGTGTCCTTCTGCTTCTTCTTCTTAAAGTGGAGAAAAACAGAATGCAAAGTGAGTGATCATAGGTGCTGATTTGTTTTTTTGTTTTTTCTGGAATACTTTTGGCAGCTTGTTTCCCTTAGCTGGTTTCACCTCTTTGCGTGGCTTTCTTTCTTTTTTCTCCTTCACCACTTTGACCTTTTTGGGCTTTTTCTTTTTGGCGCTTTCATCCTCGCTGTCGTCCCCTTCTTCGCTGCTGTCGCTGGCGGTGGCGTTGCTGTCGTACCTTGAAACCAGGACAAACAAAAGGTTACCCTGACATAATCCAGGAACAAATGAGAAGCCTTGTGCCATCGTGTCAAGTTGGAAATCTGAAAGGCTCAAAAATAAGGAGAAAGCCACTCACTCCTCTGCAATATCGTCATCCTCCTCACCAGGGTTGAAAGACTCATCTAAATAGACAAGAGGCAAAGTCAGCGTTGGGGACTGCTGCTCCTGTGAGGATGGTCAGCAGGGTGATGAAGGCCCAGCTCTTCCACACTCACCACTTCCACCGTCCGACTCGTCGCTGTCGTTGCCCTCCTCCCTGATCTTTCCCTCGGCCTTCATCCTCTCCAGGTAGGCATCGTGCTGGTCTTCATCTGAGTCGCTGTACTCATCAATCTTGCCCTTCATGCCCTAGAAGCACAGCGCACGGTCAGCAACACATTACTTTCACCAAAGCACACCGAGAATGATTCTGATTTATGACTAATTCATATTAAGGTCAGAGAACACCACTCCCAGCCTCAGAGCGTGGGACAAAGAAATCAAGGTTTCCGCAAAACCAAATTTGTTTGATCTACACAGGAAAAGAGCAACGGGAGAGCTGGTATTTCTTTCTTTCAGAAAAAAAAGGGGGCTGGGGACATAATTTTAACATCAGCATGATGTAGAGTGCAAAAGAGTGGCATCCTGGGTCGTGCAGTTAGGGCAGAGTCACTCACACAAGTCATGCAGCATAAAAAAAAAAAGAAAACTCAAACAGTCTCAGGGTTAGAGTTGAAGTTACCTGACAAAATAACAACAATTTAATAGACACTTTGATTCTCCGATGCATCCGTCTAATTCTTTAAATGCAAAAAGGCCATGCGCCCATCTTGTTGCATAAAAAGCATCAAATGGATGGAAATTCGTGGAATCTATGCCTGAAAACAGCTACTCTCAAAGGAAAACTTGTAACCCCCCTTTGCTATTATGTGATTTCCAGAAGTTCATGTGGAGTTTCTGTGAGGAAAAATTCAACCCAACGCACACACAGCACTTGATCAGCTCAGCGCCTCCCAGATAGAAGAAATCTGCTCAACTTCTCAACAGACTAAAAGCGGCACCGTGGTGCTCACATGAGCACAACTCAATTTCAGCTTGAACAGCATCAATATCAGACAAATGACTTTTCACGTTGAATGTTTGCCAGCTGACTGAACATCGAAAGTAAGATCTTTAAAGTGGCTGCATCTGTATCTTCGGCTCTTCTTCTCTCTGAAAACATCAGGGACGAACTCTGTAAAGTTTCAATACATCTGCTGTGAACTTTCTTTGAGGAAAAGGTTCCTGCTCAGCCTCCACCCCTCCGATGGCAGCTAAATGTTTTTATCCCCACCATAAGGAAGCATTTTTAGAACAGTCCAACTGTCGAAGGATTAAATGCAAACATCTAACAGCCGTTTTACAACCAAACAGTAATAGCGGGATATTGGCATCTGATAATTGTCTACTGATCATTTAGTGGTTTATAGGCTGAAAACAGACTAAAAGCAATCAAAATCCTGTGTGGTAACATCATCGCAGAGCCAAAAGTCGAGCCGTTTCCTCTCCTCCACATATCAATATCCATGTCTGGGAGCAGACAGCAGCATCCAGTCGTGGAGGCAGCCATTAAAACACTAACAGGAAATGGAGAGAGGCTCCATTCATTTCCACTGACCTCTCCTGCTGACTCCCATCACCATGACAACAGATGGTTTTGTTTCCAGCAAAACCAAGTGCATGTGTGAGCCGGCAGACCCACCAGGAGCTTTTACAAGTCAGCGGTTCATTATGGGCGGGGCAGCGGCCACGCAGTGGTCATAATGACGACCGAGTCCAGAGTTAAAGAACACCCGAAGCCCCCAGGCACCTCATTAGTCAGTATGATTCAAACACACACACACAGTTATAACACACACTCAGGCACCCCGCACGTATCCCACAATTAGTTCTGAATCATTTCATATAGATTAGGATCAACACCAAACCCACTGGCAATGCAGGACCAAATCAGGATAATCGCACACAACCCAAGACGCGCACATCAGCAGCACACCATGCAGTCCGAGGCCACGCCACACCCGGAGGATCAAAAACCCTAATTTGCGTGTGACGACTGAGACCATACCCACCTTCTTCTACAGGGGTACAGGAACAGAAACAAAGGAGAGGGGATAAAAGGATCAATGACTGGGATGGAAGTCAAAGTGGGTGCAACGTTCTTCATTTGACAAACAGTGAGTGTGTGTGTGTACCTCTTTGAACCCTCGGTTCTTAATGTTGAGCTTCTTGGCGTTAACAAAGTCAAACAGCTTGCCGTACTCCTCTCTGAAGGGAAGACAGCAAAACACAGTTATCTTTGCAGCGGTGAGCACTGTAGGATACAACAGTATAGAGGCCCTATATGACTTTTAGTGCTCGTTAGGATCAGGTTTCAGAGGTGGTGATAGGATGGAATTAGATGAGTGGTAAATGGGAAAAAAAAGTGATTCGGCATATTTTAATCCTCTTTTTTAGTAATCCTATTCACAGTTTCAACAGATTGCTACCTTTTTTTGTTGTTTTTTTTCTTTTTAACCCGGAGGCTTGGCTACAAGAAATAAAAGAAGAAAAAACAACAACTGGAGACCCTTCTGACTGAGGGGTTTGTGTGTGTGTGGTGACGTCACCTCTCGATGCTGCTGAAGGTGTACTGGTTTCCCTGCTTGGTCTCAATCTCAAAGTCAAAGGAGCGTGTTGTGGTGGTGCCTCTGGCGAAGTTGACGCAGGAGATCTCCTCAAAGCGCAGGTGGACGGGGGGCTTGTGGACATAGATGAAGCCTCGTTCCAGGGGATAGAGCAGGCCTGAAGATGCTTTGTATGAGCAGGTGATGCATTGAGCTCCAGAGTGGCTGAGGAGAAGGAGTTGATTACAAAGAGAAGGTGGTTGGCTGTAGGGGTGGGGGGGAGATTAGACAGACACTTCTTTATGTTTATGAGAAGCATACCCTTGGAAATTTCCAGGTACGGTGATCTTGCGGTTGACCAGGGCCTTCATCACCCTGCTCACCATCTCATAAAGAGACCCTGACATGTTTTTGCTGAGTTTGCCCTCAAAGCGGCGCTCCACGTCCTCCCTGTTAAACGTGGAATGAGAAGCATGAATAAGTCTTAAGCTTCACATTATTCCCTGAGCAGCGGGCACTTGTGAAAAGCATGAAAACAAGCCTTTGGTTCCCCCGTGTGGATGTCGGCTTGAAAGCATCTGAGCGGGACCTTTTCAGAACCTTCTTTCCCAAAGCGGATTTGGTATTTGGTATTATTTGGTACTCACTCGCTCATGTTGAGGGTGAGGTTGATGTCCTCTTCTTTGGAGAACAGCAGAATGAGGAAGTGGTACCGCGTCTGGCCCTGCTTGATGGGAGGATCCAGGCTGATCTATGACCACAAGTCAAACACAGAGTGAGAGGGGAGAAGCTAAAGGACACAAACTCAAGAGGATTTTGACCAACAGTCAAAACTGACAGCTGTTCACTCACCACAAAAAACATCTGCCTCTGATCTTTGTGTGGCAGCAGGAAGAGACGCAGGACGGTGGTGTAGGGGATCTTGTAGTCAAACGTCTTACCGTGCAGGTGGAGGAACGTCGGATAGATACGAATGTCGTACCTGAGAGAACACACGCAGAGACAGTTAGGATTTATGTGAGCCATCTGACCAAAATATGAGGGAGGTTTGCGGGGTTCAATAACCATCTGAATCAATATGTTCCCAACAGACTGATTTTTATCTGCCTTTGGGTGCTTTTTTAAGGAAGCGGTTCATCTCCGTAAAATAAGCAACAGGATCTGGAAAAGTCCTGAGATGTTGGTAAAGCACATGTGTGTATGAGGATAATGTGCTACAGATTCAGAATATAAACGATAACCTTCAATTCATTTAATCATTAAATCTGTAGATTGCATCCCAAACCTTTAACTGATCTTGATGGAAACCACTATGCAGTCAGAGGAAAATAGAGGAGATATTTCATTTGTAACAACCACGAAGAAGAAAACGGACCTGCGCTTTGTTTTTTTGTCATACACAGTGACAGTTGGCCCAAGAAAATGGGGAAATGTATCATGTCAGAGTCATCTGGACAGCTACGTCCACCTCTCCAGTTTTTGTTAAAGATCAGTGTTGGGGCTTTAGTTTCATCCTTTCAGAGATTTATCTTTTGTGACAGTAGAATTCATTCTGTGGAGATGAGTAGGAAATACGAATGTTTCTGTTTAGATGTTATCTTCTACCTTCCTCTGGGTGTAAGACACTGCAGCTCCTTAAAGATACACACAGCGTCTCCAGTGGCCTGGATCACGTCAGCCTTAGACAACACATTCTGGGCAAAAGCCTGAAAGGGGAGAAGAAAGAAAGAAAGAAAAGAACAAGCAGTTTGCAATTAATAACAACGCAGACAAAAATCAGACGCAGGACACAGAAATAGCAGGCTGTATGAAGACAGCTGTGGGCGGCTCACCTCCACGGGGTCTTGTCTTTCGTCCGTCTGGCTGGGGGGGACGTAGAACCGGACCTCCATCAGGGAGACCTCTGTGTCGTCGTTCTGGTGAAACTCCAGGGTGACTTCGTTCTTCCCAGTGGCACACTGGGAGACGTTGGACAGCGGAATCTCGAACGCGGCGTTGTCATTGACGTCAAACGATAGCAGCGGCCCTGCGGGGGGGAACGAAGAGGAGCCGCCTTCAGAGTCTGCCCCTCCCTAAACATCACCTGCCTCCATATAATTTCCCAACAGATTAGCTCCACACCACAGAACGCCGGGACCTGGCTGGGTTTTACCTGAAAACTTGGCTGTTCCCCAGTTCCAGCCCTTCACACACATGTCCTTCTCCGTCAGTTCCATCTTGTAGTTAGCCTTAAAAAACTCAGAAATCTTCTCAAAATCCTGATGGGTGAGGAATAAAAAAAAGAAAGAGGGGAGACAGAGAGATTAACAGTGAGGTTAGGAGTGCTGGCTGGTCCACGAGGGAGGACAACAACAGAAAGAGGGGATCAGGCGTCAGTGAAAGCACCCGCTCTGCGTGGGTCACAGCCTGGGAAAACACCGGCCGGGAGTACACTAATCACTACACAACTGTAGCCACCAGGCCCGGGAACACACAAGGTGGATGTAATCCATCCACCCTTTGCCCCGGCACTGACAATCAGCCTGTTTATTTATCCTCCAGGCTCGCTTACAACTGAAAAAGGCGCACACGCAGTGACAAAAAACACGCGCGCGCATGCATGTGGACACACACAGCCCAGGTAGTCCAAACACATGTGGAAGTGATTGGTGAGCCAAGTGAGACCCTGTGGGGGGATTTACGCACCTGGATATCTGCCTGTCCATAAGGTTATTAGAGGCAATTAGAGGCCGGAGCGCCCCTGTGAGTGTCTGTGTGTGCGAGGACATTAATCAGCCCGTTTGTTGACCTGGATTAAGGAACTGTTTTGATAGGAGAACATGTGCGAGTAGATGTGGAAATGCGTAAAAATTAGAGCACCGTTAACACTAATAAACATTGATCCCATCACCATTTCATGCACACACCCATCCAACACGGCCACTGTGTCTGTTCTTTAAACATCTGTCCAGCATGGTTCACCGCACGCACGACATAACTTTTCTTTTTTTTTTTAAACGTGATTTTTCCTGAATCATTATTCATTCTAAACAACTAACACAAAGCTTTGTAAAACTACCATGAAGTTGGACATCTTCTGTCACCTGATTCAGTTAATTATCTCAAGACTAAATGGACCAGAGGAGTCGAGTTAGTGAACAGACCAAAACAAAGCATTTGAGCTCAAAAGCCAACTCTAGTAGTAAAATACATTCAGAGTGAACAATGATCAGCCTTCATTGTTTATTTTGGGTCCACTTGACACGCCAGCACTGCTTTGGAGCTATGAGGTGCAGACACAGGGCCCCTGTGGATGGCACTGTGGTTTTAGAGCTGTGCTCCTTGCTCTGGGAGACACGAGCACCGCACCCCCCCCCCCCCCCCCTCCCCCCCCCCCTCCTGCTGGTCAGCTGTGTAACAGCCTCTCTGGGAGATTCCCCAGCCTTTTTGAGGACACTTTACAGGGACAGATGAAGTTAAGCGTCCGCTCTTTGTGCCAGCCCCTAAAGCTCCGGCCTGTCCATTACTGACGTGGAATAAACAATGACATCACAGCTTCCGCTGAAGGACGAGAGGATCCATTTCCCCTCCAAAAGATATGCTGATTAACCCCAGGAGACATTCACAAACTACATCTTATACCCTCTCCTCCTCCCCGGTACTGCACTTGCATCTTGACATTCCCCAGACACTCAGAACAGGAGGGAAAAGATTTTTTTTAAAGTAAAAAACCCCCACAATGACATAAAACAAACATAGCCCCGTTTTCTTTCCTCTTCTGTTTTCCAAGCCAAATTGTTGCGTGGACTGATATAAACACTGACTCATAGGATCCAATGATTGCACTGTTTATGAAACGCACATGTTAGCGCCGCTTTCCCCCATTAATCCCATTAGAGGTTATGCGGAGCGGGGCCCACTCTTTGGCATAGTTCTGACCCACACACTCTAGCGGCGGCTTCAGTGTGGTGAGATGGTAAAATGTCAGGGAGGGACTGGAAGCTGTTTATTAGCGAGGCAATTGCTTGCGTTACACCCACTTTCATAAACACAGTGCTGACCGGAGCAGAAGTGTTTCACAACATTCATGCCTCACAGCGGGATGACTCGGTCTGGAAAAGAGGAGGCCAGCATCAGACACAGGCTGGACTCACCGTGTCTCTAAAGCCGTCGTATTTGTAGATATGACCCGTGCTGGTGCCGAGTTTGATGCCATGACCCAAACACACTCGTCTCCACTGAGCCTGGTTGAGCTCGCCGGCCGGGATGCTGTCCACCTTCCCCGTCTTGCTGCTTTTGTAAACCACATTCTGTTTGCTGAAACGCAGACGCCCGTCATTCTGCAGACAACATTGGTGTTAAGATGTTTCAAACAGGACAGAGAAGTCAACTAATCTAGTAGGCAAAACTTTATCAAAGGTATTTTTGCTTAGTTTTATGGGAATAAATTTAAAATTCTCTGGTAGTTCTCTGGTGTCATAAAAAAATATTTTAACCAACAGCAAAAGAAGCAACGCAACTGTTTCATTCTATTTATTTTTTTCCGTTACGGTGTGAATAAAAAAACAAGCCAATCCAAATAGAGTTCAAAAGACAAATTTTACTTCCATATATTAGTAAATTAGATCTTTCTGAATGCAAATGGCCACAAATGGTCATAGGCCTGGTGCTCTGGAATGTGGGATGTATCATCAGTTTGGTAAACTAAAGCACCCATGTTTCACAATATATACATTCTAAAACAACTGGCAGACTTTCAAGTGTAATTTTCCCCAGGTTGATGTCATCAGATATATAAAGGACACTACAACTAGATCGCACTGCAAAAAATAAAATACATTGTGTTTAACATTCAGAACAGATCACAATGCACCTTATGTTAAATCAGACCTTGGTATGTTTATCAGCATCCTACTTGAGCACAGGGACAAAAAGATATCCTTCAAATCTTGTTGGATATACTGACCCATGAGCCTTTGACCTCCTGGTAGATTTCGTTGAACTCCAGCGTATCTCCCATGACTGATGCTCTGCATACAAATAAAACACCACATTTATTCCTGGTCTTTATAAGCTACACTCAGTGTCCTAAAACTGTAATTCTGGCTTCCCCTACTGGTAGTTTGATTTGCATTACATAGAGATGTTCACAAATACATGACTATGTCAAAAACTTAAATAAAAAACTAGGGTCACAACGGACTCCAAAGTCAGAAACACCACAACAGCTCCCTGAAATTTCAATGTTACTTTTTGTTTTCTCTTGAGTCGTATATTGCTGACTGTCGCATGGTTTAAGGAAGAGTTACACTGCAATTGCAACAGAATGTTCTGGTTGATAGCAATACAATCAACGTGGCCAACGTTTTGGCGACAGTTATTTTTTTCTTAGAATTTATCAAACTTAATATTAAAATTAGAATCTCTGCCTTTCTAAATGCTAATGATATCCAACATCCATGCTCCGCCACTCACAAAAGCTAGGCCAACTACACAAAATGTGCTTGTTTAATGTTAAAACGTTGGGTCGAGCCACATTTTGAGGAGTCAAAGGCAGCATTTACTATGGCACCACCCGGAAGAGACAAAGTATACGGTAAATCAAGCGCACCAAAAGAACTAGGCCGGTCTCAGAGGTGATGTTTAGGGCTCATGTAATAAACAAACACGCTCTAAATAAAACAGACTAATACACGTACACAATGTCTACAGTTTCTTGCTGTCATGCAAGCAATCGATAATTTCTAAATATGCAAGAAACTCTAGCTGAAAACTTAAAAGTCTTACTCTCACAATGATGTTCAGCTTCGTGTTTTTCCCGCGTGTAGCATCAGGAGCTAGCGTTACGTCACAGGAAACACTCATAAGCACAAATATCTACTTCCGGTTGGTCAATCGTGTTTCATATTTGATTACATATTTGATTTTATAGAAAATAAAACGCTTCAAGTTGTGCCAGAAAAGAATGAAACTGTGTTTTTTTAAACTATCAAAATAGTCATACAACTCCAGTTTGAAAGCAGAGAAAACTGTTCAGGAGTCTGCGCAGTGCATAACTGGCTGAAGTAACCACTAACCACCGCTGGAGGGAGCACAACTCATCGGATAGAACTATTTGGCTAAAAACAGGTCGGTTTTGTTGAATCAAATGTGTACCTGAACAGAGCCTAAAATGCAAAACACGAACAAAAGAACCACGCGTACTGTATTTTTTTGTTTATCTGCTCACATAAACCTCTCTAAATTGATATTTTGATCTGAATTACTAAGAGAAAAAAAACTGGTGCAGTGAGGCCCTAAATTAGATTAACCCTCCCGAGGCGGTTGGTAAAATGCTGTAAAAGATAGTAATTTGATCAAGCAAAATTGTAAATTAATAATAATGAAGAGGGCAAACCAAATGTTACAGATTTAAAACCGACCTCTAGACCAATATTTTAGGTGAGATTTCGTTTAACGCATATTCTCACAAACAAATGTCGGTTTAAAAACTTTTGTGTCCGGAGCCTTCTCAAATTTGTCTTAGCAATAATTAAAGTATCATAACCAGAGCACTATTCAAACACATAAACTAGGTTTTAGGTTTTAGTTTGAGTGGTTTTAGTTTTTTAAAGATAAAAAAAATGTTTAAACGATCCAGGAGGAAGGGAACTTCGGTACAGATGTTTAGGTGACTAACATCTGTAAGATAAATACATAAACAATTTTCAATTGCATGAAGAGTGGGTTTCGACACTTGACGTCAACCCTTTTATAATGGACAGAATAGAAAATAACAACGGTCGCTTTTAATTCGTCGTCATAGGCCATTTCTCTAAATGTAAAAGTCCGTCATTCTTCATATTTATGAGTAAATGGAAGACTTAGTGACAAGTTTTTTCTTGATTTATTTTATGGTCATAATTCTCAGTTTTTTCCAAGTTGCGTGTGAAATTTAAAGTATGTCAGATAAACAAAATAAGTGCTTAATTGTAAAGACAATACGTTTGTCATAAAAACGATTTCAGAATCTGGCACAGTTTAAAATAGCCCGTGGATATTTTATTTCTTTTTTAAAAAGCCATTTAAAATAAGTTAGAGGGCAGGTTATCCCTCGTTTCCTGGAGCATTCGACTTGCTGAACTCCACTGGTCCCTCCTGGTATGACCTGATGGAGCTGGACTCGTTACCCTATTAAAGGGAAGCAGATTAAAGATCAAACGCTCGCAGTCAGAATGAGTTGGTGGGGATGAGGAGGGGACGAGAGACAGAAATGAGTTATGACAAGTCCCGTGGTTCAGCTGCTCTGTCAAGTTGAGCCACGATGCGTCAACCCGGTGAATCACCCGCACCGAGGAAGAGGAGGAGGAGGAGGAGGATAGCGAGAGAGCAGCGGAGACAGGGATGGGAAGGAGGGAGGAAAAGGAGAAAAGGGGAGAATAAGAGGAGGAGGAGGAGGTACAAAAAGGCTGCGCCGTCATTCAGTCTGTCATACGGACCACACAAGTCAGCGGACTGTCCAAACCCCTGTTCCGAGTAGATCCGTCTCTCATCTAGGTATTGTCATTATTTCTTTTCTTAGCTGGAAATCTCCCCACAGAACCAGATCAGAGCATCACCTGCGTCCCCACATTTGAATTTTAATTCAGCTGAGGAGAAGTTTTCTTTCACTTACAAGTGAGACCTGAGGGCAAACCGGGAGCTGGAGACAATGGGAGGCTTTTACAAAGGTAAGATTACAGATTCCATACTTTTTATGGAAGTTCTTTTTATGGAATGTTTTTTTTTTTTTTACCCGTCAGAACCAGTTAAAACTGTTAAAAAATATCACACTGCATGGTTTATGGTATAAGCTGTACATTATTATGGCGGTTGTGTAGAACAAGCCTCAGACAGTATTGTTTTGTATTTATTACAACAGAAATAAGACAATCAATTTAACCAAATTAGCCTTTTCAAGTTGAAAATGTTTATCCTTTAAATGTGGGCTATGTTTCACTAAGACCTGAAATGTAGCTGTTAATCCTTCCATTGCATAGAATACCTTAAACAAATGAAGTATGGTGGTCCTAAATAAATTGTATACAGCAAATAATGCAATTATCACACAATTTAATGAAAAACCAGGCAGCCTTGAATAGAGAGTGATAGTTTCAGAGGACTCATTAGTTTGATTCTGAGAAGAACTAGAGGAACGGAGCATAAAGAAGGACGGAGTAAAAGCTGCTTCCATGTGTGTGACAGAGGTTGAGGGGGTCAGAGCAGCCGAAGCCCCCGTCTAGTTAGCCGTCACTGATACGAGAAAGTACATGATTCACGTTAGTCAGGGTGTGAGAGGACACACATTTATTTTCCCCTTAGGGTTGTTTAGTGCGGCTGCTGTTTCTTGTCTGTACGGAGGGAAAAAAGAGTAGAAAAAAATGAAGTAAGGACAATAGGAGCCATCGACCTTTCTCTTCCTCCCCTGTTACTTCTGCCCTCCCTCACCCTCATCAACCCATTCGGGGGGTCAGAATGTGTGAAGCAGCAATCAGCGTATTATGTGTAACTTTAGAAGGACAATAAATATAGTGCTTCTTCAGACACCCAAAGCAAATAAATCCACAGAAAGCTCAGCTGCTGAAGAGCACGTTTTGACACCCACGCAAATGGTGTATTTATCTCTACTGGTGCCTACAATAGCAAAGATGCCTGTTTTCCTTGACGTTAATTGACTTTAGATACACATAGCCCGTTCCCCTGTCTACACTCCTGCTACACACACACACTCAGGAAGAGATTGCTATTGCAGGGATACTTGAATTAGTGTCGGTGTGTTTCAGATAAAAGCTTTAGTGTGTGTTGGATCAGCCAGCTCCAATCAGAGGAAACAAAGGAGCAGGAGGAGGGGATGGGAAGCTGGGAGCCTAAAGTGAACCTTTCACATCTTTTGATTCACTCAAGCCATCCTCCATTCTTTATGGTACATATATGTAAGGAGGATGAGTGATAGAGGGTTAGGGTTAGGCGTCTGCGTTGGCATGAAGGGGAGTTTAGAGAGGCAGAAACAGATAAAAGTACATGAGAAGCAGAGGAGGACTGGCGGCAGAGGGGTTAATGCAGTGCAGATTGACAGAAGTTAGCAGCACCCAGAGGGGAAGAGAGAGAAGAGAGAAGGGGGGACTGATATAAAATGAGTCGGTCACGCTTTGAACAGTTACACATGCTGTTTACATTTTTCCCAAATTAACATGGCCCCTCGCTTCAGAAAAACTCTCCCTCCCCTCCACCTTTTCCTCTTCCTCCACCTCCGCCTTCCCTCTGACTTCAAAATGTATTTTCTCGTACTTAATTTTTTTTTTTTGTTGCTTTTTTAATTAGGTTAGACATTTTTAAATGGGTGCGTGTTGTCAGTATTTTGATGTAGCAGTTCTATCTTTAAGTGTTGGAGTTTGAATGGATTAAATTTCAAATCTGAAATGTTCCAAAGAAAGCTGGACATATAAGGTGATTATTCGGTTAGCAACAGTAAGACAAACAAGCAGACAAGATCCCATCTTCTGGGTTCTACTTTAAATATTCAACCCTTATGTTCCTTGCAGTGTAGCCAGAACTTTTGCATTGAGTGTGGATTTCAGGTTTTGGAGATTTGCTGCATTGTCTCTAAAAATAATCCGGGTAGCTTTGACTAACAAGAACAAAACAGAAAAACTGTGTACATTTGGGATCTGATTCCTCCAAAAGAGATTATCTAAAACAAGCAGCCACTTTGGACAGAAACAACTTTAAGGCGGACGGGCATTGATAAGCAGCCGCTTCTTTTACGTTTATACTGCTCACTAACTTATATATTTGAAACTGAATTTCCTCATAGATTAAAGCTCCAGAGATGAAAAAATTAGATGATAAAATTAAACAATTTTTTCTCCTGAAGAAGGTTTTTAACTTTTAGTGAAAAACAACTCCACAGTGATGCAACTGAAATTTGTTTTAATTAGTTTTTTGTATTTAATTCGTCAGTTTTGTACAGAACACAAGCAGACAGAGAGCACAAAAATAACATGTATATTTTTCTTTCTCTGTCAGCTGAATTTCTAGAAGCCAAAATATAGTTTTTAAGGTTGGCTTTTTTTCCGGCAAAATTATTTCAATTATCTGTAACATTTTCAGATAACAGATAACTTCAGACACTTTTGGTGTGTTGCTTTCATACATTTTAAGCTTTTCGCCTTTCACTTCATGGCTTTTAACGAACTCGGTCATTGTAGGAGTAGAGAGCAGGGCGTGACCCTCCAACAGGTCAACGTTAAAGGACAGCGTGAAATAACACGCAAAACAACCAATTTCTGCTGTCCAGCTCATGCAGATGGTATTTCTGTCTGATTCCAAAGCTATAAATTACTTCTTCTTTCTTTTTTTAAGCAAAAAGCATAAGGTCGAGGGACAGGCAACAGGGTGCGTGTTTCAGAGGAAAATCAAAACCCAAAGTTCTGAAGAGGGTAAGACAGGAACAGATGATGAAAGAGCAAAATGAGTGGAGCCAATTAGCGAAAGGAAGAGAGGGCAGAGGAAAGACATTTGCCATTTTAGAGACTCTTAAGGAACAGAGAAGGACCGATGAAGCAATGACAAAATTGAACCCAAACGTGGCAATAAAAGTATAAAAGGCACTGGAATCCCCACATTTAAAGGGAAAAAAGAAAACAAAGAAGGAAAAGGTCGGGGATAGATAGACTTATAAGGTGAAGAGGGAGAAAAGGCAAGCAGGGAAAACCAAGCGGAGGATGTTGAGTTTACGAGAGAGAGAAACGTTCGCGCTGGGTTTCACAGGATAAACATCATTTTTATTGGATTCTCTAAATCGTTTTTCATTTGTTTTTGGGTCACTGATATTTGCACCGCTAAATGCATCCGTTGTCGAGAGGCTGACGTTAAAAGCATGAACAAATAATGAATGTGAATTGAAATGGGAATAGCATGTGGGTTCGAGCATGTATGCGTCTGCTCGGGGAAACAAAGGCTTATTTGCGTATATTTGTTCGGAACAACGCCTGTGGATACGTGGGTTCACTCTACAGTGCACACTCTGGATGCATATGTGTGTGTGTGTTGAGTTAGTGAAGGAATGCACACTTGATTGAGTACAGACTGCACATAAATCTGGCCTTTAACTGTACACAGACACACAACACTGACCCCAACCCCAAATTGTCATCCAGACTGATGTGGATCCCCAGCTCATGTTTGTATTTGGGTCCCTTCTGGGCTTCCTTCGTTCCCCCACACACCGGCCTTTGTCCGTGGCATCCATAGCTGGTTTTATATTTAAGCTCGGTGATGTGCAGAGGACCAAACTCCCACCAGGTATTGAGCAGGAGTCAAAACCTATGCGTGGCTCTTTCCTGTCAACAGATGCACAACGGGCCTCGGGCTCAGGCTCCACCACATCAAGTGTGGACAAGAAGTATGCAAATCAAAGCGACAGAAGGGTACCCACTCTGAGAAAAGCATGCGAAACCAAAGTTTAGTTCCGGCAATAGGTTGATTTCTGGGGACACATCTGCTTTGGACTAGACAGAACGTATCTCACTGAGTAGTGCTACAAGTGCAGAACCCTAATGCTACAGATCAGTCCCAAACCAGCAAATCAGCAGATAGATACCTTTCACGATTTTGAATTGGTCTATTTTGCTGGATGCAAGCACTCTGTTAGCCCACTATCTGTAGCGTCCACTGGTGCTTGTACAACAGAGAAGTTGTAAATGAAATTTTCAGGGTTTTCTCAAAGGTTTAGCTGACAGGGGAAAAAGCCTGGAGGAAGACTGGAAGGAATCACAGTCAGGAGGCTTTTATCATACTTCCCTTCAAATTAAATGTGAGCTGGAGCACCTTTTTTTTTTAGATACTTCTTCTGCTCGAGAGCGACTCATTTGAATTGAATTAATTTTGTGCCACATTTTTTCTGAATCTGGATACGCTTCCATACTGCACACTTTGTGCTGGAAAGTTCTCAGCCTCCATCCATGTTCCACACCCCCAAAATCCTTTGAAACAGGAAACTTTGTATTTATGCTGATGTATACAAAATTATACAAAATATGTCATTACAGCGTTTGTTTTAATGGAGGCCACGATGTGTTCCTGACCTTAACCATGCTGGATTGAAGACTTAACCATAACTGTGTATTTTGTATGTGTAAAACAGAGATGAAGGAGAGAACAGCTAAATGCCAAAACCTAGAAATACTTGGCATTTAGAATTAGTCTCAGACTCTTCTACTTGAAAAGTAGAGGGGGCTCATTGGCCACACAAACCCTCCAAAATCCAAAAGTAATGCAACAGTCATTTTTGTCTCCGGTTACATGAAAAAAGAAAGAGAAAAAATGATTTTGTTGATCAACAGATTAGACTTTCTATGATAATTTTACTTTTTGCTTTGAAACTGAGACTTTGTCCACAGTGGAGTGGAATATCTGATATATTAGTGGGTGACTTTTATGATTCCCATCTCAACAATATATTTTTAAAGTGGCTTTACTTCAAAGTGCCATTTCAGGATCCAGTCGCTCTTAGCTTGCTCTGTTAATTCCCACTTTTCAGTTGTTTTGCACACTACAAACTGACAAAGTAAGGTAGAGAAAACAAGACACTGCATTATTGACTATAACATTTTCTGTTTTGTGACTCTTTAGCATTCCCAGTAGGGATTGTTTTCCCTACTGAGTAATCTCCAGAGACTTTCTCACCTGTGCTGGCCTCTGTTGGTCACTAGCTTCCAACATCTCTCTGTTATTAAGAGCATTTTGGCTTTTGTGAATGATCCCATGCAGTTGTGTGTTAACTGTGTGCTGTTCAGTTTAAAGTCTCTAAAAGTCTCATGGATTTGACCCTAAAACTCTCACTCCACTTCCGGAGTGGATTTGGTGGTATTCCTGCTGATCTATATATTTTTTCTGTTTGTTAAGCTTTGGTTTTTATTACCAGTATTTTTTGTGCAATTTGAAGTAACGTTTCTTGCATTTCATAAAGAAATCTTTTGGAAAATGTACTGGCCCCAGTCCTCCACTGTTGAAGTTTTCTAAAAATCTAGCATCTTCTGTTTGTGTCCCCTTCTCACAACTCAAGTGGCTGTACTCACACAGAATGAAACGACTTGATTGTCTTGAAAGAAACCCAACAGAAAAAGAAAAATCCATCCACCTTTATTGAACTTTATAAAAAACATATCTGCAGATGTAACTATACGGTGTGCCTGAGTATTTGATCACACTATGCCGAATATTTCACATTTCTCTGACTTTGAATGACTTCTTGGCTGACTTATTATTTACTCTCTCTACTCTTAATCCTGTAAAGTCTTTCTGGCTTTACAATATTTTCTGGACTTATCAGATTTCTTCTATTAGGCCACAAACACCTTACAAGTAAGCGTAAATACAAAAAGAAGGAATATAAGAGTTCAAATTAAATAAAAATTCCAGAAGATCTTTGAGGATGGATTCAATCTGTACTCGCTTTTTTATATAGCAAAAGGTCAGCATGAGAAATATCTGGTTACCTTCTTTTTTTCTTTCGCTCATGTTGTCAGCTCCCTGCTGCAACTGGACTGAAGTCAGAGGGTGTCGAGTGCAGCACATGGGCTCGTTCTCCGTTAAATCCTGCCAAAGTCTCACAATGTACGCTCATCAAAACATGATGATATTCTTTAGCCATCCTAATCAGTGTCACACGGGAAATGATAAACATAATAAATTTTGACCTGATTAACAACATCTTCTGCACACACACATCATGTTTCGTCCCTACAGAAGACCTCTTTCAAGTGGTTAGAGTGTTGGAGGGCAAACTTTTTTTTTGGCAGATAGTTTTTCCTGGACCAGACTGGATAGATTTACGTACGCATGGTTTTCCCACCACACCAAATTCTCCTTAAGTGCTTGTTTAAAACCTCTAATGCTGGTGCAGGTTGGGAAGAATGAAATACTAGTCCTCTTGGAGGGAAATCTTAAAACATGTAGAAACACTGGGGGTCTCTGGTTGAACGAGTCTCAGACCGGAGTAAAAAAATATCACGTGTTAAAGGGGTGTTATTGCCCCTGAACACAACCTTGTGTCCCAAAATTCAACTCTGAACCCTGACCCTCCAGTGATGTTTGATTCTGACCGTTTAGAGGCTTTGTTGCCCAAACCTCATGTTCAGCTTTGCTCTGTTCTGCAGATGGCAGCCAGACTCCAGAGTGCCACATCTGACATCACAGCAGAGAACAAACTGAAGATAAAAATATGATCCGCGGCGAATAACAGAGCTCCCCCTGTGTGTGCATATGTGTAACTCTAATGGCTGTGTGCGTGTGGAGTCTTACATATAAGTGCACTGCGGCGGGTCATGGTCAGCCGTTGTAGGGAACCCCTGTGTTCCTGTAATGCAATCCTCCCATGGAGAATGTTCTGGTTTCAACCGTGCCCTGCGGAGTGTGCTTCCACTGCCAGGTACACAGAGTCAGCCTCAAGCCTGCAGGGCTCGCCTTGAAGTCAGGCTAAATGCCGACTTCAGTGTAGTTACTCAATCTAATATTGTATAACAACAACACAGCTCTTGGTTTGAGTTATCTCAGTTTACTCGTACAAAAGAGCGGTTGTTTTTTGGCTCAGCAGAGGTTACTTTTAGACATGTCAGAGCTCAATCAAAACAACAAGTCCTGCACGTCTGGCAATCATCTCCATGCATGTGGCTGCAGACAAAAGGAAACAGTTTGGGTTG
Organism: Menidia menidia; assembly: GCA_907169785.1. Lineage (NCBI taxonomy): Eukaryota > Metazoa > Chordata > Actinopteri > Atheriniformes > Atherinopsidae > Menidia > Menidia menidia. Next base: position 9,410,729 of record CAJRST010036666.1, read on the forward strand.
ATTTTTTACTTTTTCCATCCATTACTCCTGTTTTCTTGTCAGTACCTATTTTTCCCCTTGTTTTTGTGACTCTTGTTGCACTATTTGTGTCATTTTTTTTCAGGACTGTGTGGCATGAGAGCCTGCGATGTGTGGTTAGTTTTTTTTTTTTGGTAGTAAAGCAGAATGTATAGTAGGAGGAGTCAGAGGCTTGATGAGCTCCAAATGTTCAGCGGAGAGATGAATATTGTGCGTGACAGGTGATGAGGCTTTTTCAGTTGAGGAGAACGGCTGATGGGGATTGTCCTGGTTGACTGATTCCAAGGTGTGTGCTTGTTAGGGAACATGTAGGAGCCGCATGGCCTAACCTCTCTGATTTAGAAAAAAAAAGTCCAGGGGGGAGGTTTTGACATCGTTGACAATTCAGGATCAGCAGGTTGTGCAACATTTAAAAGCTCTGTTTTGTCTTTTCGTTTTCATCAGCAGCTCTTCAGTGCCGCTACACTCGCAGTCATTTCTAATAATTTTAATTTGATGTTGCCAGCTTCCCAATATGTCATTCAATCTATTATCATGAACCCAAGTTGTGAAATGAATTTGTTTCTAAGTGAGGCAGAGCTTGTAACTAGTCGTGACTGTATTTTTAACCCAGTGGTAACAAATGGATTTATTTTGCCAATTTGTTTCCTTCTCCTCACTTCCGAGGCTGGTGGCACGTTTTATTAAAACGGGCAATAAAATGTTCGTACTGACTGTGACTGTTACCCAATCAGCCCACCAAGTTTTACATTTTAGTGCGCTGAGTAATACATATACAAAAGATCGCTGAGTTTCTACCCAGCCCTGTTATGTGGGAGTATGGGCACAGCAAAAGGTGTCATCAGCGCTCATTTTAAGTCTCTTGTTCTTTTCGTGTGGCCCATTGTGACAGAAAAAAAGATAAAAGGGCTGACAGTAAAAGGACAAGACAAGAGAAGAGAGGGAGCTAATAGGGGTCAATGGGCAGTCAGTTTTGACTCGAGACTAATGAGAGATGAGTGCTGAAGGATAAAAGACGCTAAAGCATGGGGGCGAGAAGGTATTCTGAATAAAGGATGTAGGTTAGTGTACAGCATGAGTAATTTGAAAGGAGAAGGGGATTTAATTTGGTGAGGCAACAGGAAGCCAGAGGTGTGTCTGAGCCGAAGAAAGACTGATTGAGTGAAAGACAGAAAGACGACAGGGCCATTCACGTTGTGCAATGCATATTTCACACCCGATGAACAGCAGCATGTTTTACAAGTATGAATCACAGATTTCTGACATACAGCAGAGAAACTACAGAAAAAAGATGACAAAGAGCAGGAATGGCCAAAAAAAATTGTGTTTAGCTCCACTGAAAGTGAGAGGAAGTGTTGAGAGAGTTAGTTCATAGATAAGGGAAGTGTGAAAGTGAAAGCATCCACAGAGAGCAAGCAAAAAGAAAAAAGACGTACAAAAAGTTCCTTACTGTTGAAAACCACCTTTCAGCTCCAATTTTCTCTGTTTGAAACCAGAGACAGGGGCACTAAAAGGTTCCCAGTGTTATAACCCCCCTTCCTCTTTCTGTCTTACTCACACGCACCATCACACATACACACACACACACACACACACAATCCCCAAATGCACTCGTAGTGATGCGAATTTAATCCACATATGTAATTACAGCTACAAACATTCTCACAAACACTCACAAGGTAACACAAAACACCTACACAAATGCTCTGAAGCCCAAACAAGAAGTCCGCAGCAAACATACAACTGATACAAACACATTAATGTTTGTGATTGCAAAGAAAGCCAAATGTCTTTGTTTTTGGGGATTTCAGTCAGGAATGACTATGAGTGTATGAGTGTGTTGAGGCGGCAGTTTGCCTGACAGACTGGTGCATTGAACATTGGAGCCATTTGTTTGACTGTCTGAAGCCATTAAACGAGGTTTTATTTGAAGCCAGAGTAAACCTCCGACAGCCAGAAACCTCTAAAATTAGATTAGAAACGGAAAAAGCTTTATTGGCAGTGTCAGATGACTCTGACCTGACAATATGCAAACAGAGGAGGTCATTGCCATAGAGATGGAGAAATAAACTCAAGAATTTTCAAAAATTCCTATAAACAGTGTGATGGTACAGTGACCCGAACAAAGCTGCAGCAACAAAAGTGTTGCTGGAGGTGATTTTTGTCTTTACGGCTCTCAATCATTAAATTCTACCACCACCCCCCCTTAAAATAAAAAATCAGCGTCCAAGCTAAACAGTCACAAATGGTCAGGGAAAATGACAGCTGGAATAAATGTTCTCATTGTTTTTAGTGTTTCTGCCCCTGGACACCTTAGATGAGGATGTGATTAAAGAAACATCTTGTCGTGTCGGGCCGAGTTGTAATCAGTCTTTTGGATTTTAATTTCTCCACAGTCAATTACTGGCTCGTTTTGCTGCTGGCTGCTGCCGTGGCGGTTGCTGCCAATCCGTCCCTCAACTTGGCCAACGAAAGGAGCTCCATTGAAAGTACCTATGAGCTGACCAAATACCTGGAGTTCCAGCTGAAGGAAATCAAAGACGTATATGTAAGTTTTTTTTAATGTTTTGTCTTTGTGCAGAAGCTCACTGGTTTTGCACAAAATTAACACCCAAAAATACGTAGCCTCTCATAAGTTAGTGGCACAGAATAGATCAAATGTCATAAGTAAAACAGGAAAACAAGAGGAACAGTCGTTGTGTATGACTACAAAGATAATTCATTTTCAAAGCTTGATTTTGTGTGACACAGAAATTGGATTAAATTCTGAACGTAAGCCAGTTTTTTCCACTGTGTGCAGTCTCCTTGGAAAAAGCACACATCACATCTTGTAACTGTTTTGCATCTTTTTTTGAAAAATTGATAACTAAACAGACGAAGTCTAAAGTTTATGGTAAAAGCTGAGGGTTTAACCTGGGAAGTGTTAACTCATTCTGGAGGCTGACGTCGAATGTGAGCAGTATCTAGTGTCTTCTGATTTTAGATGGCTATTTTAAACTTTCTTTTAAAAGCTCAAAAAAGGCCTAAGCCTGTAATGAGTTGAACAAAACTACATACCATAAGCACACCATTTCTTGACAACAACGCTTTATTCATCTCCTGAGAACTTTATTGCAGTGTCTCAATTTTGTTTTCGTCTGCAGCCACGCAAGTTCTGGAACTTCCGACCAAGACACTCTTGCTTCTCTTTGAAATCCACTTTTGCAGGACAATAACTATTTATTGTGTTGACTAACTGTTTTTATTCTGAAGTGTTTGCTTTGTTTGCCTTGTTGAATATGTTTCTCACAGTTGATGTGCTTAAATACGAGAATGTGGCCACAGAACTCTGATGAATTCAGATCTGGCAAATTTTATTCACACATTGTGGTTACCCTGACTGTTTTTAAACGAAGACCAAAGAGAAGAACAAAGCTAAACTGAAGTTGTCAGTGCTGTGGAGGCTGGCTTTCCTGTCCAGCCTTGTTCTAGTGAAGCTGGGAAGGCTGTACATAGTTTTATAGGTATAGGGGGTATGACAGCAGCAGTTTAACTGTAAAAATAAGTGGTTTTCAGTGTCATCTGAACAACCTCTCTGATCGTCTCTATGCTTTAGTTTTTGGCCTTTCTTATACCTTTAGATTAGTCAAGCTTTCCACAGTGTAGAAATTAGAGTATGAAAACATTTTTAAACAGAATGGAGTATTTTTAGTGATCTCTTCCACTCTTCTCATTCGTCTGTTTCCCTTCCAGCTGACCTATCTCGGGCCACCATTCAATGAGAAAGACTTCTCTCCGCCTCGGCCCAACAGTACAGCTCTGACTCTGCCGAGTGCCGCCACCCGACTGGAGCTGTGGCACGGCCTGGAAAACCAAGCCCGGCTCGCCCAGAACCAGAAAGCTTACTCCATCCTCTTGGCAGCCGTCAGAGAGCTGGCCCGCTCTACCCTCTGCCCCTCCCTGAAGACCTCGCTGCTCCACTTTTGCACAGGTTTAGATGGACTGCTGGGCTCCATTTCTGCACTGATGACCACGCTTGGTTACTCCTCCTCCCCTCCTCAGTCTGCAAACATGGGAAGCTTCGCTGGTGAGCTGCAGTACTCGCCGAGAGGAGCAGGCGGCAACCGACCTGCGCCACTTATGAGCCAAAGCTTGTTCAGATCGAGAGCAGGATCAAGAGCGGAGTCTGGTCAGCGGAGCAGCCACAGAAGGAGTGGAGCAAAGGTGGCAAGAGACGAGAGGGAAGATGGCACCAACATGGACCCGATGGAAAAAAGGAGAGGGCGAGAGGGGAGGAGAGCAGACGCAACCACAACTGGAGGAAGGAGTGGTGGATTTAGGGAGAAGGGAAGAGGAGAAAGAGGGAGAAGAGAGAAGAGAGAAGAGCCAGAGTGCAGGAAAAGGTCTGTCAGTGAGAAGGAGATAGCAAGGATGGTGGAAGAGGAGGTGCTGGAGCAGGTGCAAGAAGCAGAGAGATTGGGAAGGAGGAGAAGGTTGTTGAGTATTGATGAGGATGTCGACGTCCAGGACAGGCGGCCTGAGCTTAGAGTTGAAGTGTCATATCTTAGCAACAGCGGAGCGATAAACCCACCACCGAGTAACGACAATCGGTACAGCTTCAGCCTGAGCCCTCACCACCCCGAGCCTCTCAGAGTAGAGGATGGATTCACTCTGAAAAGACAAGGAAGCTTGATGATAGAGAGGGGGGAGCAAACAGATACGGAAGCTGCATCTTCTTCTCATCATCATCAGTCCCGGCTCCCTCGCTCCCTCCTCTCCCCCACCCCCCCGCCTCCTCTGTCCACCCTCTCCCTTCTGTATCAGTTCGGCGGAGGTGAGGAGCACACCCTCCTCCCACAGCCCGTCCCGCTTTCTCTGCGAAGGGGCACCTCCCTCCTCTCGCCTCCTCTCGGACCCCTCTTCTCTTCTTCCACCACCTCAACGTCCTCCTCGCTCATCTCAGTGCGGCCGGCCATGAACGATTTTGCCCGGAAGGTGGAGGGGTTCTGGATACTGCGCGAGCTGCAGAGCTGGCTGTGGCGGTCAGCGAAGGACTTTAACCGCCTCAAGAGGAGACTCAGAGGCTGAGAAAGGAGAATAAGACACATACAGACAACCAAATCTCAGTGTAGCAGAACTCTTTTGTTTCCTCGAGGACATGATGGAAACAAACTCAAAGGAGAAAAACCCACATTAACGCATTCATGTTCGAGACATTCATTCATGACATACTGGAATACGTGAATGAGGACTATTTGGCAGGTCATCAGACTTGCTACTGGAATATACACAAAGCCTTGGCCTCACTAATTCTGTCACATAGCAGGTCATTGAGCACAACTCAGAGGGATGAGCTCTGAGTTACCGGACTTCACGGCTCAAAGATCGGCAGAAAGGCCACTGGAGGTGGTCAGGCACACTCACAGAGCCAGTGACACGCAGCCGGACAGACAGTGCAGCTATTGAGCGCAAACCCATTCGGTGACCTCAAATGTGTGAATCAGCAAACATTCATTTTATCTAAAGGAAGAGGGAAAAATGTATGAATGGTTGGAAACAAAGGCGGAGGAAAACTGGCCGGAGGGATGATGAGGGCACTGATGAGGAAGCCGAAAGAGGGCCTGAGTCAAATGATGAGTGGAGGAAGTAACCAGCACAAGGGTGTTGCTGAGTAATCTCTAATTAACCGCTCGCTTACCGTAACCCTACAACAGCGCTACACAGACTGTCCAGTCACACTGAGACACACACACATTGTGGTGTTCTGTGCCTTAACGTACCATTCACACGTTCACTACTTTGGACTCAGCGCTCAGTATTTGTGCAGCATGTTTATCATTTCATTTTTCGGCCAAATATATTAAAAAACTTTTTTCTTGCCATCACAGAAAAAAATCAAACAAACTCCATGGTTGCACTGTGTGTGTGCAAGAAAACCAAAACAGGTTTTAAATCCTCTTTCATATTTCTGAAATAAATGTGACCATAAGACATAACTTAAAATATAGATATGCCCAGCCAGCATACTTTTCAGCAAATAATATCCAGCTATTTTAAACAAGATGAAATCTGAGGAATAAGAATAACACGCCGATTTGCGGGCAGTCAGGGCAGACTCACACTGAGGCTTTAGGTCAATAACCATCATTCCAATATTAATAATTTTGCATTGGCCAAACATTTTTTATAAGAGAGCGGTGCAGTTGTATTATATAAAGTAAAATTGGAACATCTCAAATAAAGAGTGAAAAACTCAACTATAGAGCATGATCATGTGTGAGCCCCACAAAGTGCATGCAGCTACAGCATCTGGACAGTGTCAGGCTAACTTTTCTCCCTTCTCCCCTCACTCATGGTCGAGCACTGAGGTTACACAGCAGCTGCATGCACAAAGTGTCCGTGCTTTCATAGAAATATGAATATTCCAGCTACAGAGCTGCATGCAAGAACGAGGTGCAGTAAACGGCCTAAATTTAACTCGGGGTGCAGAGTCCAGGAGTACAAACTGAGTAGGTGGTGCCTCAGTGTGTCCGACAGACGTTTTAGTTCACACCGCTTAACAAAAGTTCACCAAAGGTTCATAATATCCTTACAGCCGACAACACAATGCAAAGTAGTCTTTTTTTCTGCCAAGATGTTGAATTATTTCATCGAGCAACTTTACATTCCAAAGCACAAAAAATCTGAGACACTGAGTGACTCCCCCCCCCCCTCGAGGGAGTTTTCTTTCTGAATAAATTTGTTATAATGTGTTTGAAATGTGCCTTGGATGATATGACCAAAGGTTGTGGATGATATCAACACTATTTATTGAAAAAGATGTTTATTTATTTTTTTCCAGTGTGAAAATACTGTATTGTAACTTGAGAGAGAATAAATACTAACTTTTGTACACAGTGTGGTGTTACTGGTCATTTGGGAGTCCATAATGAGGGGAGAATAAATAAATGCATATGGGATTTTGTTTGCAATGGTTTTAGTTTTATAGGGATGGTTTCGGGTGATTGGCACACAGGGAGAGGACTTCGGGGTCTGGGCGTTTCCTGCTAAACAAAGGCCGGTTCACATGTATGGTGAAAAAATAGATCTGAGAGAGGCGGGGGTATGAGAGAGTTTTATTTGTCCATCCGAGAGAAAATTTACGATCTCTTCCTTTTCCTTTCATCTCTTTTCCCACCTCCCACTTTTCTTTTTCATCCCATTATCTCACGAGGCTCTTCTCTCACCACCACCACCCCTCACCAAAAAAAAAAAACACCGCCCAGACTTGTGACAGTGAGGGATCTATGCAAGCACAGGTAAGAACAAACCCCTCGTAATCCCACCAACAGCCCACAGTACTTGTTGTGTCTATTTAAATGCCGCTTATTGTCCCATCTCTGTCACCACCTCTGCCTCTTATCGTTTTTGCACAGCCCCTGTCTCCAGACGTGTATGGTTCCTTCACCTGTTATCTTTGTCCTTTATTCCTTGTTTGGCTTCTCAACTCCGAACTACTCTTTTTCCCACATCCTCGTCAATGTTCCGAACCCCCCCCCCTACTCGCCTCAGGCCAGATATTAAAGGATCAATGAGAATCTCCCTTCCATCACCTCCAAGGTACACACCTGCAAACAACCACACACTCCCGCCCTGGCACACTAATTATCCCTAACACACAAAGCGGACATTTGTGTCTGCAAACTGGCGCACTGGTGAACTTGCAAAGCAGGATTAGCCGAGCAGGAAGTGACTTATTACAAGAGGTCACCTGTCTCAATGCCAATATCACACACACACACACACACACACACACACACACACACACGCACACACACACACACACGAACACACACACACACACAGAAAGGGTCAAAACACATGACACATGTATACACACACAAGACACAGTGTGTTTTTTACATTTGGTAAGTGGAAGTGACTGAGGGCCGGCAGCAGTCAACAAAGGCTGCTTTGTAGGGTCCGTGTGTGTGTGTTTGTGTGTGTTTGCGTGCGTTTATCTGTGTGTGAGTTTATTGTTTGCCCCTGTGTGGGCTTGCCAGCGCAGCACGTGTGTGAATCATTATCTCTATGTGTCAGAACTTCGTTGGAATGAGGGTTGTCATGCATAGCTATCTAACAGCCATCCCTCACTGTAGTCTGGCTCTCTCTCCCTCTGCCCGTCTCTCTCTGTCAGCGAGTCAGAGACAAATCGCTGTAACTAATACGTAACAGGACAGCTGAGCCCTGTTAGAATGACTCAGCTGGCAAGCTCCTCCATCGGAACAGAAACTGACTGACAAGGCAGTGATATTATGGGATTGTTTGCTCTATCAGGCTCAAGTGGGCCTAGCTGTCTGACAGGCAGGCCCTGATCTTCTGCAGAAGAAGAGTGGAGCTGCAGGTGATTTCGTTGGAACGCTTTTATTTGCTCTTGGGGAGCCAAGCTCTTTCTTCTGTGCCTCATTTGATTTTTGGTTGTTTTTTTTCACACGCCTCTTAGAATCGCTAAAGAAAATGTCCACATTTCCAAGTCTCGTGCATTTTAAAGCCAGGTGTCGCAACTCTTCGTTTTCCCACCATTTCTCACCTCTGTGACGTTTGGTTCAAATAATCTCAGCAGAGGTCGATAAAAAATGCTCAAATGTATTGAACTCCAAAATAAATATGTGACTCTTTGACAGCAGAATATTCAGCTCTATTGTGTGCAACAGTAACAAGTAACTATTCGCATTTTGCAATGACATTTGAATATAGTTTGTAAGCTGCAAAAGCAAGGGGGATATAGAATCGCTCAGTGAACAGTCCCAACTTTTGTTTCCAGGAAAGATCTACCTTGACTAGTAAAACATATGCAAGCACATGCTTTCATGGATTATCGTGAAACGACAAGGTAATTTCTATTTACTATGCAAATATCATCACGAAAGCTTAAATATTTATCGATGCACTGAGATTTCCAACATCCTGTCAGTGAGTTGAGGCTCTGGCCATGGAATGTGCATTGGTCAAGACCAAATCTGCTCTCACCTTCTTTCTTTATACATAATGCCCAAAAAGCTCACAAAAACTATGTATGTCTCATATCAGTGGCGATTTATGTTCATTCCAGCCAGTACAGTGTGGTGGCAGCTGGCGTTCAGGGTAAGAGCATCGGCCTGCCAGTAGGCGGGTTGGTGCTTTAAAACCCTGACTACATGTCAGGGCGTCTTTGGAAAAAAAATTCAACCCCCACTGAAACCCAGTTATCAGTCTCAAATGGGGTGTGTTGTCCTAAATGTGCCAGTCCAAAGCCTGAGGAAGGGCGTCTGGTGTAAAAACTCCTACCAAACTTACAACCCCAGATGCAAGAAAACAAACACCAACAAACCGTACAGTGGTGCTGTATTTTTAACTAAGGCCGTAAGAGAAGCAAGGCTAACAATGTCTATATAAAATTAGTTATGTTAAAATAATACACTATATTGCCAAAAGTATTTGCTCACCTGCCTTGACTCACATATGAGCTTAAGTGACATCCCGTTCCTAATCCATAGGGTTCAATATGACGTCGGTCCACCCTTTGCAGCTAGAACAGCTTCAACTCTTCTGGGAAGGCTGTCCACAAGGTTTAGGAGTGTGTTTATGGGAATTTTTGACCATTCTTTCAGAAGCGCATTTGTGAGGTCGCACACTGATGTTGGACGAGAAGGCCTGGCTCTCAGTCTCCGCTCTAATTCATCCCAAAGGTGTTCTATCGGGTTGAGGTCAGGACTCTGTGCAGGCCAGTCAAGTTCATCCACACCAGACTCTGTCATCCATGTCTTTATGGACCTTGCTTTGTGCACTGGTGCACAGTCATGTTGGAAGAGGAAGGGGCCAGCTCCAAACTGTTCCCACAAAGTTGGGAGCATGGAATTGTCCAAAATGTCTTGGTATGCTGAAGCATTCAGAGTTCCTTTCACTGGAACTAAGGGGCCAAGCCCAGCTCCTGAAAAACAACCCCACACCATAATCCCCCCTCCACCAAACTTTACACTTGGCACAATGCAGTCAGACAAGTACCGTTCTCCTGGCAACCGCCAAACCCAGACCCGTCCATCAGATTGCCAGATGGAGAAGCGCGATTCGTCACTCCAGAGAACGCGTCTCCACTGCTCTAGAGTCCAGTGGCGGCGTGCTTTACACCACCGCATCCGACGCTTTGCATTGCACTTGGTGATGTATGGCTTGGATGCAGCTGCTCGACCATGGAAACCCATTCCATGAAGCTCTCTGCGCACTGTTCTTGAGCTAATCTGAAGGCCACATGAAGTTTGGAGGTCTGTAGTGATTGACTCTGCAGAAAGTTGGCGACCTCTTCGCACTATGCGCGTCAGCATCCGCTGACCCCGCTCCGTCAGTTTACGTGGCCTACCACTTCGTGGCTGAGTTGCTGTCGTTCCCAAACACTTCCATTTTCTTATAATACAGCTGACAGTTGACTGTGGAATATTTAGGAGCGAGGAAATTTCACGACTGGATTTGTTGCACAGGTGGCATCCTATCACAGTTCCACGCTGGAATTCACTGAGCTCCTGAGAGCGACCCATTCTTTCACAAATGTTTGTAAAAACAGTCTGCATGCCTAGGTGCTTGAATTTATACACCTGTGGCCATGGAAGTGATTGGAACACCTGATTCCGATAATTTGGATGGGTGAGCAAATACTTTTGGCAATATAGTGTATGTCAACATCAATGTTAGTTAACTGTGTGAGTGATCAGTTTGTATTCAGTCAATCAATTTGTTAACCGAACTTAACAATACGTCATACAACACAAAATGCTTTACAGTACAAAAAGCTTTAAAAAGACAAATATTTCCAACTTTACCTAAATTAAACAAACTGGCACTATCAGGAATTGGGTGTGATGTACGTTTGTTTAATTTGGGTCCATAAGTTTCTCAGTATCTTTATTTTCATTGCTGATTCGAAAATTAATTCCTGACACAGAATAACCTTTCTTAAATTCATGTTTTGTCTTATGGGCCGGCACGGTGGTGTGGTGGTTAGCACCATCACCTTACAGCAAGAGGCTGTGTCTGCGTGGGTTCTCTCCGGGTACTCCGGCTCCAAAAACTCCCAAAACCTGCATGTTAGGTTGAATGGACATTGCAAATTGTCCTTAGGAGTGAATGTGATTGTGAATATGAATGTGGTTGTTTGTCCTTGTGTGTCTCTGTGTGGCCCTGCGATGGACTGGCCGACTGTCCAGGGTGTACCCTGCCTCTTGCCCATTGACTACTGGGATAGGCTCCATTTGGGAATAAGCGCTTCAGAAAATGGATGGATTGATATATAATTTATTTGATTTTTTTATGAGAAACTTCCTCTCAGGTTCAGTGGGATTATATCTACAGCTTAGCGGTTGAACTGTTACAGCTGAATTTGGGTAGTTAATTAAACCGGAAAAGGAGAGAGGGAAGTAATTAAATGCAAATTTTCTATGTCGCATGCCTATGTTACAAAAGTACATTTAGCTACTAACAATAATGTCACTGTATCAGTTTATTGCAGGAATAAAATCTATTATTAGACCAAAGTGAACATCTGGAAGTGCCCCAAGCTAGAAAACAGCCTTAATGGGCGGAATTTTAGTCACTAAAATATCCATTTAAATGATTGGCAAACTGTGTGAATTAGTTATGATGGGAAGACATCTGACTGAACATATTCTTACACATTTCTGTTTTAGCTAAAACAAAAAAAATAGCATGCACAGATACCTGGGCCCAGTGGGGGTTGTACACATGGGAGTGATTTGAACCTAGCATTATTTGGGTGTGCAAGTCCAGTATTCAGAGCTTCCATTTAGCAGTATATCAGTTAGGATAGCTTGTTTGCCTGCATCTTGAAAGTCAGTTTCATGTAAATGTACTTCATGAGTTTATATAATTGGAATGCGTCAATACTTCATTTTCAGTTTCAAGTCCAGAACACACCTAATTGGGAGAAATTGCAATTGATGACACATGAATATCTGTAGGATGTTGTTTCAACATGTCAAATTCAGTTGACAACGTTGATTGCCGAGCAAAATACACAATTTTAACCAAAACACCCGAAAATATAAATGAATTGTGGTAATGACATACCAATCATGGTGTTTACAGTCAGCGACAGCATTCAAGATTATATTTATGTTACAATTTGGCTTCAATGTGTGTGAGCTCATTATTTAAGCCACAAATCTCCCCAAAATCCAGTGTATTCCTTTAAGATACACAGACACGTTAATCGAGCTGTTTCCGGACCTCCTCTTCCTCCCTGTCTGTCTGTCTTTCTCCTATTTGCTCTCTGTGAACTTTCTCGTCACGCAATCTTTTTTCCATATGTCTCTGCCTTCCTTCACCGTGTCCATCCATGTGCCATCCACTTTGACCACATGAGTAGCCATTTTGTTTCATTTCAAGTCACTTTTGCTTCATTTTCACGCCATGCGTTCCCTTTATGTGTTACAATCAGACCCTTTCACGCTTCCCCTCAAATTCCCTCGGCCACCCCCGCGTTCTCTCCCTCTTTTTCCATCTGTCTATTGCCTTCTCTCTTCTTCCTCCATTTCCCTCCCTCTCTGCTCTGCTCACCTGCAGCACATAAAAATTCCTCTTTTCTTTCTCCAGAGGATAGTTCAGTCACTCAGGGATTTACTACATTCCTCTATGCTTTCTCTCCCTCTTTGTCTCCATATCTGTCTCCCTTGATTTCTCTCAGTTTTGGCAGCCCTACACAGCATTAGATTAAGTCTGTCTTGTCCTTTGTCTTTTTAACACATTTATATCCCTCTTAAAATCTTAAAATCCCTCTGTGTTTTCTCACTCCATCCCTTCCGGTTTTTATACTAACACATTCTAATCCTATACCTGTCGTTACAATTACCCCACCCTGATCTCTTTTTTTTTTTCCACTACAGCACCCACTCTACCTGCCCCACCTGGCCTCTCCCTACGCTGGGTTTCTGCCATGAGCTGAAACATCCCGCCTCCACTTACTTAGCTGCAGGGCGTAGGGTTGGGCCGAAGCTTCTCACTATGTTCTTGGGGGTTGGTGGGGGTTGGGGGTGGAGGGGGCGCTCCAGGGCCCGGGGCCTGGGATGAGCTGATTTATGAGTTAATCAATTGGTCGTCCGTGTGAGTGAGCAAAACTGCAGAGGTGTGTGAGTTCTTTCATGTCACTGTCTGTGCTTGTTGACTTAGTCCCTAAGGAAAACACCGCAAGCCGTCACTCCCCATGTTGCTCAGCTCCTCGACATGTTTTCAAAAGCAATTAGGGAGAAAATGGGGCTCGGCATTCATTCATTTGATGGTTGAATGGTTTGTACGTGTGGATCCTCACGCGCAATTGTCTGGCTCTTCGGGTCCTACAGAAGTATTACACGATTGTGCAAAACATTCATGTCATACAAGCCAACTCCTGGCCAAATCACTGTGTTGTGTTCAGAATCTCAACTCCTGAAAATCCCCTTAAATGCGTAATAGAACTTTTTTTTTTTCTGACAGCTTCTTTGCTTCTGTTCGCTTTTTTTTTTATTCTCCAAACTGTTCACTTGTTGAAAAGTTGCTACACCAGTACAGGGTATTTTCAGAGGTATTCTATCTACATGGTAACTCCTTCAGGGCTGTTGTGTCCTGACTTCCAGAGAAATTTCTTCCTTGGGATTAGTTAGATGGTGTCTGTGGAGGTGAAATATCACTATATGAAGTAAAACAGCTCTATTTGGCAAGTGGACAAAATTTTCTTTGCTGTTTAGGGACACGAGGATAAGCGTTTGCCAAAAAATGTAAACCACCTTCTGGAGACCCTAGTATGAAGGTATCGCACTATATACAACAGGACTGTGGATCTGGTTTAGGTCTGGACTCGGTCGGGATCGACCTATCTGTGAAACACATGTCTTTTGCACGCTGAACCACTGTTTCACAGCTTGAGCATGATGAATGTTGTCGTTGTCATCTTGAAAAAGAATAAGAAATCTTCTGATGGGAAACCTTTCTTGCTCGGTGTATTCATGTAGTCAGATGTCTTGATTTTCTGGGCACATGATCAGCTTAGTTGAATCCAGGTGGCGACTTTTTGGCCGCGTGAAATAGATGAATTGTAGTGTTGCATCGGAGTGGACATTGATGTGTTCATGGGATAGACTAGGCGTATCTGTGTAACGGGCAAACAATGGGAAAAGTTTTTGGAAGGAGTTGTGGTTCTATCACATCGAAAAGAGTTGTCCACAGATATCCAAATAGTCATTTGACTGCCTTTCAAATTCCTCAAACCCATCTTGGTGAGAGCCCCTGTGGTGATTGGTATCTCTTTTACCACATCTTACTCCACAAAATGAAAATGGTTACATAAAAATGATTTGTTACTGGTAATGAATGGTATTTAACATTTTCATTGACTGACTGATAGGAAAAAGCGGTTTTGATGCAATTAAGTTATGATACCAACACATGTCCACTAACTGTAATTATAAGCAGCTGAAGTTCTCCCTGTTTCAATTTGGGAACTTGTCTGAGAAGGGATTTTTTCTCTTTTACTGAATAGATGCTTGCTGCTAGTGAAGAGTGATTGAACAAAGCTGAGATTTGCCGGTCATTTGTACAATCCATGTTCCATTTTACACCATATAAGCCGTATACTTGTATCCTATGAATTATTGCCTTATTGGTCTGATAAATAGAGTCAATCGAATCCTTTATGGTACTAAATTGTAGAAATCACACATGTTACCTGAATCCACATTAAAAAGAGATATTTGATTATGTGGCAGTGTAAATATACTCCGACTGTGGTAGTAATGTATGAGGTTCCAAATATAAAATGTAAAAAAACACTCAGGGGTTCAAAGGTCAAGTGGAAGGAGTCCTGATGATGTCTTTCACCACCTGCTTCATACGGTTTCACCTTTTTGATTTTCTTCTATTTGAGGTATTCAAACATGTGTATCTACATGATTTTAATTTGTCCTTTCACCCAGTTTATAAATGAATGAATAAATAAGTAAAATAGCAGAGGCTATATTCAGGGTTTAGCTGGTCCCAGCAGCTCACCTGCTCGCTGAGGCCGGTTTACCAGACTGGTCTGTACAGTAATGTCCAGATGACTGGTTTTACTGATCAGCAAAACCTGACTGATGTCATTTCTGAGAAACAGATGAGAGATGATAATGAGTGAATATATTTACAACAATACCAGTGACTTTGAAGTTAACCATGACCAGATGGTTACAGTAGTCTGTCAGCCAATGCTAGTTTTGTTAGTTCCCCTTTGGGACGATTAGCACACGACAGGTAATACGAACCATTTTCTCTACTTCAAATGCTTCTTAATGAAGTGGCCGCTGGCTTCTGGATAACAGAAAGGACATAGGGAAGGATGTCAAAAGTCTACAAGGCTTTGAGTCTTCCTGCCGTTCTATAAATTTGTCTTTTGATTTCAGCATTGGCCCTTAGTATTTTACTTCTTAAATCATTTGGGTAATGTCTGGAAAATTTGAGGAATGAAGTGCTTGTGTGAAAAAAGCTGAAAAGCGATTGTTCATAGTGGTCTGACCTATTTCCAAAGAGAACAGGCTAGGCTACTATGTCATCCTTGAGCAAGGGACCTCAAATGTTTGGTCTTTAGTGTCAGACAAGTTTTTTTTTTTAATATATCTTTCTATTCTTTATGTCTGCTTACCTTTGATTGGTTATCTATCCAGAATCCCATTTAATGTATGTTTGCATGTCAAACAGTGAAAAGAAGAGCTACTTGAAAGGTGAAAGCAGAGCCAGATGGCAAAAAGACGTTTGATGGAATCTAATACGTTTGATAACTGACAGGCATCCTGGCAAAAATACAGAGGAACAAATGCAAAGCAGAGGGTGAAGTAGGAGAGGCGGGTTAAGAAGAGGGAAGGAGATTGAGGTAAACACACACACACATCCAAACAGGAGATATGTCTCGGCACCTTTGTTCCCTGAGCCAAAGTGTCCCGAGGTGATTCCAGCAGCTCCAGCCAGGAACTTCCCTCGGTGCATTTGTTTTGCTCATTTTATGACAATCATATTCCTCCACATCCCTTGTAAAATTTCACATATGATTAATGGCTGCAGTTGGAGGGTTTAAGCAAAAGTTTTTTTTTTCCTCTTTTCTTTCCCCTGAAGCTTTGGGTGGGAGTCAATGAGGCATTTTACATGTTGCTGTGTCGCAGTCTGTTACATGTTTGACATGTCACGGTTTGTTAGAGACTAAAACGCCTATTTTGGACCAGCTGTCCACCCACATAAGGAGGACTTAGAGTGCTCTCTCATGCTCATTTTCTTTCTCTTGCATACACACTCACACACCTCCATCCCCTGACCTGAAAAAGGGAGAACGGTGCGAAAGGTAAATACAGGGCTTTTAAACTGTCTGTGTGACACACAAAGACAGGAGATTATGGAAGAACTACAGACGCCCCTGCACATACACATGGTCACGCTGTTGCTTTTGTTAGTTTGGAGAAGAAGTTACATTCATGCGTTGGAGACCTACCCTAACCCTAATCCTTAAAAGTATATCTCACATCATAGTGTGAACTTTAAAGACAGCTGCTGTGATGTTTTTAATGTAAAGAGATGTCGTTAGTCACTTTTCCTGACATGAAAACTCTGTGTAATTTAATGTCGGAGACCACCAGTGTAGCTGCAGTCTTCCTCAAAAAATGCATCTAAAGGACGAGGTGATTAATACGACAAAAACTACAATTTGTACGGCAATGCACAAACTTAATGCCTCTGTCAAACAAAAATGTGAGAGTAAAACTGCTGCTATTGAGCAGAAATATATTACACCAAAAATACAATGAATTACTGCATTTAATCAGTCAAAACCAGTGTATTTAATAAAAAAACAATACATTCAAACATCACAATGAAAATCACATGGAACCAAATTTCTAAAAACTGGATTCACACACCATGATAGTTACTCTGCATTTATAAACAAGATGTAAATGGGCCCAGGAGCACTGCACATAATCCAAAGGTTTCAGTGAGGTGAACTGTGTTAAAGAATCAAAGCACACATTATCAAAATCACATCAAAAACAAATGGGTAGAGTTCAGAGCATTTGGCAGATCAATTCATTCATTGTTGATATTCATATTCAACAACTGGGATCAAATGATACCTTATATTATCTTCAACACTAACTTACAGCTGAACAAATGACCTAAGCTTTATATCTCCACAAATTTTAGGTTACTACATTTTTTCCTCCACAAGTATAACAAAGACGAAACACACACTGGCTTAAGCACACTCTTTCAGACCCCCTTCTTTTGTTTTCCTAAATTCTCAGAAATTCTGGACCATTTTCCTCTCCCAGTGTGCACCACAAAAAAAGGGCAGAAGCAAATATTTTCCTGTTCCAGGCCTGGAAAGTACACAAGGCATATCTTTTTTTGGTCATCTTAAAAGCCCCGTGGTAATATGATGCTATTTCTTCATTCCGTCACGCTGTCTGAGTTTGCTTTTCTTTAATTTCTTTGTGGTCTTTCACTATATGAACACACTGAGACAAGACTGGACCAAAACATAGCAAGCTAGACATGCTTATATCTGCCTGGAAGGTCCGACAAAGATGAGAAAGTAAGGAGAGTTTGGAAAAAAGTAGACTTCATCAGATGGATGGTTTTGAATTTTGGATATTTGATATATTATGATATTGGAACTCCTCAACTCCCCTCAAACCTGTGCAACAATCACGACGGACGTCCACAAGAAAGATTCACACTGTAAACAGCCTAACTCCTCATATTTATCAGTGTTGCCTGTTTGTAGTCAGATTTCCTTCTCTTGAGTTTTTGATCATTGAAAAAGATGCCACACAGATGCCATGCATGGATCCACTCCTTACAGCAGAAATATTCAAAGCAAACTGGAAAGTTGTTTTGAATAAGTTTTTGCTTTCATGTTGGATTTATTTGATGGATGGAACAAAGATCACAAGCGCTAGTCAATTTCACCCGGGGTTTCTTAGTTCTGTGTGGCAGTCAGAGTTAATTCCTCGGCAAAGACCGCAGTGAGAGCTAAAATAACGAATGACTAGAATTTGATTTTGAGCTATGTGCCCAGGCTTGATTGACACATTCTACAATCAAATCAAAGTGCTGACAGCTGGTACTGATTTCATACGACTGTTGTGGTTTAGAGACAGAAAATGAACGAATGGTGAAGCATAATCTATATAAATACTGTAAGAAAGACTTTTAGATGAGGCTAAAGAATGGCATTTTCTTAATATATATTCTATCTCTTTAAATAGACTCGACTTGCTGAACTTTTGTTCCAAAGGCATGACAGCAAACAGGACGCTGGATGAGAAGATTTTTGATGATGATGCATGTTTTTTTTTGCTTGAACCTATTTGTGTGACCAATTTCTTGTTTTCAATCGACTCTAAAGAAACAGTTATTCATTTGGATATTGTGGGGCACTTTAACAACAAATGATCAAGTTAAAGAATTTATCTGAGTATGGCTCCAAACATGTCTTCTATGGCTTTTGGACACAATGCAGCAATACAACTAAAGCAAACCTTTCCAACATCACGACAACTTCCTTATTTCGATGTACTTTGAAAATAAGTTGACCCACAGTATCACATGAACGTTTGGCTAATTCTACTTGTAATAACAAAGCACATCCCATGCTAGCTGACATGAAATAAGAATAGCAATGACCCAAATGGAAAAAAATAATTCCTTAGGGGCCCCTTTTGACTTGTATTTGATAATCCCAAACAGAGAGGTTTTAAGAGTTATTCTCCTTGTATGTATGGTCAGGGTTCCTCACTCTGATATGTTGAAAGATGACCTCGTCTCTTTTGATCAGAAACCAACAGTTCACAGTTCCCATGAAATCATAGCCTTTCTACCAAGAAGCTGGAGATGCGTCCCCCCCCCCCCCTTCTTATGCAAACGAAGAAAAAAGAGAGTCCATCTGAGGCTGTTATGGAAAAATGGAACCTGAGTGAGTACTAAGAATGCTAAGAGAGAGATTCGGGGCAAAAACACACATCAGGAGCTCTAAAATATCTACCAGCATATATTTTCCTAACCTTCTAAAAGTCATCCCTCCATCTCCCTTCAAAAGCTCTTGGTGGACTTTTATTAAAGTATGCTTATAAGCTAATGCAAGATCTTATCGCGCTTGGCTGTTCAGCTCGGCCTCTCGGCTCATTTGTTATCACTTCTGATCTTCCTCTTCCTCCCACTGTCTCCCCCTGCCTCTCAGTCCGGTCTCACACCACCAACACACACACACACACACACCTTTTCTTTCTTCCTTCGTTGTTTTATATTTGCTTCAAGGCACTCATTATCTACTTGAAGTTGTGGAGCTCCTTAAAAGGCAGAAACAGTAGACGAACGAGAGGAGAGGTAATACTTGAGGCCTGAGACCCTGAGAGCTTAACCATTGCTCGCCCATCCTGTAATCCGACTTTCGTATTGTCTTTCATTCCCATCTCTCCATCCACAGTTAGCATTACACCAGCGGCCTTGTCTTTTAGTTCTCTCAGCTCGGTCATGTTTTATTTCCCTGGCTCATCCATCATGTGCTGTCGCCGGCGGTTGTGGCGCTGTCGTGTAATTATCACATATTTATGCGAATATGCTTGTTCTATACTACCGCTGTGTCGGTTTTATGCACACTCAGGGTTCCTTTCACTTCATGCGTGTACTTAAAGAAAGGTTCAAGTCATAATACGAGCCAGAGGGAGATACTGGATAGGCCCGCGGGCTCAACGGCGCAACAGGATCTCTTTGATTTTACACCCACTTCTGTGGTGGCTGTCATTTCAAGCCAGCGGGCGTCCAAGTTGAAAGAAAATGAGCGTCCTAATTACTTTTAGGCACCTGCATGCCTCACAGGGTGCAAATGCATCATGTGCAGGTTTGGAGGATAGCTTTCATTACTGGTCCCCGATCGCTGTGCAGAACATGCAGTTTCAATTTGAAGAGCCACAGCGGGAATCAAACCCTTTCCACACAGCTCCACCGGTGCCTTGCTCTGTCCACTGAACTCCTGTGAAGCTGCATGCAGAGAAGCAGCATGTACGATCACCATCCAATTCCAAGAAGGTCTAAATTGCTCTGGAAAATGTACAGTAACTCTGACCATGCTTAACACGGACTCCATTTCCACATCCAGTTAAAAAATAAATAATGAAAAAACTTCTTATTTAGGAAATGTCTTCTCTTGCCCACATGCCATCCCTTTGCTCCAAAAGTCAACCTCAAAGCTCCCAGGCTTTGCCTTATCTGATTTAATCTTAATCTAATGATGGATGCCGAAGCTCAAGGGAAGATTGTATGATTTTACAACTTTTTCTGACTGGAAATAGAAACTTGCGAATAATACAGCTATTGTGCTCATTTTTCAGAAGGGAACTTATAAGTCCATAATTGAATTTATGGACTTATGGACAGTTGATCTAAACCTGATCTCCAGGTTTTTGAATGGGTATCTCTCTTTAAAGCAGGAAGGATTAAACAAAAAGGATCCAGATTGTGTCAGCTGAGAAGTTTCAGCTACCAACCTACACACGCAAGCCTCTCTTTCCCACAGGAAAAAAACGAAATAACTCTGTGTTGGCATGATTTCCATTTGCCATGGGGAATTGTCCCTGTTTCGGACTGCAAACCTCACTTGATCAAAAAATGTTTTTTAATGGAAAATGATGCAACACAGTTGAAAACTCAGAGTATTGCTGACACTGTGTCTTTCAGATGTTTGTATTATTTGAATATGCTCTTTCAATTGTTTAGTTCCAGATTTGCATGTTTATTGACTGAATTAGTGACTTTACAATTTTAGGATGAGTAACATTATAGCTGTGGGTTCTGAAATGTTTTGTTTAGTTTTTTTTTGTATAAATGACTGAATCTAACCTTTACATCTGAGTGGCTCTGCTTCTCAATACTGCTCTTTTCATATCCAATCTTGTTATTTACCTTTTGTCCTTTAAGATGATCAGTTACAAAAGGGATGCTGAGTGTTCTGGCGTTCAGCACTGTCATCCCACAGAAAAAAAGGTCCCTAACTGGAATCCCAGCTGTTCTTTACATTTTTTTTATATTTTTGAAGATAAACATAAAGTTTTTCATATAAATTGCATTATACATTGTATATTTGAATATCATTATACTGACAGGTTCAGACCAGTTGTATTGTAGATAATCTTTACTCACATCACATGAAGTTTAGTTTAATAAAAGATGTGTTATAAGAGGTAAAGGGGGGTTGGTAAGGGGCTATTTTTTTCTTTGTTTTTCAAACAGTGGCTTGCTGAAAGGGGCCCAGCCTCTATTAATTTGTGTCAACTCCATCCAAGCTTATATTTGAGAAAAACTGCAACTGAAATTTATTGGTTTTTAATTGGATTAAAGTGGAATGTCTTTAATTAGACTCAAATTGAATTTCTCTGCAAAGTATCCCGTTTATTTTCTAATGAAGACTAATAATCTTTCTTCTCAGTGTTGTTTAACAATTCACAGAGACATGCAGGCACTCAAATTCTGTTGAAATTAATTACATGAACAATTATTGAATATTTTAAAGTTGTACAACCAACAGAATAATGATAAAAGGTTAGCTTGTCAAAGGTTTACAAGGATTTGTGTTTCTGAGTAAAGATGAGTCATAAGTCAGTACTTCATGCGAAAGTGAGTAAGGGAAGACAACGTGAGGCTGAAATTCCCATTAAAGGTTGCAGAAATGCTGATTAAACTTCCTGATGCTGCTGTGACATGGTGTTGTATGTTGATGTTTTGCAGAACTAAAACTGTAGTCCAACTGCATAAGTAGTAAGAACTTAAGTGATCATGAATTTTTTATGTCATAGGTACATGATTGCAGCACATCGACTAAATGAAATGGAACCAGATGGGCCAGTCAATTAATAGGGCCTTGTTAATAATTGTCACACCTTTAACCATCTGTGCTTTGCAGCTTAGCACACCATGTGAAACATCTGGATTGGCTTTGCTTCTGACTATGAGCCCTGCAAGGCAATCCTAAAGAGTATATATTTTTATATAAAACAAATCCTCCCCACACAACACAAACTCAAAGGATATATTTAAAGTAATATTTGTTATATGTTTTCATCAACATAAGAGAAATTTCTTAGTGGAATTATATTGGAGAGCTGGCATGAATTCAAAACGAATTGAGTTCAGGCATATTAAGTCAAAAAATGCTCAAAAGCTTTTTTTTTCTGGTACAAGTACAAGTATACAACACTGTAATAAAATGGAATATGACCAGTCGTGAGATATTGACCGGGAGCATATATTCAGCTCCCCTAATATCAGTCCTCCCTGACAAGGGTGATAATCACTTTAGCAGCTTGACAGCATTCAGGGAGGTTCTTCTGGTCATCAGAGCACCTGAATTCAGCTTTTGTCCACCCCAACACATTCAGCACGTTTCACTTACTTTTACTCACTGGTTAGATTCAGGCAGCTAAACCATCTTGTTAGGTTCAGGCATAAAAAATCTACGTGGTTGTGTTTTTTTTTCTTCAAAGAGATCCACCCACGATGTCGACCACATGTCGGAAATCTTTTTTCCAGCCAAACGGGTAACAAGTCCCGTAACCGACCCAAATGGGATGCAGGCACATCTGAAATGTATTACTTTGACAGTCATGCCAAGGTTTTGAAAAAGAAAATGTACAGCTCAAATCTGTCTGCACAAACAAATGATTTTTTGTTTTGTGTCTAATTTGGGATTTACTATAAGACCAAGCTGCAACGATATCATAAAAAAAAAGAATAAATAAATAATAGGGCTTTTGTGCATTCATTGGATTATCAAATCCATCACTGGTGGAAAGCTTTGAAAGGAAAGAAATGAAATTTCATTAAAACAGAGCTGGCACCAGCAGCTCTTTCCATGAACATTGCAAGGTCCTTTTAGAAACTTTCGGAGGTTGCAGGGCTGCATGTTAACCTGAGGCTGTGGGGAAATGATTTGTAATGTAAAGGGACCAAAACCCCTCCAAAGCACACTGAAATGACAAATGCCAAAACAAGCATAGGATGAAGCAAAAGTTAGTTCTGATTACAGCTTGACTCCAAATATGTTCTCACACAGCACTGATACCATGAGCGACTTACTGTCTTTGCACAGTATGGTTTTCATTTGTTTCAAACTCAAAGTGAAACCTTCACATTAGCTGCTTTTAGTTTATTTTGTTCAAGTCATTGCAAAAATATGTATACTGCGCTGCAGTGAAGCAGTTTATAAGAAACTGGAAGGAACTGGTGAAATAAAGAATAATGGGAACTTGTGTTCCAAGTCTGAAAAGGCCAAACTCATGTACCTTTAGAGGCAAAATGCTCTAGGAGAGTCTCCAAATTGCTGGAGGAAGCAAGGGCTGGAAACAAGAGGCTGGAAACAAGAGGCTGGAAACAAGAGGCTGGAAACAAGAGGCTGGAACCAAAGAGACGTGTCAAAAAAGATGTATTCCTGCCTTCAGTTTTGAGAAGGGTGCTGGATTACATTAAGAAAATGGTTCTGCTTCACATCTTGCCAGGGGGTAGATGACCCCACTGGAAACAGTTTTTTTTCACCCCACAGTTCTGTTTCCTAAATGTTTAGCCAGTCGTTAATGAGGTTAAATCGACTTCACTTGTAAAAGGAAGCACCACACGGTTTTTATGGGCCTCTGTTGCCCTCCTGTGGTGAGCACAAAGAGTGACTGTGAGTGGTGGATGTCTTTTAAAGAGCTGTGTTTGACCACCTGTGTGTAGTTTTGAGCTGAGAAGAATGATGTGTTATGTTCTTGAGCTAATGGCATCACAGGATTAGATATGTTTTATGTTTCAAGCACCGTGAGACTTGGCCTCTCCCCCTGCCAACCCAGCAACCGTCCTCTTGTTAATGAAAATTAAGACCACATTGAATTTGTGAGCTTGTGTGTGAGCGGGAGTGCGTGTTTATGTGCATTCACTGATTGCTGTCTGGACTTTATTTAACTAGAAACAGATTGAAGAATGATAATTAGGTCTAATAAGATGGAATTTCCCTTAGTATGTTGAACAACAGAGAACTGCCTTTCAAAGAGGATTCAGGTCGACTGGAACCACAAACACACGCACATGAGAAATATGACACTTACAATAAATCATTGAAGTTTCATCCTCCCAAGTTTTGTATTTTAGGTGTAATCAGGGATTAACAAATATTTAAATTATCCTTTTCATTTGTGTCTTGCATGCAACACTTATAAAGCTTTTCAGTTCAGGTTCAGTTTTTAAAAGGCTGCTTTACTAATTACCCTTCAGCAAGAACTGATGGTTATATTAGAAATGTGGCATCCAAAAGACAAAAATCAATGAAATATCTGCCTCTGAAAAACAACTGTATAGACTGGGCTGATTTGGGCATTCCTACTTTGTCACATACTTTTTGGGGATTCGATCTGGCAGACAACCAAATATTAATATGCCATTATATACCATTTTAAGAAACAGTCTAATAAATTTCACACAAAGAAAAAAAAACTTGTTTAGTCTATCAATTTTTATTAAGAACTTGATAACACATCAAATGTGGCCAATCATAACACTCCACCTAAAAACTTTAAATAACACAATTGAAAAAACTACTTGAGACTTTTTTCTTTAGGTCCTTCCCATGAATACTTTGAAATGACATAAGTATGAGGGTGAATAATAATTCACCCTCAATTATTTCTTCGGCACCTTATTCTCCTTATAAGAGGGAGCATGTGGACCACTTTGCTAAAACAACTGTGAACAATTAGTTTTTTGAGTGCTGGAATTTCTCTTGACATGAACTGGCTGTTGATTGTGTTTAAGAAATATTCTCTGAGAAAAGGTAACCAACCAGAAAGAAAAAGAAATGGTCTTCCAACAGCTTTTATCTTGTCATCACCACGTCCTGGTCTGGGTTTCATCCCGGTGTTGGAGACACCGTAGGAGAGGCTGCTCATCGTTTGGAGTTCAACTCCACGTCTTCAGCTTTTACGAAACCCTGATATCCAAGAGGCCAGAGACCTATTTAATAAATTAAACGTGTTAGTCATTGTTTCTTCTCTTCTGTCTTCAACCCAGAAATCCATCTCGGCTAAACATTTTGAAAGATATTTCAAGTGAAGAAAGATGATAAGATTATGCAGCTAAATTCAATGGTTGGTTTTGTCTGAAAAGGCTGTATTAGATTGGTTAGTGTCTGTTTCTTTTACAGTTTGGTTAATGAAAGAAGACAAGGGCCCACATGCAGAACAGCACACAGCAGGCTGATGGAAACTTAACTTAACTGGTAGCTCTGTTTAAACAAATAAAAACCAAAGATTCAGTCAAGATGGAAAAGCAGAAGCTAAACCTGTTTCTAAAAGACCAAACTAACCAAAAAGTAACTGGAACACAGGCGACAGATAACTAAGTGGAAAAAAGACAGTTCGGATCTGTCAAAGACTGTAACCGATAATAAATTATGCAAACATAGAATAAATACTGAGTACCAAATTACTAAGAACAGGAGCAAATAAACTAAACAATACCAAGACCTTTGTCTGTGTATATCCTCCAATATGATCATGAGATCATTAGTTTAATTACACTTGATAGTAAAATTTGCCCACCAGTGCTTCTCAAAGTTCACTAATGAGCTCATTATGTTTTTTAACTCTGTACAAAAATGTAAAAACTACTGTTTTTTAGCGGTTTATATACAGGACTGCATCTTGTTCCCTGTCAGCTATGGCTCATTCAAGAGATTTTTCTCTCATAAAGGAGACATGATTTGTTTTCTGTGTTTTATTGTCGTATTTATATATAACATGTTCATTAAAGAGATTTTGCAAGATGTCTGTTTGCCATAACCTCATTTTTAACAGGCAGATGTAAATTCAAAGTTGTCTCATATCTGGCCTTTCATGGCCATCGCCATGAGAAAAAAAAAACAGGACTGTGTTGGTTTTAGAACCATGCCGCGTCAAGATAAAACCCAACGCCTCAAAAACATCCTCAGGGACTACGTTGATGTCTGTCAGTCTGGAAATGTCTCTAAAGTCTTTCCAAAAGCTCCTCTGAATCCCGGCCAGGCTCAAGCTGCTGTAACAGAGAAAGTCCGGGATAGTGCTGAATCTTCCAAGAAGATGTCTTTCTGCCAAAATCACTCCAAGGGCAAAGAATAAAAATCAAACGGGAACGCTAAAAGAACCCTGTCATCTGGGTGTTTGCAGACTTCTTTTGTCCTTGGCTCGAGTGAGTATTTCTTCAATCCACGTTTGAGAAGAAAAATGAAATTCATGGCAGAGTATCAAGGCAAAAAACCACGGCTCACGGGGGAAATTAATGCCTTACTGATATTTGCCAAAAAAGGCACCTAGTTGATTTCTTGGGAGTGGAAACGTTTCTTTGGCATTTGACACTGTACTCTATAATAAACACTCTGTAATGGCAGAAAAACAAGAGGTGCATTCAGTGTGAGCACATAGAAAGTCTTTACATTTCACAAATGGTTTTGAAATCTCTAACACATCCGAAGTGAGCCTCACTGATAAGTATGCATTTTATTTAAGTAAACTTCATGTCAGGATAAGACAAAGTATAAATGAACCAATGCAACTGTATCAACATTTGGCTGGCAAATCCATATGCTTTAGTTTCCAAACAGCAGACTTTTTCACAACAATACCACCATGATGATGTTCACCAGTTATCTCTTCCATCCTAAATGTCAACTGTAGTCAACACTGATATAATAATATGATACTGACATCTTTACTTCCAGGGAAATGAGAGCACTTTCTTTTAGGCAGCCAGTATGAACCACTGACCAACTTCAAATGGGAATTTAGGATATTGTGTCACAAATGAACTCGACAGCCTAGATGCTTACACATTGCTTCATTTGGATCTTACAAGGGGTTGCAGTTGAAAGCCAAGGTAGTCTGACAGACATGTGAGAGTTTTCCTTATGCAAAAACTCTCACATGTCTGTCAGACTCCTGATGACGGTTTGACATAGCAGACAAATAGAAAAAGTGGTGAGAACTAAGCTTTTTCTATGACCAGTTCTCCCTTCCTGAGCAAAGAAACAATTATCTTATATTTTTTTTAATTGATATGAATTTTCTCACCAGGTGCACTTGCATACGAGGAGTGGATGGGAGATGCGTGGTGTGTGAAGCTGTGGAGGACAGGTGAGTACACATCAAGTCGTACACCCTGTGTTTCTTCACCTGTGTTATAGTCGTTTGCTTGGTTGAGCAATGAAGATCCAAATGCGGGCTCGTATAGGGCATTCCTGTGGCAGGAGGTCAAGAAGTCTACAAGCAAAGCAGTGAGAGGCAGAAAAGAGCTCACACATGACATTAAGCTATGAACACATCGTTAGGAAAGAGAACCGGGCGGTATATGTACTGAGGGATGTGCCGACACAGAGCTGCTGTCACAGGTAAATTCAGGTGTGAATCACAAACCGGAAGATGGTCCTTAACAAAATTCCACAAGGATGGAAGGACTAAAGGAGAGCGACAACCACAGACTCCCTCACAAATAACCAAGAAACAAATCACATTAAAATAAGAAACAAAAACCAATATGCCATGACAAGGTTTGTGTGAAATGACACAGTAAACCAGCGTGTTTTTTTATTTGGTGAGTCTGTGTGCAGGCCGGATGAGGTGTTCTGGCTCAGCCGTCAGCCTGTCCCGTTCATCCAAAGTCCATCTGCTGCTCACCGTGTTACAGATGTTTGTTCGTTCTCTGGCGTTGTGACATATGTGGAGCAGAATCAATGGGTTTGAACGTCTGCCTGTGTTAACTCCCTACTGACAGAATACTGAGACACAGCCACTTAATGTAGCATTTGGACACTCTCACTGTTTGACATTTAATATAAAATACCAGGGGGTTCATGTTTTTGGCTGCCACGTTTGTCACACATCAATTAATCTGTTAAATAACTTCCCCAGTGGCGGTCTGGCCAGTGCATTGGAACATCCACCAGAATCCTTCTGGTTAAAGTATGAGAAGATTGAAATAATCTAAATTCATCACTTAATCTTTAACGTTTGGACCTTTGCATGATATGCAGAGTGATGACGTATGAAACTGAACTTGCTGCATGAATCTTTTGTCAGTACACCAGACTCTCAAGCAGGTGGAGTCCTCCACCACAAATACAGACCGCTGGTTCAGTCAGTTTTGTTCTGGCGCCAGAAAGAGAGTAAAGCATTCTAGTTCTCAAGCAAAAGTGTGTTTTTAACTGAGGGACTCAAACACTGTTCTCAGAATGGGAGCAAAACCACAGTTAGAGCATTCATGATACATAATCTAGCTTCTCCAAAGTAATAATAAATCACCTGACCACAGAGAGAAGAAAATGTTGACATAATTGACTATTTGCCACTTAGTAAACAGAATGTGAGGTTGACTCTGCATAATTTAATAAAGAAATTATGTTTTGTGTCCCTTTGTTCTGAGGGTTCCGTTTTAGTTTCGAACACTCATTCAAACACTAGGACCAGCTTTCAAGATCTTTTCTCGATCCTTTACTTACCAAACCTTGAATAAATATACAAAAAAACAAATAAAATGATCAAGACCCAAGATTTGATCTTTATCTGACCTTCTCCTATTTGCTTAAAATAGCAGTCACGAAGGAAATATTTTGCAAATGACAAGACTATCATCAAATATTAACTCAAATAAAGTGTATTTTTTTGTAAAAATTACAAATAAACTATATTTATATACTGTGGCATGTTTCTAGCTCAGCTGACCACTCAAAACACGCATGCAGTATATTTCAGCTTCATTTTAGCTTTACAAATCAAATAAAATACAGCAGTCTACTCCTGTAACACACATTCTGTGAATCAAACCACCAACTGCTCTCCTGCATCAGAAGTCAACTTAAGGTCCTGTTCTTAAATGTATCCCTTCCAAATCCCAACACGGGACGACATCAACTTTCAAAGAGAGACTATTCTCAGGGATAATGATAATTTTTGTGCTGTTTTTGGGTTATTGTGCCCTAAAAGCCACATTCTTCCATTCCATCCATCCACATGCATGCTCACCGATCACTTCTCTGGTCATCATGTGTATGAAGCTGGACAGTGTTTCTTCTCTTCATGCACAGCCACATAACAATGGTCAGTTCAGAGGGCCTGAGTCTTGCCTGAGGACACTTTGTCATGTGTTGTGGAGAAGTGATGGGATCACACCATGGACGTCCTGGTTAGCAGACAACTGCTCATTCATCTGAACAACAGATGGAGCAGTATGTCTTCTGGCTCCTTGAAAAAGTCCTGGGGGGGTCCCAGGTTAGCTCGTGAGCGGGGGGAGTCTTAGGAATCCAACTTGAATTAAAGTTTGATGGAGAGTGCAGACAAAGAGACGGGCTTTAGTGGAGAACCATAAGGGTGGATAAAATATCCCAGTAGTCAATGGGGGGGAGGCAGGGTTCACCCTGGACGGTCTGCCAGTCCACCACAGACTTTCTGTTCCATTTCTTTTCAAATAATCTGTGATTACTGTCTTCAGATGTCAGCCAGTAGCCCGCCGCTGCTTACCGGTCAAAAAAAAAAGAAAAGAAAAGTGGCCATTAAGAGTTCCCCTCATTTTCTCCTCTTCCACTGTGCATCTGTGTCTGTTGGACTTCCCTGCTGTGGAGAAAGTCCAGTCCAACAAAGCCAACCCGAGTGTTCACTGACATGTTCACATGGACATTGGAGTAAGCAGGTGAGGTTAAAGGTCACGTTCCCAGGTGTCACAGCTGGAAAGCGCCCAAATTCCAACAGGATTATTCTATTAAGAATCTGGGGCCCTGGAGTCCCAGATTTACACCTGCAGAAAGAGCAAATGTTCCGTAACCCACTGCAAATCGGTGGCTAACCTGCAAACGGTGCAACAAATTGCTATAGATGTGAAATGAAGTGCTGGGCACTTCCCCGTGAAGCCCTGCAGGGTGCAGATTTGCAGATTCAGGCCACGTCAGTGTCAAACATAAGCAGGACTAATGCTTTTGTATGGAAGCCAAAATTATTAAAAGATTACCAGAGCGGGGCTCCAAGAAGATTTTAAAGCTGGCTGCTCCATAAACACAGCAGGGTTACACTGATAACTGTCTCTATTTTTCCACTTGTGACCCAAAAACCTTAATTGTGCTCTGTCATTAGCTGCACGGGTCTCCAATAATTACAGTAAGAGCCAATTCATTGTGAAGATAAATTCCATGAAAAATGCTCCAGTTTATTTTAAAAATTGCAACAGGTTTCCTTTAGAATAAGACCTTCTCAGTTCAGTGTTAGTTCTAAGTAATCCTGCCTCTATTTGCCGATATGACCTTCTGTGAGCTGCACAGGAACAGACTCACCACTAACCCTGTTTGGAAGTCTCTTTTGATGAGTTAATATATAATTTCTATTGTCATTAACTGGATGCGTAAGAATGTGACTCTGTATTTAGTTTTGACCATCGGTAATAATGCCCCACAATCTCCACTCTGTGCAGTTAATTTAACCTTTTGAGCCGTTTTTATGTTTGGAGGGTGCTTGCTTTATAATTGAAAAGAATAAAATGCAAATACAACAAACCCAATGTGAGAATATTTGTTAATACATTCTCGTTTTTTAATTGAGGGCAGAAAGCATTTCCATAAGACTGGGAATGGTCTAATTGAACTGGAATGCAGCTGAACTGAACTGTACTGAAAGTAAAACGCCCTTTTGCAGGACCGCAGTACAACAGCTGTCTGCCTGCTCTGTGTTTTTCTTTCATTTCTTAGGTCACAAGATGTTTTCATTGAGCGACAAGTTGACTGGAAGCAGGGTGTCCAGGCCCTGTAAAACCAGGCAACTTTCATCAACTTGAGTGAAGTATTGCTATGAATTATTAAGCAACATGCAAATATCTCCCATGACAAATAAATATCTCCCAATCAGCGTAATCTATTGATAAAATGTTGCTCCAGAAGCGCATAGCTTTGTAGAAGCCTGGATGTTTTCAGTTTGGGAATAATCTTTCTCACTGTAGAGAGACAGAAATGGTTTGAAACCCTCCCATACTGATGTGCTGCCACAGCTGCTTCTCTGCAGATGTCTTTCCTTTTTGGCACCGTATTATTATCATTATTATTGGCACTAACATCTGCCAATGATTAATTCATTAAGTACAATAGATCAGAAGCACTTGGCTGTTCCGAACTTACCCTTATAATTTCTGAGGAAGCACTAATGGAGCACTCAGCTTTCATGAGTGTAGATTACTCAGATTATACAACTCCATACTGGTTAATGTTCGCTTGTTGACAGGATCATTTTGAAGCATCAGAATGGTGTTTTAAAATCCATTAAGAAAACAATCAGCACTGTTGTTTTGTATGATATGAATAGTGTCATTTAAAGGGACATTTGAACAGTTAAATCTAGTCTGCTTCTTTAAAGACGGATTATCAAAACTCTAACTAACTGTTCTGTTACCAACCGTGGCCACAAAGCCTCAGTCACACCAGCAATTTGGTAGGAACTTGTTCTGTAGAGAGCATGGGCACAGCAGGGCGTGTTCCAGCCGTAGAAGAGGGTGGGAATTAGAAGTCAAATGAGAGAAGAGGGGTTGTCTCAAATGAAGCTAAAGAGCTAAGAAGTGGAGAGTTTAATAGGAGCTCAGCACAATCCTCAACAAAGAAGAAACTGAGGGGGGAAACTGTAATATAGGGCTCACTACTCATTTAGAACATTAAAAGTTTGTTTTTTTTTAAATAGAAAAGTTGATACTCTGTAGTGAGCAGTTCAAGAGCCTTTTTTTGTTTTAAAAAAGGCGCTTTCCTCTTAGTGAAGTCACACAACTGAAGTAAGTAAATGCGTATTTTGCTAATTATCTTTTGTTTTGTTCCCGCGTGTTAATAAGTGTAGTATTAACAGTGAAAAGACGCCGGCGGGATGGTGGGACAGCTGGGATAAACGGCCAAAGACACGTGGCACGAAACTAAAAACGCGGTGACAATATACCATTTGGTTTCTATTAAACAAACTTTTGCTTTAAAGCACCCAAAAGTCTGAACTGACGGCCTGTGCGCGCGCTCGAGGGGGTAAAAACTGGTTAAACAAACAGTGTTTGAGAAACAATTCTGAAAGAGGACGGCTTTATCGGAAATACCTATTTAGTGACTGCCATGCTGTATAGTAGTTTCCTGATTCCGCCTCTCTTTTGTGTGTGTAAACTCATCCCTGTGTAAATACAGTTCACGTGCTATTTTGTGTGCGTATATAAACTTCTTACTATTTTGTTACTCGTTACAGCATAAGCCTAGGAGTAATACTCTACCAATTTAAATGTTTATTTATATTTTTGGCTGAAACTGGGGTGCATTTGTCCCTCCAAGATAAAGACATGATGCTTTCACGGGCTCCCTGCAGAGTCCGAAATGATCCACATTAGCCCTGAGAGGCTTTGCTAGCCAAAGGGCTCTGCACACAGTGCGCCATGCATATTGGTGAGATTATTGGGATTTCTGTAGATCAATTTAATGAGACTGTAAGTGCAGTAACTGGTTTGAGTTCGTGAATTGATGGCTGATGTGTATTGCCTGTGTAATCTCAAAACAGACCAGAAACAGTCATAACAATAATAAGAAGTAGGGAACTTTTGTTTTCTATAGTCACTATTAAAACAAAAGCTATTTTAAAGGAGTGTCCTTCACAAGTATCATATGAATGACCTAAACAAAATAATTTTAGGAACTTTGCTGGAATGTTAGGCCAAATATCACAATAGAAGAGGCAAATCAACTTCTGGTATCTTCACATTTTTGCGGTAACCTGACATTTTCGCTATTTTGGGAAGCAAGTGAACGCAGCATCCTCGCCCCCGGGGTTGGTCCGGCCAGCTGAGCCGGTAACTGGACCCAGGCTGAGGTCATGCCCGCGGAGAAACAGCTGCCCGGCGACCAGAGGGTGGCTTTTATGGACTCTGCGGGGAAAAAAAGAGCAGCGAGGGCGCGTGCTTCATTCTCATGAGAGCGCGCGAGCGCGAAGAGTTGTGCTCGTGCGGTTTATTTTGTTGTGCGTCCTGCAGGGGCTGATAAACACCACCGGTCAAGGTCATCAATATACACAACAGGAAAAACGAGCACCACTGTATGAGAGCAGAGCGATTCTCATGCTTTGCTCAAGCTCATATACATACAGAGATAATATTTAAATACATATATATGTATTTATGAATGTAAATATGTGTGTATATATAGCTATCCCCATGAGCAAAGCTTCTCCAGCATTGCATCATGCTGCTGGAGCTCAGGTATTTCCAGAGCCGGCTTCCTTAAATGGATTTTTCCCGGCGAAG
Source organism: Menidia menidia (assembly GCA_907169785.1). Classification (NCBI taxonomy): domain Eukaryota; kingdom Metazoa; phylum Chordata; class Actinopteri; order Atheriniformes; family Atherinopsidae; genus Menidia; species Menidia menidia. The sequence continues at coordinate 9,444,080 of CAJRST010036666.1, forward strand.
GCTTCCGTCACACAAACGCAGCACACACTTCTCGGTGTCATGACAGCAGCTCCCGCCTGCCTGCCAACCCTTAAAACACATTGCTTACAGGTTGTACTTGTCGGCGGCTCTTTGTTGTGTTGACTTTGTGGCGTTCGCACGAGGGACGAGCCGCCCTGTGTCATTAGCTGGAGAAGAATGTGGAATGCGGTGGTGGAGGTTGGGAATGTGTCCCGCTTAAGTTGTTTCCCTGTCTGTCGTCCACGTGTTTTATTTGACCTGAGCCCAGGCACACAATGAGAACTCGACACCACAACAACGCACATACAGGACTTGGGGTCTCCTTTTTCCGTTGTCTCCTGAGTGAAGGGCCAGAGGGCTCTAGTATGAGTCGGTGGAGAGCAGAACTCTTAGGGCATCGCTCTCGGTCGAGTCTTTCCTCTTTCCATCCTAGACGCACATATCTGAACCCAGTTTATGCCAAATCAAAGACGATACTCAACCTTTAACTTTCGGTGGATGAGGAAGACGCCAAAAATGTCCACAGAGCAGATTCAGAGTGGAGTGAAGTCAATACAGCTCTTCATACATGAGGATGATTCAATTTAAATGCGGCCAAAATGTGACATGCATCCCAGTTCTTTGTGAAAACAAAAACGGGAAACCCAGTGTTGTGTACCCAGTGATTAGATTGCAACGGGGATTTTTCCAAATCAAACTGCTGATGTCTCGCATTAACTTCTCTTTCTTTGAACTCGGCGCTGGCTGAAGTTTGTGGCCTGTTTCCTGTGGTGTGTTTGGTCCAGAAAGTGGGTGTTTGAACAGGTTTTGGAATTGTGTTTACCCGCCCTAAAACAAGCTGGTTAAGTCCACTGCCAGCAGTAGTAGTGTGTTAACCCTTTTGTGTTTTTTTTGGGAGGGGGGCTGGTGTTAACCATTCCACTAACTGCCTTAACCTCCCAGGGCATAAACCCATAACTACAGCAAGATGAGAAGATTGCATCATGTAGGGTCACTCTGTGTTGAACAAGACTTTTTGATGAAAAAAAGTTATGTTAACTAGTTATGATAATTATAATGAATGACTTTCTTTTTCCTTTTAAACAGCAAAGCTAAAGCACCAGTAAAAAAACAACCATTTAAGGGAACATATAACATTTTTACCTGATGAGGAAGAGTGCGGCTGGTTTGAAAGCAGCCACGTCGGGAGCTTAGCTTTGCGCTCATTCAAGAAGTTAACCGGGTGACTTCATTAACCGGCGGGTTTGTGGGCTGCATGTTTACATAACTGACTGAATGAGCTCTGTCACCTCCACGCTGTGGACCATTGAGTTCAGCGTGTGTGTGAGGCTCAGAGATTTCGAGGGGTTTTCATCGCGGGGTGTCAATTACAAAGAAATCCTCCTTTTCAAACTGTCTTTTCAGCTCTGAGGCGGCTCGCTGGACTGTGCGTAATCGTATTACACACACGCAGGGATAAAGGGGTCCAGTCGGAGCCCCCGTGTGTCGTTAGCCCCATGAGCACGCTCCATTCTGAAGGGTTTCCGGCCCCTCCGCCCCCCCTCCCTCTCCTGTAAATGGCCCAGAGAGCGAGTTACTTTGGTATATTTGTGTTTTTTTAGATGCTCTCCAGATGAGTGCGTAACTCCTGAGAAATGCAGTCATATTTGACCTGACTGCTGCAGGTTAAAGTGACCACTGACCTGTCTCGTCTGGCACCGTTCAGATGTTTTCAGGGTGGTCACGACTGACCTGACTTTTTTTCCCCCCCTTTAGCTGGTCACTTTCAACCTTTTTTTGTTTGAGAGCTCACCGACGTTTGCATAACGGTGGCAACGCTCCTGACGTGATTATCTACATCAGATAAAGCTAAACGACGGCCCACTCTAAAGCAGACAATGCGTGCTGCTTACAGATGGAAACGTCTGCTTTTAAAGGTGCCGCCGCAATTTCCAGGACAAGAGAAAACGGACTGAGTGCTCAGCACTGTTTCTGCTGGCAGGACCAACGGTGACGTTGCTGCTTTATCAGTTTACAGTCACCGGATCGCTGTGAACAATGCAGTGGGGGTGTCGGGTGACCTCTCCGGTGTTTCCTAAACAGTCGCCTCTCTTAGATGCAATCATTATGCAAAGCGAGGGCAATGTTTAGCAGACGGTCTCCAAAGAGGTAAATGATGTCATTATAGTAGAGTGAGGAACTCCAGAGCACATTCAAAGATAAAAAGAAAAACATCTCTTAAAACTTCCCCATGTCTTATGTTACATTAGTAGAGTGAAACAATGGGGAATGTTTTTGGAGGATCAAAATACAAAACCTTTCCTCTCAGAGCTCTGGGTTATCAATTATTAAAATCACGTTGCGAGTATCTTTGCCTTCTCAATGGATTTGAGCTTGTGTGAGCTCTTTGTGCAAGAGCTTAAAACATTTAGCCACCTTGTAAGGAGAAATGAATTAAGTATACAAACTGAAGCAACTGTTCAAGCTGGTTCAGGTATATTCTTACACTTCTGCACAAATATTTGTTATCTTTGGATTTCTGACTTAATTTGAAAGAACAACTGCATCTTATTTGAAAAGATGAAAGTGCAACTTTTAGTTGGAAAGTTGTGAACTGAAGGGGGAGCTTGTTTAGTGGAAGCTGGCTAGTGTTGGTTTTAGAAGCAACACCACCAGCAGCAGCAGCCACATCATTGCACGGGCTGATATGATGAACAGGCTGTTCATTTTCAGCCGTTCAGTATAAAGCATCCTCTGCTATAGAGCAGGCAGCATTGTGCCACAGTTTGTGGTCGAAACATTACAATACAAGTCCACACCACAAACTTCAGTGGCTTTTATAAGCTAAATGCATCTGTAACTTCAACAAACATAACAGGACAAAATGCACAGAGGTTGCTGAATGATGAACTTGTCTTTTCTCCTATCACTGAGTTATTTGAAACTAACCCAATGAGTTTTGTTCCAGTTGAACTGTAGTGAGGAGGCTAGCGAAGGGTTACTGTTTAACTCTGTAGGCTTCGTTTTCGTTCAACAGCGAACCACAAAGTGTGAAGGCACCTATTCTGAACCTGCATCTGCTCGGCTACCGTGAGATCTGTGACAAAAGGCTCTGGGAAAAAAAGACATCATGCCATCTTAGCTCTAAAGAAGAGTTTAAATATACTCATTTTATTAGTTGAGAGGTTTGATGTTCGTATACTTGCATGAAGCAAAGGCAGTCTGATTGACTATGATTTCAAAATGTTCACTTCCACTCCTCATCTCTCTCCTCTGCCTCGTCTTCCTCCTCAGCAGCCATGGCGCCCTCTCTTGTCCAAGCCTACAGAAGGCGCTGGTGGATGGCGGTGACGGCGGTGATTGAAAACCTGCTGTGCTCGGCCGTGCTGCTGGGCTGGGCCTCCCTTCTGATCATGCTGAAGAGGGAAGGCTTCTACTCCCACCTGTGCTCGGGTAAAATCAAAAGCATCAGCTTCTGTGTGTACCATAATGAAGTGAATTGACTCCGTTTGTAACAGGCCTGGGGCCAGGATGTCGTAATACAAACTGAATATCATGAGGCAATGGCTTCTTGACAGGCCTTTCCTGAAAATAAACCATTTAACCTCCTGAAACCCAAGTTTTTATTTGTTATGCAGTTTTGCCCTCCTTAGGAATACAGGATTAGTAGAAACCAATGATAATAACTGAGCTCTTGTCATGGGTTTCTCATATAGGTCTTGTGAGTTTATTTTTCCACATTTTTATTTGTGTATTTAAAAGGTTTCTTTGCAATTGGGTTCACAATTGTTCATCAGTGATTTTTTACTTTGCATTGAATTGACCATGGATATAATGTCTTCACTAATACTGTAATCCTTAAAAGGTTTTATCGTCAGCTAAAGCATCTGCTAAATGCATAAACATCACACATGTTTCCACAGGGAATGAGACCCTGGTCAACTCCTCACACGGGGAGGTGGAAAAGTGGCTCAGCTGCGTGGAGCAGGAGGAGATGCTCAATCTGGGCTTCACCATAGGTTCCTTCCTGCTCAGCGCCACAACTCTGCCACTCGGAATCCTGATGGACAAGTATGGTCCTCGTCCAATTCGGCTGGTGGGCAGGTAATGGATGTAAAATAACCATCTATAACTCTTCACAGAATTGCCATCTATTTCTTTACTAGGAAGCATATTGTCATATTGTAAGTGGACGGGTGACATTCCTTACATGGGAACAAGAGTTAGTTTGGTTTTCTCAGTGTGTAAACCAATTGACAAACGTGTGTGTAGGTGTGTGTGTGTGTGCGTGTGCGTGGGGAAAGCACGCTTTAGAAGGGCAAACTCCATAAATGACACTGGAGACATGAACCCAGTTCTACTTTCTGGTCTGATTAAATGACGATGTTCTGTTAACATGAAGCTGGTAATGTCAATGTTTGTCACAACATTTAGTTGAAAAATTCCACATTTACATGCCTTACTGAACACTGTGGGAATACCTGTTTGCTTTCAATTAAAAAAGTGTCACACTGGTGACTCAGACACTGGTGAGTCATTTCCAGAAAATTATGGCCTGAGGGGAGTTTCTACAAGTATTCTCCTGGTTAATATTTTTACCTTTTTTTTTTTTATTGCAGCTCATGTTTTGGCTTGTCGTGTATTATAATGGCCGCATCTGCCTACAATCCTTATGGTGAGTAAAAACAATTACACGGAAATATATTGTTGATGAGGTGGAAGAACTGCTGACTTTTGTTTCTTAGTAGACAAAAAGGAACACATAGCATGAGTCCCCAGTGTTGTACCTGTAACATCAGAATTTGGTTTGAGGTATAGCTTTTCTCATTCAGGTCTTTATCCGCAGATCTGTCCCCACTCATCTTCTTGGCTCTTTCCCTGAACGGCTTCGGAGGCATCTGCCTGACCTTCACTTCCATCACGGTAAGACACACAACAACAGCGATAAGACCAGGAAACAGGAAAATACAGCATATCTAAACATAGTTTTGGCACTAAGACCTTTTCCAAGTCACAGAGGCCACATAATCGCACAAGCCCGTGATTGTCAATAAAATACATCTGTTTCACTTGGAAGTATGTGTTTTACATGACTGTGGCTGGGACCGCCACGGTTAAACACGGAGCTGATAGTATGATGGTATGGGGCTTAATTAGTGCAAACTATTGTCTGGACAAGGTGTGGCTGACTTTCTTTTAACATAGCAGTTGGAAGAACAGGTTACATAACTTGTGTTCGGAGAAAGCCCCAATGTCGAAATTTCTACCTGGAACACACGAGCGGAAAAAGTGTTGGTCACTGATAGCCTGAGCGTGGTCAGGACTTGTGTTTGCCCCAGCTGAGGAAACAGTGTTGTGGCTGGGAGCTGTGTTTGTTTACGCTCACGTCAGGCAAGCGTTACGAGGTACAATGTATCACTCGTCACCAACCTTGTCAAGAGTTTTTCTTGTTGCCCCTGTATCTTGTGTCCTGGCAAGCACGCTTGTTTGTGCCATGTGCGGGAACATTGTGTTTCCATCCTGGCCTCAAATCACAAATCAGAGGTGGACCGTCTATAATTTATTTTCTACCAATGAAAGCCTGTGGTCAGACACACACCCTCCCCAAAGCTCGCCCCACCCACCTCTACTCAAAATACTCAAGGGCAAATTTTAATCATGTGGCTCCTGATCCATCCCATGTCCTCTCTTCCCGGTCTTATCATGTTTCATTGCTTTACAAAACACTGAGCACACATATTGTCACTTTTCCGTGACTGTGCCATTTTGGTCTTGTGTGCACAAATAAGCATGAAACTGATGTTTGGACAGCGAGGGTTCAGGGTGATATGGACTGATGACGTCATTCTTCAGGGTTTTTTTTTTGTCCGTGTGTTGGCTGGAGCATGACTCTGTGGAAATGAGCACCTGTCTTAGTCATAATGTTATACAGACCTTTATGAAAACAAAGGTTGCTCGAAAACAACAACTGAGAATGCAGTTTCATAAGAGACATGTGCACCCATCATGCTCCCACTTTAGGTGACATGGTTTAAGGGGATTGTTAATGGTCCAGGTTATCTATAGCTCACTGTGAGCATCTTAATGTCAGAAACTGTTGCCCTGCAGGGAACTAGTGAATAACTCGTCCTTTCCAGAACAGGGAACTGGGAACTGTCAGATATCTTAAATAAAATACATTTTAGCGCGGACAAGCAGACCCTTTTAGTGTTCGCAGAGCCCCTGCCATATTTGATCAGTGCATGTTGGCATTTGTCTTTGAACAGCACAAGAAAAGGGGTTAGATTTGTTTACAGTTTACAGTGTGTGACTATTTTATGAACGAGATTAAGTTGTCCAAACAGCAAAACAGCACAATTCTGAATTACAAGTGTTGATTGAAACAGTTACTTGTGGTTAACACATGTGGACATTCCCTCTCATATCTTAGAATTTGAAGGTATTCAAAAGGCTAATTAAAGACCACAAGTTGCTTACAGAAGCAGGGGAAGATTTATATGACATAAAGTCAAACAGGGTTCAACCTTTGTGGCCACAAAATTGCTATCCGCGATCGTTCGTTGTTGGAAAGTAAATGCGGATCCCTGTGACTTCACCTTAGTGGAACTATGAAGAGGCATCACAGAAGCATGGAAAGTCTGTTCAGTGTTTGGCCGAGCTGAGCTCACATTCACACACACATAGACACACACTCACAGTGTTCACTGTGTTCCAATAAACACATACACCAACACAAGATTTATCGCATCCCCCCCTTTCCCGTTTGTCCCCATCTGACCTGCGTTGCTCCTGCTGCCTCTGTCCACACATATGATTGGGTTTACTGGCGCTCACTGACCTCCACACTTTAGTTGGCATTCTGATCAGCAAATGAGCACAAGGACAAAGGCACACAGACGTGACGGAAACCATGTGCCCGAGGGTAATAACTGAAATTGTTGATGAAATTAAAAGGTCATAACTGCTGTAGTAGATACTGCAATAGTCATTACTTAACATTGTGTGCTTTAGAAGTCTTTTGCATTACTTACAGCAGTATCAGTTTAATGATTATTATTATTTAATTTTTGGGAAATATTACCGTAAGTTATTAGTTCATCTTAGGCCCAAACAGAATGGCAGATTGTGGCATAAATCCTTCTGATTTGAAGATCAGTATCGGATATCGTTGATGCAATAACTACACTACATAATTCGGCCAGTTGAATTAGCCTTGTTTTATTTTTAGATGTGTTCCCATTTCTGTGTGTATTGTATTAAGATGTAGTAATCCATTTCCTTTTTGGCAACATGACCATAGAAATGGCAAGTGGAGCGGGATGGAGCCTTTCTGTTCAGAAACACCTCGAAGGTCACAGTTACTGTGCCAAATGAGTTTGTGACTAAAGTTCAAATTATAGTTCAATACATGATTAAAAGAGGTAACAACTTAGAAATACAGAGACTGATATGACATTCATAAAGTTAGTTGGTACATAGATGGTTCAGTCCCCCGTGGGAGATTCCCCTCAGACAGAAGGTGTGTGTGCAGCGGCCTGTCTGATCACACGCTGGTGATAAATGTGTGTTCAGTTGTTCCATGCTGGAGTTTTGAAAGCTGTCGGTAAAATTTGTTCAGCAAATAGAAACCACTGTGGGGAACAGAGGACGGCTCCGTGGGTCAAACACAAAGCGACTTCAAAAGCCTTCATACATTTCTTAACATTTGACCAGTTTACATGTTATGCAAGTCCGCTGCAGCTGGACGCGAGGGGAGACGGCTCGGCCAATCTGAGAGCAGATAGAAGGCGGCAGGGAGTGGAGGTGGAAATGAGAAGCCCTTGCTCATCAGCTGTGGTTTAGGGTTTCCTGCTAGGTTCTCCACAGAGTGAGGAGCTCCAGCTGCAGCATGCAGAGATCAGTCAAAGCTCAAAGCATTACTCCCACTAACTTCCTTTGTCGTGAGTTTTGTTCCAGTCCCTTGCACTCCTCCTCTCCTGCACGTTCTTCCACTTTCTCTTCCTGTAATTTACCTTTTCTTCCACATGGTTAGCGCTGAAACACATCTCTAAGCACATTAATCTACCATTTGGCTCATTCCCCCAATGATTAAGGTCTTAATTAAATCTAGTGCCAGAATCTTACCATACTCAAATGAGCGAGCACAGCAGGAGCAGAGCCTGAACTGATTATTCGTGACAAACCAAAGGCCAAAGCTCCATTTGTGTCTCTCTGACACCGGTTGACCCTTGTGTGCCTCCATAGAGTCACGTGCTTGCATTCAGGACATGTGTTGCGTGCTCTGTGTGAAATATGTACTTTATGGGACCTGCTGGTCATGCGAGGCTCATGTGCACGCATTTCACACTTTTACTTGCCTTGTGTACCTCAGACAAATCTTTCAGGACGGGGGGGGGTGGTCAGTTGCATGAGAGCCAACGTTGGTTATTATATATCTCACGCTGTTGGAATTCTTCAATGGCAGTGAGAGACACAAATTCCCAAGTTTGTATGCTCTGTCACATAAATTCCACAAACCGGTGCAGCCCGGGGGGATGGGGGGCACCGCAGCTCCTATAGCCATGTAGGTGATGTGGAGGATTCTCAGAAGCTGTGAATGAAGACAGGTGTTCCCTGTAATGTTTTTCTCATCGCATTGAGACAGTCTGACTCCCTCTCGAATACCCAGAGGAAACTTTTTTTTTTCCTGTTTACCTGCTAACCGCTTGGTAGCAGCTCTGGAAGTGACCTCATGCCTCCCCCTGCAGCACAGGCACACGCTGTATCCTTCAGGCTTCGGACCGTTCCTGTGCTGCCGTCCTAATGCGGCGGTCAGCCTCCCAGCGCAAACAACAACACACACGCTCCACACTCATATTTCTGCCCCTCTATCCTACAAGCTGTAAAAGCCAAAAGAAATTTGCCTCGTCCAATTCGGTCCCTGACCTGTTTCCGTACTTGGCTAGCAGAACTCGTACATTTCTGCCCAGATGAGTGGCAATGGGCACAGACTGCAGCGAGTCATGACCTAATGATCATCAGTTTCAGAGTTATTAGAAGATTTCAGATTCCAGTTACAGTCTAAGCTGCGATAATCACCGTGTTTATGTTAACATGGGATCACAGAGGATTAGTTTCAGAATCTGCAGCTTCCTTCAGCTCCACAAAAGTTTAAGAAGTTTACTCCTCAAGAGTCATCTGCTTTTACAGTCCGGTCTGTAAGTTCGTGTTCTCTGTATGATCTGTGCTGTTTTTGCAGCAGAAGGGATTTTTCATGGACATAGAAGATGTCCCGGAGTGAATTAAAAAATTTGCTAATAAGTAGCTGTGAGTTTGTTCTCAGTTAATTTGTTCAACTTGAAAATCAAGTGTTGATATAGCTTAGTGTATAATCAGAATGGTCTGACATCCCTCCGGCTAAATGCTCCATTTCTCAGTCCTTCGTATTCCACGTCCCCCCCATATAAAGGCCAGGGCCTGAACCCAGCCCACAGCTCATTAATGTCTTATAGATGTCGCCCACAGAGATCACTGCGAATGAAGAAAGGGTCACTGACACGGCTGAGTGAACTCTGACCCAGCGGGGAGATTAGGTGACGCTCGCAGGAGCCTGGAAAAGTCTGTGGTCAGCGCTGAGCGAGAACAGGGAGTTTGTCAGGCCGCACGGCCAATCCCTCACATGTGATTTTTCTAATCATGATCGACCCATTTAAAACTCAAATCAAAGGACAGCACAACAGGTCATTGTTGTGTTTTATAATCTACTTATTACTGTAAATAGGTCAACCTAATATATGATGTGTTGGTGCCTGCCACCATGTACGTTTCGCCGTGTGTCATGCAGGCCCTCGTGGTGGGTCTAAAGAGTCCTGTGAAGTTCGTCGAAAGCTGGCCATAGATCGGCTTCCACGTTTTTAATCCAAAGTCTTGGAATTTGTTGAGACTGCAATATGGCGAATGGTGACTAAGTATAGCTTAATCTTTGTTTGAACTGTGGGTTCAGGGCCCAAACGAGACTGAGACTTATTTCTCGGCTCCCATGACATGGAAAGTGTGATTTCTTTTATTTTTTTTAATGAGTCTGCCCCTGCGTGGAGTTACTGAGTGCAAACGCTGTGGAACAGAGGAGTGCCTGTTCATGCTGCTCACACACACACACACACACACAGCATCTGCCTGCCCTCTGCTGGTGCACCTCAGGACGGTGCATGAACACACACACACACACACTGATAACTGAACTTATTTCAGTGACTGTATGTGTTGTGTTTTGTCCCTCAGCTTCCCAACATGTTTGGCTCTCAGAGCTCCACCATCATGTCTCTGATGATCGGCTCCTACGCCTCCTCTGCTGTCACCTTCCCAGGCGTGAAGGTAACTTACAGCGGTTGTGTTCACAGTTGTCAAAAGACAAACCTAAACGTCTAAATGTCTAAATGTTCTCCCTGTGCCTACGTGAGTTGTGCTCCAGCTTCCTCCCTCATTATTGCATGTTTTAGTAAGATAACCGATAACTGGTGAAGTTGGAGTCTTGGCATGGTTAACATATTGATATTGTCCTGATATATCTTGTTTTTCTGAGATAGAAACTTACATGTGTTGTGCTTTTTTCAACACAAGAGGAGTTTTAATGTAAATGTCCCTCTGTCCTCCCCAGCTGATCTACGACGCAGGGGTGTCATTCCAGGTCATCATGTGGATGTGGGCCGGCCTGGCAGGCTTTGTCTTTTGTAACTGTTTTCTCAACTGGCCGGCGGAGGGCTTCCCCACACCTGACGAGGTGGACTACAGGTTAGTGTGACAGCCCGTCGCCTCTCCTCCAGCTAGGGTAAGACACACGATGTTCTAACGAAGGCCCTCACCCCCCCATTACAGCAAGATCCTCACTCTGCAAGAGTTGCCGTCATCGGAGCAGAAGACTGTCGGAGAGAGGCTGGGACAGAAAAACGGAGACATCCGACACTCCACGGAAAAGCTTCCTAACGGTCCGGACACGGCGCCCAGTAAGTCAAAAAACACTGCATTCCCCAGTCTGAGAACCATTTTACACATTGTACATGTAAATAAAAACACCTCTCCGCCGCCTCCTCTCCAAGATGCCGTTCCTTTCCGCCGGTCTGTGTTCTCCCCCATCTTCCTGTGGAGTCTTATCACCATGGGGATGACGCAGCTCAGGATCATCTTTTTCATGGGGGCAATGAACAAGATGCTGGAGTTCATGGTAACACATGGAGTAGATCATCGTGAGTGGCCAAGCATGTTTTAACTAAAGGGTGGGGGTTTTCCCAGAGTATTCCATGTTATTAAAATCATATCTGTATTTCAGCAACTGATCAAATGGTGCTTGAGGCGAAGGAGAAAGGTGAGCACTGATTGCCTGAGGCTTTCACGCTTAATGTAGCTTACCATGCATCGAACTTTTCCCCGTTTGACATGGATTTTCTCTTTCAGTTAACTTCTACTCGTCCATCTTTGGCACACTGCAGCTGCTTTGCCTGCTCACCTGTCCTCTGATCGGCTACATCATGGACTGGAAGATGAAGGAGTGTGCGGATGACAAGCCTAACTCCTCTTGTTCAGACAAAGGGTACGTGCAGTGAAAGACCACAGGCCTGTGAAGCTCTTTCTCCAGATGTTTTGACACCATGCGTCATGTATCAGATGAACACAAAAGTAAATTAAACTAACTTTTCCTCCATCAGGCCGACAAGTGGACCCACAAGAGATCGTAAGATCCAGAAGCTGACCAACGCCATGAGGGCCTTCGTTTTCACCAACATTCTGTTGATCATTTTTGGATTCTGCTGTCTCATTGACAACCTGCCTCTACAGGTAGCACGCAAACACACGCCTTGGAGCTGCCAGACTAAATTCCGCTGGTTGAAACCCATTGATTATCTTGCTTTTTTTCCTGTTTTTCTGCTGCAGATTCTGACCTTCATCCTCCACACAATGGTCCGAGGCTTCATCCACTCCTGCTGCGGGGGCCTCTACGCTGCTGTGTGAGTGTGCCACGGACACATCGCGAAACATCACCACGGAAAGAGCGCAATCACATTCCTGCTTGGATCACACGGATTTAAACAGTGACATGATAGAATTCAGGGTCGTGACTAGATGGTGCTGCAGTGAGAGCTTAAAAATTTGACCTTAAACTATTTTCTGGCTCATTTGGAGTCAGTTCGAAGCACCACATAAACACCAGACATAAAGCAGAGCTTTAAAACAGATCTAGAACTGTTTGGCAAAACAAAAACTTAAGATCTGTCTGATGAACTGGTGGCTCGCTGTTAATCCGTGCCTCTTCCACAGCTACCCGTCCAACCACTTTGGCACCCTGACGGGGCTCCAGTCCATGATCAGCGCGGTGGTGGCCCTGCTGCAGCAGCCGCTCTTCATCATCATGGTCGCACATCTGCACGCAAATGCTTACTGGGTGAGACACACACTCAGTGATTGATGATTCCTCCAACACAAGAAAGCACAAAGCGTCACTAAGTGTTTGAAATGATGTCAATTCTAAAGGGGAGGGTCGGTAATAGAACTTTGTGTCCGGGGCAGCTTGGTGGCGTGGATTTTACATGTTGTTCCTGTGTGTGTGGCTCTGGGTTCTCTGGCTGCCTCCCAAAAACGTGTTCGGTTAAATGAAACCTCTAAACTGTCCCTAGGAGTGAATGTGAGAGTTTGTGGTTGTGTGACGAAGATTAAAATGTTGTTCATTTAATCTTCTTTTCTTTCAGATCAACGTGGGCCTGCTGGTACTCTCATTTTTCGGCTTCCTGTTGCCAGGTTATCTGTTCTACCACCGCAGAAACCTGCTCAGGGAAAAGAAGGTCAGGGACAAGCAGCGCGCCAGTCAGGAGATGCAGGCCCTAAAGCACTCGGAGGCCAACGGCCACAAACCTCACACCAACGGCTTCACTTCTGCCGAGGCCTGAGCAACAGCAGAGGAACTGCTAGACCTGTTGTCCCGCACGCCCCTGAAATGACCATCCTCCTTCAGAGGCTTTTTATTTTATTTCTATTTTTTTAGTCAATGCTTTTTCCCAAATCGCTCATCACAAAGAAAACCACAGAGTCGTTTTGTTGCAACTCAGTCAGATGTATACTTATCTTTTCTTAAGTTTACGGACGAGCTGTGTCATCATCATTTCTTAATGTTTATTTATTGTGGTTCGAGTCCAAGAGGCAAATCCAAGTGTCAATTAAAGCCATAAAGTTCAACTGCAAGCATATGCAAAGACAGCAGTACTTGAAGTGCTATTTTTCTAGTTTTCTGACAATCACGACCGTTATTGCTAACACCAAAGAACACTTGAAGTCGTTAGAAAAGTTTCCTCTGTCTAGTCAGTATTGTTTAAAAGTGCCTCAGTTGTGCTCTTTTCTACTGAAAGACTGCATGACTATCAGAAAGGCTGTTCAAAGATCAAAGAACTTTTAAAAGGTCAAGAATTCAGGAAAGTGGAGAGGTGGCACATGTGAATGGGCCTTTGGGTTTTATTTCTGAGCCCATTCACACACACACACACACACACACGTAAACAATGTAAAAGAAAGGCTGGTTGTTGCGATACTCCATCTACCTCCTTTCCCTTTTTGTACTGTCTCCAGGGCAGACGTCTATCTGTCCATCTTTCTCCACATTTGGAAATAATGAATTGATTTTAAATGCCCTTTGTGAAAAAAAAAACATTTTCTATGTGCCTCTACAGGTGATGATAATTCACACATTTATTTTCTGTCATGTTTATATATATATAAAGGAAAACCATTTTTTTAAAAGAAAAAATGTGACTGATTTGGGTCAATGTGACACACAGTGTGTGTCAATATTTTTGGAACACTTTATACTGCTTTATGCACAGAAATGAACTAGTGTGTATAAAATGTGTATTTAAGTGTCTTTTTTATACTTATAGTTGCAGTAGCATTAAAAAGGGAAAATAATTGTGTAGTAGGCTTATTATAAGAGAAGCTCAGATGATTTTTCTTTGTATTCTTTTTCTTTATTGTCATGTATTGATTTAGGAGATAGCTAACCTTCTGCAAATTTGTGTTTTGTAAATAGAACTGAGGTGTGTTGTGTATTTTATGATGTTTTTTGTGTGTTTGTTTTACTATAAATGAGCGTGTACAGAATAAGACCCATAACCAAGAAGATGCTGGCTGTGGTTCCATTTAAAAAAAGAAAAAGTGATTTCACGTGTGACTTTTGAGAGGAGATAGCTGCAGCCAGCAGTTCCCATGTGTCGATCAGCATCAGAACAATTTGAAGATTCCCCAAAGTGAGAACATATTGTTTGATGTGCCTGCTTCTGTGTGGCCGCTAAAATCTTTTGCATTGTATATTTTAACTCGTTTTCTTTTTGCCTAGTTTTCTTTGATTCATTTTGCTCGGTTTTAAAGCTTTTAGCTGTTACATTCTGCTCAGCTTTGCACTGTTGGACTCATTTTGTTTCAGCCTTGTGTTTTTATCGCATTAGAAGTGAATTTATGATTAATGCCTCTGCCAAACATCTTTCTCTAAATACCAAAGCCATCTCTAGGGGACTAAAGTTAGTCAGTGCATGTGACCTCAGGAGAGCGTACAGGAACAATATAACGAGCATTAGTCGTAAATAAATTGCCATTAGATCCAGGTTTGAGCTGGTAAATGCCCTACAACTCAAAGTGACCTCCTCATGCCTTTACATGTGGACTTAACATCAGCTATCCGAGTGGTTGAGGTTTGTTTCATCATGTCCTTCAGAATCTTCAAAAACAAAACCTCACATGCACAGTTGTTCTTCTAACTGTATCTTTGGGACTGTCTTTCTAAATTGATCTTTCCAACATTAAATCAGTTTGTCCAGCATATGCATTTGATAAGGTAATAAATACTTTGTAATTTTAAACATAATTGTACTGTGTTAAATCTTTTTTCTTTGAGCTGTTCGTGACTTGCTTCAACATTGTTCACCCCAGATTTAAAACCATAGATTCACACACTGTATGCACAGCGCAGAGACATTAAGCATTAAAACACACAAAAGGAGCAGCCATTTCTTAAAACACGGGCAAACATGAATGGAAACGTACAAAATACGGTTTGTTTTATTCTTCAGAGTGAATATTCACAGACAAGAATTCTATCAATATATTTTTTAAATGATTCCCCAAGCCGTTTAGGAAATCCGTTATCTAATACTTTGTGGTCGGCTGCCTTTTTATTTTCTCCTTTTTAGGATGGTGTCCAGGTAGGATTGCTTCAATTAAGTTGATTTCACTGACACAAAGGGGGGAAAAGATTAGATAAAATAGGCAGATCCAACCAAAGATAATAACCAAAGTTTATTTGATTTTGGCATTATGCTCATAAACAAAATGAAACTGCAACATACATACAGTGGTTCCTCAGCCATCCTCCACACCACACAGCTGCTCTGGCTTTTTACACTGTTTTGTAACAACTCTGCATCGTCGACATCCACTGTGTCGCTGCTCACTCACACACTCACACACACACCTATACAAATCATTCAGGCACGTTTCACTCAATAAACATACTTTTAATAATACAATTACCTGTAAAACACACTCATCCTATTACAAAACCCACACATTCCAACTGGCATGCACACAGTGGACTCCCGTCTATCTGAGGCTGTTGCTGTTGGGTTGTGATCCAGCGAGGCCGGGGTGGTCGGGACTGTGGCGGCTCTGAGGCACAAGACGAAGAAAGAGGAGGAGAAAGGTATTAACAGTGACCCATGTTGACCCAGACGGAGACCATTTTCCATCCATCTCTGCTAAATACTAACACTGTACTCTAAGCGAATTTCTCTGGTTCTGACATATTTCTTACCTTCTTCTTTTTCTTGTCTTTCTTCTTTTTCTTGCGGTCTGGATCATCGTCCCTCTTTTTCTTCTTCTTCTTGGGATCAGAGTCTGACGGAGTTTCTGTGAAATCAACAGAGAAATGTGTCACGGGGCAGAAAAACTTTTGTACTTTTGTCGATTTGTGAGTGTGAGAACAGTTTGTCGTACCTTGTGGTAATGGGTCCTGAGGTCGATGGTGCTTGTGTTTGTGTTTACTTTTCTTCTTTGGAGGCTGTATGTGCATCAGTCTGTACTGTTCTGGGAGCTGGAGGTAAAAAAACATCACACACAAGCATGCAGGTCAGTATGAGCCGCTGTTCTTGAAGGTGTTGAATGCCGTAAACGTGTGCACTGTGCTGGGTGACAGTTACCGGGCCTGTGTGTAGTCGGAAGCCTGTGAGCAGAGCTCCAGTCAGCGGGCTCAAGGAGTTCCCACAAACTGGCGGTTTATCGATTAGGGAACGCAATGAACTGCCATCCTGAGAGCCAGGGCAGTCGATCATACCTGCACACAGGAGAGAAAGGACACCGAATTAAAGAGAGCTACATATCAAATCAAATGTGTCCCAAATGAAATAACTCAATCAGAGCAATAAACGGGGGCTTAAGCTGGAAGCCTTATAATAAGTTTAAAGAAGTAATGAACAAGAGATCCAGCGGAAAACTACATGAATAGGCCTTGCCCACCTTTTCCCTCTGAGCATGTGGGAAAATACAGTGGCCTCTTTTACCATACCCTTCATTTACCTCATTTACCTCAATTTAAAACTAAGAGTTGGAAATTGGGCCAACTGACAGTATTTCAGTAGCAATTTGGAAACCTAGCAGGAAGACTGCGATTTAGTGAGACAAAAACAAACCAATATACAAACGAATATAAAATAGATATAAATCTTAAAACTGTAATTGACTGCTGCTGTATTTGCGTTTTATGTGCAGGGCAGCCCTGTTGGAGTCTGAGGCCAGGATTGGTGAGCTTCCTCCATATGTCAGAGTGAAATCTGATCCTGCTGTTTTTTCTGACAAGGGTATGTCAACATTTGAGATTTTTTAAAAATGGATAAAACCAAAGTTTTAACTGAACACTTCACAGAGACAAAGCAGTGAAATTTGGTGGATTCTGAGGTGGGCAAATCGGCACCGGATGTAGGTTTAGCACCTTGAGTGGCAATAAAAACATGTTATTCTTTTCTCAAGCTCAACTACAGAAAGAAGTCAGAATAAGATGCATTTCTACTGACAAAGTGTAGGCAGAGGTTGGAGTTACTGGCTCTAGTGCAAACAGCTGTAGGTCAGTAGATGTAGTTATCCTAACCAGGAGCACATTTCCAAGATGAACTACAAAGCAACACCTGCAGTGGACATCCATCCATCTATCCATTTTCCGCCGCTTATCCGGGGTCGGAGGTAACGCTTTACTGACCACTTTAAATGAACATTGAAACGTATCAAATCAGTATAAGCCGATAATTTATTCATATATTTGTTGTTCAGTTTTGAATCTTCTTAATTCGAATCAAAAACAGAAACCTGGCTAACTGCATCAAAGACTGAACTGAACATTCACCATCGGTTTGAAGCTAAAACCACTGATGGGTAACATGAATAACAATGTCCATTCTGTTGAGGAAAATACCTGCTTGTATGTAACTTTAGCCTCTTTCACATAAGCCTTCTTGAGCCGGGGCTGACGTGCCTTTGTCGTGCATCGCGTCGTATGTTAAAGTGCAAATGAAGAATGAGAAGTTGACAGGTAAACGATCCTGCCTTGTAAGGCTAGCATCGTGTTAACGCCCCACTCAAGCTAACAGGGTGGTTGCCATTCAGTTGAGTCTTTGACATGTGTAAGGACACACTAATGGGAGGACGATCCACCTCTGTTTGGCAGATGTGAATAATGAGGTGGGGCTGCAGCAAGTTGACTAAAATGAGTATACAACTGGATCCTGCAAAAACTGCAAAACAAAAACTTCAAGATAAAAAAAAAAGGTCTAAGTCAGCTCACCAGTTCCTTAAACTTCCTAGATACTCATTTGGTTTGGATGGTTTCTGCTGAAAGCGTCTCCAATTGACAAACACTCCTTTTGAGAGGAACATCAACAGTAACGTAGGCAGTCGTAATTATATATGAAGGGTGCACCCTGGACAGGTCATCAGTACATCACAGGGGCACACAGAGACAAACGACCACACACTCACATTCACTAACAAGCATATTTTTGGAAAGTCCTGGTCCACCAGGGATTTGAACCAGGAACCCTCATGCTGTGAGGTAAATTAACCCATCATCAATGTAAGCTGATTTGGAATGCACAGATCAAAAACGCCTAAAGCAAATAAGCACTTGGAGATGGAATCAAGACTGGTGTAAGTAACCTAAGGATATTACACTAAAATGGAGGGACCAGATCCTGTTCACAATTAACACTAAGTAAGAATGTTTCATCTCTACAAGTCTCTCTCTACCTATCAGAAATAACTATTGTACATGTATTATTTAGTGTTAATGTGTGAAAAAACAACGGACCTGGTAACTCTGGCAGAAAGTTGCTGAGCTTCTCCTTCACCTTCTTTCCGCAGAATTTGTTGTAGGCGTGTTCCAGATTGTAGTGCGTGATGAGGTTGGTGTTTCCCGTTAACTCGTTTCCAACTAAAATCAAAGTTTATATGAGTGGGACGTGGGTTAAAAATATATAGCAAAATGGTCATTATTTTTACTTATCAACAAAAGCAGACTACTTGTTAAAATAGGTGAGAATATCAAGGTGATGCGACACTGATGGTCATTCTTGTGATTAAAGCATGTTATACAATTATAGCAAGTTATGTAACCTTAACTCTTAAAAACACAAAAACAGAAATACTGACCAAGAGAACATTTCACCCGGAAGCTTGGGTGTTTACTTACGTTTCGAACGTAAGTAAAATTGTTTCTTAAAAAAATACAGGTAGAGCAAATTACGATTATTAGCTTACTCTTTATAGTAGCTTGAACCTTAATACTGAGCCAACGTTAGCCAACATTGTTTCCAAACTGCTTAGCAACCTATCATGGCAATTAAAACTATTTCAAAGATAAATAACAGGCGTTGTTTTAGCAGATATGACAATGCAAAAATACCAGGAAGCTCTCGTAATAAGTAGAAGGGTTCATTCATGGCTCCAGGCTTCCGCAGAGCAGGCCCTTCATCCCCGAGCTGGGGTGGAATCTGTCCCGTCATAGGGACTTGATTTTGCGGCATCGGCGGCGGAGGTTTCCCTTGTCCGAAAGCCAACGACGAAGACACGGGCTGTCCCTGAGGGTCATTTTGCCCGAACGGAGGTGAAAATATTTCCGTCATTCTTTTTACCGGTAATACATTTACGTTGGAGAAAAATGGCGGTTTCGTTTAGCTCATCGATTATCTGTGTGAAAGACCGATGTACACGAATCCATCCGAGCGTCAACTACTCTACTCACTTCTTTGTGGCTTTATTTTCACATCCCACTTACCGTAATGCCTACTGTAAACACGCCCAACACCGTAATAACAAAGCCAAAATGTAAAGAACTGCGCACCTAACTTTTACTAACCTCTCATTGCCACTGTATATTTTCCAGGAAAAAGGGGATAGTGCAGTGTTTATTATTATTGACCTGCGAAAACATAAATAGAATTTCGGTACAATTAAACAACCAAGAACAAGGATTCTTAACAAAAATTTCAAAGCTATTTCGTTCCATTCTTTGTCAACAACAGAGAAATAAAAATGAGTTGCAGCTTTGACAATAATGCATTCACTCAAATTGTTGATTTCTATCATTTAGTTTATTCAACAAATAGCACAGAAAACAGAGTATGTACAGTTGAGGAAGTTGACACTGGAATAATTTGAAGTTCACACATCAAAAATATCAGCAGGGCATAGAGAAGAAGTAAACCCTTCAAACTCTGTCATCGATGCCTGAAAACAAGAGAAAAAAACAAATTACGTCAAGACATGCGGATGTTTTATATTTGACATTTATGATGCAATTAGGAAACTAATTTAAACTTCAAACAAGTCTATAAAAAATGTTCATTTAATCAATAACACCAAAAGCCAAATTATTTTAAGATAGTTTTAGTTCCTTTTTGAAATGCAGACCATTTGATAAAAATAAATAAATAAAAGGAAAAACTAAAAGCATAGAAATAAAAGTGAAAAGTAAACGAAAAAAGTCTTTATAGGAAATGAGTCTCTGCATACCAACAGCACATATTTGAAAAAAGAACAGATTTTACATGATAGCACCCTATACAACCAAAGCCTCTTTAGCAGATCAGTTATTTCTCTCCCACCTTGCACTCATCCACAGCTGTCGAAATACGTTGCTCGGTTTGGGCAATCGTCTCTCTGCCAGCCTGAACCTTCTGAGCCAGAGCAGCATTCTCTGCCTGAATCTTTTTCAACTCCAGTCGAATGTAGGCCTCCTGCTTAAAATAGTATGGCATCAAAAAACTGCAAAAGTCCTGCTCGGGATCCCCACTCGGTCGCCTAAGGGAAGCAAATATTAGATGAGAAAGTACTTTTGCTCAGAATAAGTTAAAGTGACTGAAAAGTACATCTTAAAATGAATTACTTAAATATTTTATACAAATTCATTCATTTGATTATGTATGACAGGTTTTGATCTTAGTGGATTTTGTTCAGCAAATGATTCTAGGGCTAAACATTTGAGGAAAGAAAATGACTGGTTTGATTGTTTTGTCTCTTTTCTCTTTGGTAATTCATTTAAAAAATATTAGAGGAGTTGTACAAAGTGATAATGAGCATATTCAGTCAAACGCTTGAAATGTGGCCAGTAGATGATTCCATGTAACAAAAAAAAAAGAAAAGGCAGTGGCTGAAATCTCACCATGCAGGGTCTGGATTGCTCTTCGCAGCACTCTCCATCTTGTCCAGCTCATTCAGTTTGAACTCTAACATACCTTCTTCAATAAGTCTGCTGATGTCGTCCTTCATACGAAAAGGGACACAATGCAACACAACTGTAATTAATGACAGGCCTCCACATCACCCAGTTTATTTTCAAATCATTTCAAAGCGTATGTTTAATTTACAAGCAACTCTAAATAGTTATATTTTCTGTTCTTAACTTACAGCCATTTATGAATACTTTGTAAAGTTTTTTTGGGGGGGAAATTAACTAAACATAAATCAGTTACATGAACATGGAAAGGAAATACACAGCTTTTAATTCCAGGCGGAAGCTATTTCATAGAATACAATTAGTCAACAATGTTTTCATCCGTCTTTGGGGATCTGCCTGGTGCCAAATGCTGGTTATACATATTTTACCAGACACTGTTCAGATGTGTACCAATTACTTGCCTTTCTTCTGTAAATATTCACCTGAAAGGTTTCCAAGGTGCTGTACTGGAGTATTTAGTGGTGGATTATATTCTAAAATAATTTTGACTTCATTTAAATTGTGCAGGTCACCTGTATAGATTTCTGGAGCTCTTCTGTGAACTGTTTATGAATGCTTTCCATCTTCTGAGGGTTCTTCTTGTACAGAGGATGAAACATACCAGAGAAACCTTTAAAACTGAGGCAGAAAGTAGTGTCAACCACATTCTTGCTTTGAGAAAAAGCTTATAACAATATCTATATTTATTGGCAACAATTTTCTTATCCTTGATGCCATCGTGTCTTCAACTATTTTAAAGAAAAATAAATGGTATTTCTGACAAGATGCAACCTGAAAATGATGTCTTCTGTAATTTTAGGTTCCTATTTTTCAATATAAAACAAGACCTTGTTTAGTCTATTAAATGGTCGAGAACTGTGTTGTCGATTAAATATCAATAAATATAAATGCTGTTGTTTAAGGAAACCGGCAAAGGTAACGTTACCTGGCATGCTCTATGAACTTGCTTAGGCTTTTCTGCATCACTTTGTCGAACAGCTTCAGTCGGTTGAACCGGGCAGCCGTATCCTGCGTCGGCTTACCACAATCTCCTGCGTTCGACATCTGTGAACTGGCTTCTTCCGTGGCTGCATTGGTCTGCTTTTCCGAACAGTCTTCCTTACTCCCTCTGGCTTCTTCTTGTTTTGACGCGCTGCTTTCCTCCATGTTCAGTTAGCTCTGTTGACGTTTTCACAGTACCCGCCAAATCTACGGCGAGCGGCCGCGCACAAAAATGACACATACGGACAACTCGGCGCATGCGTGTTACCGCCCATGCGCCCGACTTCTCATTTCTCCTCTAAAAACCAGCGGTGGTGGGCTGTCCTCTCTGCCGGCGGCATGGGTTTAATCACAGGAGTGTGCACTTTCTTGTACCACCTTCCGCAGATCTACAAATGGCTACTGAAGCCTTACTACGTCGCTTCATTCTTCATGACCATTGCTTTCCCGTTGCTCCGAAAGGCTCCTGGTCTCTGCGAGCACCTGGCGACCGACAGGGAGGACGGCAACTCCTGCGACTTTGACTGGGTGAGCATGCTGAGGGCGGGGGGAGGAGGGGGGTATAGTGTTGCACTGCTGTTAAATATAGTGGGCCTAAGTCAGCCTCTCTAAGAGGAGCACGTTTGTGACAAATCAGTTTAATAAAGTGGTGTTTTTCTTCATATAGAGAGAGGTGGAAATCCTCATGTTTCTCAGTGCCATAGTGATGATGAAGAACAGAAGAGCAAGTGAGTCTCAGTTAACCCCACGCCCTTAAGTTTACGATTAAGTTATAAAGCAACAGAGACGCAAGGCTTTTTATATTTATTAAGGTGAAATGTGGAATGTTCCACAACAAATTACCTAAGCCCCCCCTACACACACACACACACACACACACACACAGCCTCCACCAGGAAGTAATTCACTGAAACACACTGCCTTTGTGGTGTAAACATTAAGTGTGTGGTGTGATCCCACCCTCTTTTGACCTTGCTGAGAATGAGCTTTCTTTGCCTCGGTTACTGATCTTCCTGTCTTTTCTGTCTCAGTCACGGTGGAGCAGCACATCGGCAACTTGTTCATGTTCAGCAAAGTGGCAAACGCCATTCTCTTCTTCAGGCTGGACATCCGACTCGGCATTCTCTACCTGGCACTGTGTGTCGGTCAGTGCTCTTCCCTATAAACGCTGCACCTCTGCCCGAAACACAATCTAATTATTATGATCTATTCAAACGTGACTCTCATATAGGATCGGTAGTGTTCCTTCTCGAAGTGTGGATGGTCATTTTCTGAACATTTTGTCTCACATAATCAGCTCTGTAGGTATCCACAAAGTAGTGCTTAAAAAAATCACATTATCTCAACCATAGGCTGTTTGTGGCCAGCCACATCTTAATGGGAACTGTGTCCCATGAAAGTCAATCCACAGGAAGGAGTCAAAAATATTGCTTTGTCAACTCCTCCATCTTTATCCGTTTTTCACATTTGTCAGGGGTCCGGCTTTACCCTAAAATTCCATATTCCACCAAATATGAAGAGTTGTTCTGAAAGATTGTAAAAAGTAAAAGAAAACGCTGCCATCCCCACAGTGCCTGAACAGCTGAGAACTTTTCCCCATTGAAATCCAGTAGATGTCACAAAGATAAAGCTGCTGGCAGAAGTCTCAGATCCACAACTGGTTTGTTCTACTTGTTGTTCTGTGCTTTGTGTTGCTGTTTTTCACACTCATACACCGATAACAAAATGGCTCCAAGCCGCCCGCCTGGGTCAAACTTCACCATCTGCCTGCAGTAGTTCAGGAGTCGGCCTGTTTGCAGGAGCGGCCAGTAGGTGGCGCCATTGTGCAAATATCTTCTACACTTAAAAAATGCACCGTTTTATTTATTTAGTTTATTTGGAGAAATGCGTGTTATTATTCCCACCGCAGGTTAGATAACGTGACCCTAGCTAGTGATGCTCACCTCTGTAAACAGCTCACTTCCGCCTGACCGAATGGCACACCTTAAAATCCTTTTTGTCACGTGGTTTTGGTTTGCATTTAATGTTAAAATATACAGCTTAAACAACATTCCATTTGCATTTGATGTGATTTCTATGCTAGCATTCTCAGCCTGTTTATCTATGGTTGGCCTGCAGCATTTGTGATGACCTTAAAGCCTCCTCTCTACATGGGCCCAGAGTACATCAAGTACTTCAGTGACAAGACCATAGATGTGAGTCCCTCCTTTGATTGTTTTTTGGCTATTTATTCTTTTGACACATCTTTTTTTTTGTGCTGTTTCATAGCGTTTGAAAATATGTCAGATATTTTAGCTGAATGAAAAATTGTTATAGCACACCTCCCAACTTGGTAAGACGCTGCTCTGGAAAGTGAGCAATAAAGTACAGGTGTCCCTGCCTATTGTGTTGTGATTGGCCTTTGTGTTGTGAGCCACCAGGAGGAGCTGCAGAAGGACAGCCGCGTCACCTGGATTGTGGAGTTTTATGCCAACTGGTCCTCTGACTGCCAGTCCTTTGCTCCGGTCTTTGCTGACCTCTCTCTCAAGTAAGACTCCTTCTCCTCAATTCTGTTGAGTGGGTGTACTTTTAAGATTTGCTAACATAGAGATTAGAAGTACAGTTTGGACTTTATGTTTTTCAGCTGCATGTGAGGAAATGCATTTCCACTTTAGGGTCAAACTCGTGTCTTTACCCATGCACTACAGGTACAACTGTGCTGGACTCCGCTTTGGGAAGGTGGACATTGGCCGCTATGGAGAGGTGTCGCAGAGGTCCGTTTCGAATTCATTCAGCTTTGTTAATGTTTCGGAAATGTCTTATTTTTGACAGCCTCCGAACACACCCAGTGACTGTCCCTTAAATTATTTCTCAACAGGTACAGGGTTAGTACATCTCCTCTGGCCAAGCAGCTGCCCTCACTGATACTTTTCCAAAGTGGACGAGAGGTTATGAGGCGTCCCATGGTGGACAGCAAGGGGAGGGCTGTGTCGTGGACCTTTAATGAGGTGTGTCCGTTTTGCTCCTAACACATTAAATAACCCACTATGAGCCCCCAACTTACCAACGATAACACTAACTTTTAACTTTTCTTTTTTTTAAATTGTCAGGACAACATCATCCGAGAGTTTAATCTCAATGAGCTCTTCCAGAAATCGAAGAAGCTGAACAAAAGCCTTGCCTTGAAGGGAGAGAAGCAGGAGAACGGTTCTCAGGCAGAGGAGGGCAGCGATGAGGCGCAGGAGGCCGACAACCCAGAGCCAACAGCCCAGAGAGAGAGCAAGAAAGACCAGTGAGGAGGAGAGCGCTACGCCCGTCTGGCTCCACCGTGTCTCATCTTTACATCGTGCAAACACACTGCTAGAATTTGCAGAGAATCTTCTCCAAAACGCAGCAATTCATTCAAATCCAGCAGTTATATGGGGACTTTTTATGAGATCGTAAGTTATTTAAGAACAAATGCCTTTTTGTATTTATTTTGACACTTAGCAATATCTAATCCCTGCTTGTAAACGTTGTGTTTAATTACTGTTTACGTTGATGTCAAATCTGAGAATAGAAGTAAACGGTGGTTTGAAACTGAACACAAGCATCGTGATACACGCGTTTGTTTGTATTATAACAGCTTGACCTTTTATTCTGAGAAGACATCTTCTTAAAAATTCTTTATAAGGCCATTTTGGAAATGTTTTTAATGTTTTCATTACAGATATTTGTAAATCTCGTTCCATTCATCACAGCCCACAACAGCAATATTTCATCTCAAACAGAAATAAACTTGCTGTGCGTACACAGTTTGATTGTTCGGTGGCCTCTGGCCAGAGCGGGACGTGGAACACAGGTCCTCACCTCTGTGCGACAGCTGCTTGTGCCATTAGTGGTGTTTCTCTTTGCCACCCCGCACATGACTAAGCTGGAACCCGTCAACAGTCGCACAACAATGCACACCAGAGAAGCACTCATCACGACAAAGAAATGAAAAAACAAACAAGCGAACGATAACACAAAACGCGCACACCGAAGACGTCGCCTGGTGAGGTTGCCGTGTGGGTCACGTGATGCTTCCAAAATTAAAAGCGGACATTAGCTCGCCACATTCATGCAGGTTGGACATTCTAATGCAAACACTGCTCTGGGTTTTGACAAAAAGAAAATAAATAAAAACTCTGCGATGATCCAGAATCCAGGTGAAGACATTTCCCTTTCTAAGAAATCCTCTGGACATGGCAGTGGGTTAACTGTAGTTCCGACAGATTTAAACTGAGCTAATGAAAGGATAAAGAAATCAAAGCCTCATGACTTTTTCAATTTGAAAAATGTAAAATTATTCATCAAATTTTTTTTTTAAAGAAAAGAAAAACACATTTGCTTCATCGTGAGTGGTTTCAAATGTTCCTTTGCCTCCTAAATCCATTCAGTGGCATCTGGCATTCACAATTTCATTTCATATACTTTCAAAAAATATTTGGATTTTTTTCTGCCATCTCTCATGAGAAAAAATAAAATACATATAGATTATGTTCAATAACTACAAGGTTGTTTTGTCAGGTGAAATAAATAAGCCCTTCCCCTTGCTGCCCCTGTTTGGCTGTCCAACCGTTAAAGGTATGTGGTTACTAACATCTTTACTGGGTGACAAATTACATAAAGTGAGGGGTTGAAAATAAGAAAAACAAACACATACACTGATCTTAAAGCTACAAACAGATTTTGCATAATGTCTCTAGCATAAACATTACAAGCATACATTCCACAAAGATGCTTGTGCTGCTGTCGTGACACTAAATTTCTTTGTGGCTTTGAAAAATAATCTTGATTATCTGCCACCTCTGGCCTCCATAAAGGATCAGCATTCTCTTTGGACAATAAAAATTCCAGCAAAAGCTTGCGAGAGGCTGATGCAGCCATCAATTATAAACAGGCAACCGATCTGAAATCGCTGTCGTGAATCGATACATATTGTACATCTGCCACCCTCACTAAAGGTCATCTTCAACACATGACGATTTGACCCAAGAATAACTTGAACGATTTTATACATTTATATAAAACAATATCTTAAAAAAAAGACTTAGAAAACTAAAACGATAACTGCGTTTTAAAGGTCAAACTCTTCCCTCTTTGTGGTCCAAACAGATGTTTTTCTGTTGGTCAGCAGTCTTAAATTCCAGCTCTTACATTTTAACATCTGCTGGATAAAGATCATCTATTCCTCAAGTGTCAGACACCCGTGTCAATACTCCGTGCTGACGTACCACAGTAAAACAGCAAATCATGGAACAGGTAAGCGTGTTTTTCAAACATATCAGTACCCAGCCATGATCACGTCGGTCTATGGCTCGCAAAGTGGCTAAATGGTGACAGCTGATCATGTGTAAAAATATCTGTCAGCATCTCCGGCTTCTCTTTGTTCAAATCTGAAAGGCAGGCAGAGAAAATTGGCCAGATAACAAAGTGAGTAGCAGACAGAGCCGCATCTTGAATCCAAACCATCCACACCAGTCACTTCTTGGGAGCCCACTGTCATGAATAATATCCAGCTTAGGTAAATGGCGATTGGAAGCTGTCCTGTGACCTCCTCTCCTCTCCCGCCGTTGGGATAGGTCATGTGGGATGTGGGCCACTCAAACCGATATCTCGTATGTGGTCCCTCCAACACCGGTTACTTTCTTCACTCCGCCCCCTGGTTTGGTTGTGGTGTGATTGGCCAAGACTGGGCGAGAGATGGATCTGATTGGACGGCCATCCCGGAGGGGAGGAGCGAGAGAAGGGAAGGGGAACATTTTAGAAATAAAGAGAGGAGAAATGAAGGTGAGATGCTCAACCTTAAAAATAACAAGCAGATAACCTGCAGCAAATGTCTTTCTATGATCTTGTAAGGCATTTGGTAACTGCATCTGATGAGTTAGAAAAGGAGAAGGACTCAAAGAGACTACAGGGCAGCACCGTTAGGCATGCTGTAACAAAGCTAAACACATACCAGCATGCTTTCCAACAACTGAACCAATGAAAGGGTTCATTCACACCCCACAGTTTAAGAGTAAACAAAGGACAAACTGACTGTAAACCACGTAGGAAGGAAAAGGAAGACTCACACAGATCAGGAAGGAGGGGCTGACACAAACCGGGAGGGAAGAAGAAGAGGTAAAGGAGGAGGAGGAAGATTGGCAGGCTGACGAATCTGGTGACGGATCACTACTCACTGTGAGGCCTGTTGCCCTCCTCCGACTCCCCCTCCCAGCACAGTGCCCCCTCCTGCGGGGCGAGGCTTGTGCTGTGACCCTGCCTCACCAGTGTGAGACGGGGACTTGCTGAGGGAGAGGCCGCGAGGTGGCGGGGAGACGTGGGGCTCCGGTGAGCGGGCCCCGGGGGATGAGGATGAGGAGGAAAGGTTGCGAGTGGCTCGGGAAGACGGATCCAGGTTGTGCTGGAGAAGATGCTGAGCCTCGGAGGAGGCGGGAGGAGGCGGGCTGACGGCACGCAGGTAGGCCCTATGGGGGGAGGAGAAAGTGGCGGAGCCCTGGAGCAGCTGCCCCTCCCTCTGCTGGGCAAACTGAGCTGAGAGGAAGGGCGACGTGTAACCCTGCAGCGGGCTACTGGGTGACACCACCTCGGACTGGCCCGTTATTGTCGAGGAGGGAAACGGGACATAAGGTTTCTGCGGCGACAGCTCATGGGCAGCTGACTCGAACTCTGGGCTCTCAGATGGCGTCAGCAGGCTGTCATATGACAAGCTGCCATTCCGAGGCGTCTGATTGGCCAGGCTTTTGTAGCTGGTGTCTGTCGTGCCCTCTGACTGGAGTGTGGCCAGCGGGTTATGGGCAGTCTGTGCTGAGCGAAGGCTGGATGAGCGTGAGCCACCAGTGGACAGAACCAGCGAGGATGGGTAGGAGGTGTAGGAGCGCCCAGTCAGGGAGTAACCTGACATGCCCCCCGACACCCCCCCAGCAGTCCCAGCAGGGCCTCCAGAGCCCTCACCCCTTTCCCCTCCCCCTCTGCGCGCCCCTACACCTCCTCCCACCACGGTGGCCCCATCCAGGCTGCTTGGCTCCGAACGGTAGCTAGGCTGACGGCTGGACTGGAGGATGGAGGAAGACGGAGAGTCGAGACTCTCCCCACGGATCATCTGAGGAGAGGAGAGACGAGGAGAAATATACCACAGGTAGAAATGGGAGAGAGGGTAGGGAATGAAGATGATGAGTGACAATCAGGAAGATGAAATCGACAATCTTACCTCAGCAAAACAAAGCACAGAAAACAGTTTTTGTACAGATGCTAAAAGGATAAAAACAAAATTTCAAACAAAAGAAAAAATAAAGAGAGAGAGAAGAGTGAAGGGGGTACTGGATGCTTGACTGGTGCTCTACTCCATCATGACACTACTGGACTGGAAACATTGACGGGTTGGAACAAGCACTGACACTGCATGTCAAAGACAAGTGTGTGTCAACACACAGATGGAAGTACAGGACCGGCACATTCCAGTCAATGTAGTCTCAGGGGGAAGGATAGATTCAAACACGGAGACATCCAAAGGAACAAACACACAAACACAATGAGACTTACTGCTCAACCGATGCCCACTGAATGATCATTTCAAAGTAAAAACAAAAAGAAGGGCATTTATTCACCACAATGAATATTAGAAGGCAGACATGACAGCCTCCAGCCCACCTGCTACAGGTGGTGCTTTTACTGCTCCGCGTGCTTCTTTTTGAGTAACAAACATATGCCCTTTTTCTAAAAATTAGTTCAATACATAATATTCATGGTATCATTTTAGATTTTTGAAAAACAATTTCTGTCCCCGTATAATTTGGCATGAAAATACTCTGAACTCTGACATCTGTATTTACCAAAAAATTCATACCCAGTACTTTGAGCCATGTAATAAAATGTACCTTATTTGGATGTGTGAGAGCAGTGTGGTTCTTTCCTGGGCTGCTGTAGGCCGGGCGGTACTTGTACATTGATGGCGTTGGGGGAGCCTCAGTCAACAAGCTGCTCTCTGAGAGGCAAGAAACAAAAAAATCATTTTTGAATGAAGAGTACAACTGTTTACATGAGAGGCAAAGACAAACAAAAAATACTTGTAGACACTCCCATGTCTGGTGAGTTTATCTACAACCACCTGTCTCTTTCTTGTGTGTGTTTTTGTGCGTCTCACCCTCTGTGTCAGCACGAGGCAGGCCGGGATAACGAAGATCCGGCTTTTGAGGAGGTGGAGGCTCTGCATCAGCAGACTGGCTTTCCATATGATCTAGACTGCTCTTGGACTGAAGGGGACACACAAAGGATTAGTATTTAGACTACAAGCTGAGTCTTAGTCAGAGAAAATCATTCCATTACATCTTTGTGCTTACGTTAAGTTCAGTTCTGCATTCATGCAGAAGGAACAGCAGGATGTCACATCAACCTATTGAACTAAACTAAACAAACCTTCCAGCTGTTTATCTTTTGCCTAAAAGTCACATAGTAACCTTGATCTTAGACAAACAATGTACTTTCTTAGGTTAAGGAAATTCTCTATGCCTACAAAGAAAAGGAAGAGGAGCAGAAGCTTCAGTGCACATTTATACAGGTTTTTCCTCCTTCTTGTGGCTCTGCACCAGCCCATAACTGAACTGCACTAACAACTATAAGAAGCCCACAGCTAAGATTGTTCAACTCAGTCATGAGCAGAGCAGAGCACGTCTGAAAGGAGTTGGCCAGTTCAAAGAGAGACCAAAAGTATCTTGCTCTTTACTTCTTTATATTCAAACAGTACAGTGACTCACCCTTGTGCTGTGTCGGTCATTCTGGATCCCATTGTCAAGGATTTTTGCCTCTAGTTGGGCTTCGGTGAGCGACGGTCTAAGAAATGGTGGCTGTACTTCTAGTGCCTGACGACCTCGCCATCGACCAACGTACCTACGCCACAAATTTTAAACTTTAAACAAAAGCCTGAAGAGTATGCTATTAAACTGCCAAATCTGATCTTGCAACCAAATCCATTCAAAGGGAATGCAGTTGCTCATATATTCCATTAACAGAATGGACAAAAGAGAACTATCAAAGGCGTTGGAAAAATAGAGGAAAGTGGAGGAAAAAGAGAAATGGAAAGCAAAGTGAAGTGGAAAAAGAACTGAAAAAGTGAGCAAAGAAAAAGAAAAGAAAGAGAGGAGTAAACAGAGGGGGGGTAACAGACCTGGGGGCCTGAGAGCTGCAGAGAACATGTGTAATATTCCTAAAGCAGCCATTGGTAAAAGGGTTGACGCCTCCTCGGAATTTCCCTGTCACCTACAAAGAGAGAGATGGAGGAAGAAAAAACACATGAGCACTAAATCCCAATACAACGAAGGAAAAAGCTTATACAGAGGCACATATATACCTGTTCATTAGTGGTCCTACCACGGGCCACCAGCACTATGTGGAACCCAGTCAGGCCAGCCACTGGAACAAAAAACAGACCTGCCACACACATCACAGCCATACTGGGACACAGGGTCAAGGAGATAACCAAGAGGAATAACGAGTAAAGAAAGGCCCGTCACGTTATGCACAGGGTACAGAGTAAAGGATACGTAACCGCAGCGTGTGGCGTGTTCAGCTGCTGGCGGTGGTGGAGAACGTAAACCAGGCCAAAGCCAAATACATCCATAATGTGGGTGGTTAGAGAAAGTAAAAAGAGGAAGAAATAGCGATAATTCCTCCGGCCAATACAGTTGTTCACCCATGGACAGTGATGGTCAAAATCCTGCATAAAGACAAGATCGGGAGACAAAAAGGCACAAACAAGATGAGAAACATTCAATTTTATATGCATTTTCTGAGTTTTAAATTGAAAATAACTTCAGAAACACAAATGAAGACAGAAAAAATGGACTTTTCTGTGACAGATGCAATTATTGTTTGCCTACAAACCTATAAACCTAAATATTCAATCTCAAAATCAAGATTATGTTCCTTTAACAATCAGTAAGGTGACACTTAAAACCTTAGGCTATAATAACAACACAGCATCATCCCCTTTTTCTCAGTTCACCTGCACAGCTGTACATCAAATGCATCGACACTGAGAAATAAACTAACTCCTAATAGATTTCTAATAAAGTGAGTAAAGAAATGTGTACAGGGTATGTGTGAAAGCATTTACCTCCACACAGTTGTCACAAACAGAGCAGTGCGAACAGCGTGGTGGACGGTAGAAGCGACAGGTGGAGCACCACTTCATGCGCACCTGGATGCCTTTGATTTCCACAGTTTTATAGAGAGGAGCGCGGAAATCATCCTCTTTATCCTCATCCTCCTCCGCTACAAACAAAATTGTATTCCCATCATCACAAGCCCTCGTGAAATCATTTTACTCCAGAGACTCACAGTAATCAATCTTGTTTCTTCTATCAAGCATTGAAAGCCTCACATCTCTGTCACTGGTCGGTATTACTTTCCGGAACAACCGGTTCTTCATTAGTTCTGTTGACATCTCCTTACCTCTGGGGAAGATTCCAGGGTCCATGAAAGTTGCCATACAGAAGTTGGCGAGAGTGAAGAGGAAGATCACAGCATTGTAGATGGGAATGACAGAAGAGAAATACTCTGACAGCCATGGGCAACTAGACAACATAAAGAAAGATTATGGGAAAAAAATACATAAACAACCCGCAAATACACATCCATAAAATTGGAAATGACCTCTCAACACTCCACGAGCATCTACTGGAGAATCTTTGTGCAAGACAAATAAACTTCAGAGAGCTCGACTGAGACTGCTCAGCAGCTAAATATAAAACACTGATTGCACATGTTGGGCTGTAAGTGTTACTGTGTGGAGCAGTGGGAAGTGTCGCTGAAGAGATGGCAGTTATGTTGAGTGAATTTCCTCTGAATAAATGCAGGCTGATGAAAACAACAGATTGCCCTCAGAATAAAATTCATGGAATCTGGATATTTACAAATCTTAGCAGACTTAATTGGGACATCATAATTGAGCCTCTTCTGCACCGTGTTCATTTAAGAGGTAATGAGGAAGCACTCACGTGAAGCAGAAGAAGAGTGTTGTGGACCCAACGAGGAATGTGGTAGCTGCAGACACTGGCACGTACCGGCTGGGTCGAAATGGGCGGGGAGGAGCAGAAGCATGGCCCCCTACTCCTCCCCCAACCCCCCCACCACTGAAACCTGGCATCAGATACCGAGGGAGAGGGGAGGTAGAAACGCACGGAGGTAGATATTGACGGTCTACCTTAGACAGGGGGGTGTTTTTCAGGTCAAAATGGAGAATTCAATAGTCTGCGAAGGGCGGCCATCCCTTTTAACTGAAAAGGAAAACTCTACTAAGTTCCCGGCTACAGGGAGCAGGAATTGAAGGGGAACATGAAAAGTTGTCTCTGTGCGGACTCAATATGTTCCCCGACACTGATATACAGCCACTTACAGTACAGCTCTACTGACGTGTACAATTTGTTGTATCTACATAATGGAAAGATCTTCAGAAGAGCAGTGGGATACAAAAATATGTGTAGATAATACATCAATATTTCATATGGCTCCAAACTGTCTTCTGCACAACAGTGTGAGAATCTTGGTGGAGCAACATAAATAAATTAGTGCGAGGACAGGCCCGGTATCTCCTCACTACTCAAAGTCAATGTTTACAATTATGGTAATTGTTGTGCTCAAGTTCTGATTGTCTTAATTAAAGAAAATGACTAGAATATGAAAAGAAAGAGGTAGTCCAGCAGGCGGCAAGAAGAAGCTCATGAACAAGAACAAGCACACGATTGAGAGGAGCAGCTGCTACTGTCTCTGTGATAGTCCCGAGAGGGCTTATTTAGGCACTGGGTGGGTGGAAGAAACTGAGGATGGCAGCAGGAGGGACAGTTCCAGCATTATAGGCGAACTCATACAAGGGAACCACCAAAAGAAGATTTCCTTTTGAGGCAGTTACAGGAATCTGCTTAACAGAAAATAAAAGCTCCAGGTTGATCAGGCTGAGTTTATATTCCAAAAGCTGCTAAAATAGGAAAGGCAAAAAAAAAAGTGTGTCCTTGTCTTCAAAAGCAAACAGGCTTAAACATCCAAATACAAGTCTCCTTAGTCTACTGAACTGATGTCCTCACTTTCTGTGTCTATATGGTGGCACAATCAACTCATTCCATAAAGATGCGCCGTGTAGTTCAAAAAAGTGCCTCCAGCCTTGGCTCGGGATGGGTGTGGGGACCTGTCCCACCTCCAAGTTCTCCGCAGACAGTTCTCCTTTCCCATTTTGAATCTCTTTTAGAAAATCTTGTACAGAATGAGTGGTACATAGTCTAAAGCATTTTAGTCTTTTTATCTTTGGCTTCCAGTTCAGTGGGCAAAAAGCTGGAAACTCCTGCAAAAAAGAATGATATAAAATCAACAATCACACATCTAAATATTCAAAAATCTATTCTGCAAATAAGTACAATAAAAAAATACAGCTTCATGTCCATTGTTAGACTTTGATGAACATTTGCCAAATTCTTCTCAGGCCTGCTTCTTGTGAAGGTATCTTATACCGTCATGCAGGCTGGAACAGGAGCATGTTCAATTATCTCTGCCTCTTGCCATTGTTGACAAGTTCATTTCTGTTTTGTTTTGATAAGCGGTGAAAACTAAGGAAATCAATCAATCAAAAGGAAAATGAAGGAAGAAGTCGGGCCACAATGAGGAGATTGAATCGCACCATTGAATCCAAGATTGCTATTTCTAATTATATGTGTTTATTTTACAGAGTCTAATGCATTTGTTTAAGCCATTCTATATAAAATAAAAATGCATTTAATTCTTGAAATTTGTTAACATGCAGCAGATATAAATGTTCTGAATTAGACTATCAGAGGTAAAGACAGACTGAAATATGATTTTATGGGCCGATTTAAACATACATACATCAAAACATTGTCCTGGTGCTAGAAATGAAGGCGTTTACAAATAAAAAACACCCTTGTAGCAAGTATGATCATCTTAGTCTTCACATAAGAAAAATATCATCTTTGTGGGCATTTGGGATTATCCAACAAGCAGAATGTATTTATTGGCTAATTAATGCAAAGAGAAAGCATTTCAACTGATTAAAGACTCATAAACTCATAAAAACCATCTAAAAACAATGCACATACCCTTACTGAATACACAATACCGGTGAACCCAGACTACAGTTATGTGAGAGAGGTAATGGTCTCACTCTGATTGGTAGAAAGAGAGACCAAAACTTGTCTCTCACACTTTTCAGTATTACTCACACAGAGTTGCCCCCCCCCCCTGCTGTTTTCAAACAGACAGCTGTAACGTCAATGCCCTCAGGTGGTCAAAAGAAACACCTCCCACTAGTGGAAACACCACGGAGACAACAATCTGTGACACACACTTCAACACTTCATGTGAATTTAATTTTCCTCGAGACGAAAAACTAGTCGGTGCAGTGGGGGCAAACCGAAACATTTCCAGACTAACAGTGTAATCTGATAGTTTGGACACACCCCTCTGTTCAACAATCATCTATCCAACGATATAAAGCAATGAAGCCGACAGAGTGTCAGTGTGTCTGTTCCTAATCACCCCATCTGGCCCACAACAAATCCCCCTCCTCAGAGTATAATGTGTGTTAATCCTAAAATCTCCGTGTCGAGCTTTGCTTGTCATGTCACCACAACGATCAGTGCCATGCAAGATGTACCGTAAAGTGACCGGGCAAGAAAATATCATCCATATTGAAAGAGGCTTTTGGACGCTTTTAGGTGTCTTTTTACTAAATATAAAGCATTCGGTTACCACGACTTGATCTTTGTATGATACCACGAGACAGAACAGGCGTGAAACAGCAGGCCAGTGTAGCGTAAAGATTCAATCAAGACGAGTAACGTTGCAATAATCTGTTCACACCACCGTGATCCTCAAGAAAAGACACACCACCGCTTCAAACTAAGAGGTGTTGCAACACTTTTGTCAAAAACGAGGAATAGCAAAAACAACAAAAACAATTACAGATATATACTTGGTAATCACTCAGAGGGGCTTTAACCAAGCCTCGAAAGTTTCTTTGCGACACTGCTCAGTCCTTTACCACATCTAGAAGAGTGCGCTAACGATAGTTACCTGGCTAGCATGGGAGTGTAACTCTAGCGGATAAGCTTTCACTGACGATTGGCGAGGAAGCAGTAACGACTTTCAGCTAAACAGTCAAACGACAGAAAATGTCAAACACGAACCTGAGGTCCGACGTATGGACAGTCTTGCCCGTCGGGTATTGGTCGTTTCAGTCCTCCTTGGTTTAGCCACTAGCAAACTATCTACCTCTCTTGCTAGGCCGACGTCGGAATCCCGGAACAAGACCGTTGTTCCTCAGGTGGAGTGGGCAGCCAATCAGAGAACGAGAGGGCGTGGTTGCCATGATGGTAGTACGCTGAGCAGATGTACCATAGTACCGATAGCTCTTATTACCAAGTAGTTTAAGAGGACTGAAAGCATAACAAAAGTTCTTATTTTAACATCTTGCAAGGTTATAGAAGGTATCAACTTTTTATTTTTTCAACAAGGTCTTATGATGCAGTAAATGACTTCAAATACGTGTTGTGTTGGAGAAAAAGACATCACTTCAGACAAACCTAAAGTAGAAATGAATAATTTATCTGATATTTACATTTTTACGCATGTTTTAGTCGTGTTTTTAGACCACTGTATCACATTGAACACAGGTATTGGCCAGATAAATAAGTCAGTCTTTGACAACGTAACAGAGAATAAAGTAGACCCATTGTTATTAAGGAACAATTTATGTAATTTAGCATACATCAGATACTATAAACATAAAGATTCTAAAACAAATATTGTTTCTCTAAAATTCTTATGTGAATATACAACGTTGTCTCTTGTTGAAAAATAAAGATAAAGAATGTTAATCTTTTCATTTCCATCATAGAATAAAAAATTATCTACAAATGGTCAGATGACTGATGGTTATTACAAAATCTAGTATTAGTTAAAAGATCAGTGAGATAACTGTTTCCAGATGCAAAAAGTTCCAGGTATACCAGTCATATACTGGCCCCTTATCATCACGTTAATGATGCGTTAAGTTAAAAACAGCATGAAGGTCTACAGAATATCCTATGGGCTGGTAGGTGTTGACTAAACAAACATGAAATGAGTTCCAACTGTGGTGCCCACAAACAGCTGCTGTCAGGCTGTTACTGTGTTGGGATGGGATCCACAGCCCAGCTTCCTTTGACTTACTTTGATCAAAATAGACATGACTGTACAGGATGTGTACAGCTGAGGGAAGATATGCTACTGCACATGCTCAAAACACTTTGGGTGAGGCTTTTGGGAAATCTCACCAAACTGCTTTGGTTTCACATTTAAGTTAAAGTACGAATCCTTAATTCATTTTTTTGGAAAGGGTGTAATTAATGCAGACTGAAAGCCAGGCCTACTTAGAGAGGAATAAACGTGACATTTCACCATTAAAATTTTATTATTTAAAAGAAAAACAGCAGTGTTCATTAAACAGATTAGCCTGGACTTATCGAACAATGAGAAACATATTTACAATTTGTTCTACAAGATGGTGTGTAGTTTAATGCCTTGTAGTCCTTACAAAACACAGAACAAGATAGGTTGGAAATAAAAATTGAGCAAAAATGCTCCCCACTTCCAAAATCCTTTCTCCCAGGATGCTGCTTCACTTCATGTCCATGAAGCGGATGTCCATGATCAGCAGGGTGTGTCTGGGCAGAGGTCTGGGGGCCGGGGAGAGCACCTTCATCACCTGCGTCTGAGTGTCCACAAAGGTGACCACAATGAAGCCACACACAGGGCTCTCCACGATGCCCTTCCTGGCTCCGTCGTCCCCGTCCTCGATGCTGCTGACGCTCAGCACGTGGTACGTCAGGTCTCTCCCTGGTGTCACGGGCACTAATTTTAGCTGGGTATCATCCTGAGACATTCCCAGAGGCAAGCACGAGTCCGGGATGGACGGCGCCCCGATTTTGTAGATGCGAACATCCGAGAAGCGCACTTCGAAAGAGAAAGGGTAGTAAGACACCCCGCGGAAGCCGTAGAAGTACTCGCGGATCTTCTCGTCCCGGGAGTCCCTCCGGCACTCCTTGGAGCGTTCCACCACGCCTCCAGACTTCGGGAGGAGAACCACCCGCACAAAGTGAGGGAGGTCTCGTTTCAGCTCATTGTAGAGCCTCTCGTGGTCCAGCACCAGCACCACATCCACTTGGAAGGTGGAGGCACAGTGCACGAGAGCCTGGTATCCAGAGCCCTTAACCCACCCACAGGTGTTGATGATGCAGCCTCCCACACTGGCCTTCCTGTTCACCTCACAGCGCTGCGAAAACACCTCGGCCAGGCAGGACGTCAGCTGGGGGGCATGACAGAAGGTGACTTAGTGAACATCAGAGTCCAAGAAAGCTCAAACTAAAACTGCTATCTGTGGCTACCGTTTGATCTCGTTTTTACCTTGTTGTACAATTTGATGTTTGTACCCGGAGAAGTAGAGCCAAAGTGGTAGACCAAGGGTGCCTGGACCGAGAAACCCTCCTCCACGTCTGCTGGGCGCTCAATGCACAGGGCCGACATCGTGCCTGGCACAGAAACCTGGAGCAGGACAAAAATCCTTTATGCTTTACCGTACAATTAAATCTAACAGAAATGTGTGTCTTTGCATTCACTATAAATCAGTGATGAGGGAAGCAAAACTATTGGCTGCAATGAGGGGAACGTTTAGTTTAACCATGTTTATGTTGCATTTAATACAGCCGAAA
This sequence comes from Menidia menidia, assembly GCA_907169785.1. NCBI lineage: Eukaryota > Metazoa > Chordata > Actinopteri > Atheriniformes > Atherinopsidae > Menidia > Menidia menidia. Next base: position 9,482,585 of record CAJRST010036666.1, read on the forward strand.
CTATGACCAGCTACTTTGTCACGATTCAGACACTTCCATAACAATAATGAGGAAAAAGTCCTAACTTTACAAATGTCTTACTGAAATAGATTTCAACAAAAAAAAGCAGGATAAATTAAAACAAAGAAAAAAAAAGTTGTGACGTATTTAGTACAATGAAAACACTGAGTATAAGAATCAGCACTTTTCTGTATAAGTTTTGTTGTTAAACACAAGAGCAGAACACAAGAGCATTTTATCACTTCCAGAACATATCTGCAGGTAAAGCCACTTGAGGAGGCTTTGCTCTTAAATTCAAATGCTTAAATCTTCAAATGGGTAGTTTCACCTTCCACGTACCAAAGAGGATTAGTCAGTATGCGGTAAAGCATGCTGATCTCTTCTGCAGATAGGTTCAATATTTATTCAGGCTTTTTCAGATCCTTTTTTAAAACCAGATTAGTCACATATATTTAGTTTTTATTATCCAAAGATTACATTCAATAAATAACACCCAGAGCCCCACTTTAAGCCAGTCACCAGTCTTTTTCTCCTGAGAAATATCTTCATTCTCAATACATGGACCGCAAATTAATATTTGCACATGTGGATCGTTTTTTCGGATAATAGTCTTTTCCAAACAGAACCTATCCTAAATAATCTTGTGAACAGCCCTTGATAGTATTGTTATCCACTTTACCCCACTCTGTCCAACATCCAGCTCCACCAGCGTTGGCCTCCGTCCAACCCTCACTGCATAGTTCAGAAGCATCCGGCACACTGTTGACTTCCCCACATCTGTGGGTCCCACCACCATCACCTGAAGGAGAGGTCATTAGGCAGAGTTAACAGAGTGTTCTTGAAGGAAAGTCTTACCTGCAAAGCACAACTCGCTTATCAAAACATACCCGCGGCCCTCTCTCGTTCTCCCGCTCCGCCTGTTTCCTCATCTGCTCCAGGGCAGCGTGTGTGTTCAGATAGAGCAGCATGGGAGTGTCCTTTGACACATAAGCTACCTGTGGCAATGACACATTGGTTATTTAGGCTCTACATGGAATAAGAGATGCTTCTACACTAAATCAGAAGTGTATGGAAATGTGTCTATGGTGCTCACCTCCGGCTTCCCATAAAGATTCACACAGCAACCCTGCCAGGTGAAAACCGCTATCTTGGAGCCCGGTCCAAATGTGTACTTCTTGTTTCGGTTCAGCTCGGAGCCAAACACTTCAGCCATTCCCGTCAGGAGCTCCAGCTCCACCTGCTCCGCTGCGTCCCCGGCCTCCACCTCGAAGCGCAGCTCCGTCTCTTTCTCCAGGTCAAAGCGGGTGCACACCTTACCCGACGCCGGGGCATCTTCACTCGTCTTTTCTACACCCTCTGTTGCCATGATTGGCAGAAAAACTGTTCATTAGAGAAAGAAAAAAATGTGTCAATGAGGTCATAACAACAAGATGTTTTTATATCTTCACAATAAACATAGTCTCAAATGCTGTGCCCTTAACTATAAAATAATCTATAATGTTTTCAATCTTGTATCAAACTACAATAATACTCATTATTCAGGAATATGGTATTTTCAGAGTTGTGGTAAAATTAAAAGGTAGGATTGTAGAGACAGTAAGTTCTGGTTAACGAAGGGAACTTAGAAGTAATATATGCTATGGTGGATGTTGACCTGAACTTAACACATGCAAACACTGACAGTGAATTCTGCACAACCAGAAAGTCATCAACAGATCATCTGTAAAAAATATAAAATCAGATTACCATTTCCACATTTCGACTCAATTTATGAAAAACTAGTTGAGGGCCATTTTTGCAATGTTTAAAAAAAAAAAAAACTTTTTAGTAAACCAAATAAGTAGTTTTTTTAAACAAACAAGCAGTTAGCAGGCAGTGGCTAATGTAGCGTTACTGTCCTGAGCGAAAAGCAGAAGGGCAGCACAGATAATTCATAAACCTCCCGCTGTTTCAGAACATTAAGAAGATGGCTTTCTAACCAGTTTAGAGAATTTACCTCCTAATTTTGGGTCCTAATGGAGAAAAAGAACTCTTCACATGAGGAAACGCTGCTATGAGCTGTCGCGGGATGATGAAGTTTTCTTCTTCGTTTTTTTTTCATTTCTTGGTCCAGCAGGTGACTACTGCCACCTGCTGGACCATCATTCTTCTCCGAGTCATATAAGTTAAAAACAAAACAGCTGCCTCTAGTGCTAACCCCGTCATTTTAATTCCCACAGGGTATCCACATAATCGCCTGTGTTTTAAAATTATTTCATACACTGCAAATAATAAAACTTCCTGATGTAATGCCATGAAGTGCAGATAGTTACAACCTCTGACCATTTCAGAACATTAAAAATAGAATACATTTGCTATGAGTATATGCACTAAATAAATCGGAAGTCCTGGTCATTCCAGGGTTTTAACATTAAACTGTTTTGTCTGAGACTATTGCAGATTATTATCAACCATGTGTCTACAACATGAGTTGAATCCAAAAACACAGATAGAATAGCGTAAATATCTAAAAGAAAGTGTGGCAGTGGCCTGAATTTTCATTAAATTACTTTGAAACTCATGACACTACTTGCCTTCAGATAAATAAATGGAAAACAATCCCCAACTGTGAAACTCTTTATTTATGAAAACACACATAAAAGTACATCTAACATGTGAGAAGTGGGAAACATCTAGAAAAAATACACGAGGACTCTGGATATGAACAGTGTTCTAGCTCAGACACTCCAGGAGGTGTCACCATGTATCCAGTAGATATCAGCAATTGGAGCCCGGCTCATCAGAGGAGTGACTGAGAGCATCTCGTTGGTCACTCTTCATCATGTTGCTTCCACCTGTCACATCTTCTGGATTCTTGGTGGCACACATTCTGTATTTTACATCGGTTTTAAGTAAGACACCTGAAAAAAGATACAAACAGTGAGCTCCTGTCCTCATAAGGCTTTGCTTAATTCCGTTTCACACTGTCCCCGACAGCTTGGACAAACCTACACTAAGCGCCTATAAAGCCTTCTGCAGAGCAGCAACTACAACGTCGGCTTCGGGAAACTTCAGCTTACGAGGTGGACCCTTCTTTATTCCTGTCCACAGGCATGTTTCTTTGGAGGAGACAAAAGACAACTGAATCATTCTTAGGAACATTAATGAAAATAATTGATAACAAGAGGTAATCTGCATGTCATTTGTGAAAACAAAAACTCAAAGAAGAACAAGAAAAGAAAAACACAGCTTTTGTTGTTCGTTTTTTCACAAAAAGTGAAAGTGTAGGAAATGACCACCTTTTTCTTTTTGACACTAATTGGCCAAATTAAACTTTGTCATCTGTCCCTCCTCACCTGTGCCTCCATCCAGCAGAGTGATCTCAAAGCTGTTCCTGCGGGGTTTCTCAGGGTTAAGGACAACAGTCAGTCCAGGATGGGCAGCCAGGAGGGCAGCTTTCACCTCCTCGGCATTACGCCCATACACTCGTCAGCTTTTACTGCAAGAGGTAAAAGATCAGGAAAGGTGACAGTTTTCCATTAGTTAAAAACATAATTCTTTCTGTGATTCACCTTACTCCTTACATAAATCATCCGAACATGGTCATAGTGTTATTTCAGATTACTGCTATTTCCAGTGTTGGTGAATATCTGAAAACGTGAAAGACCCAGATTGGCTTCAGTAATACAACTATATGTGAATTCAAGACTTTTTTTAAAGTCCGATAAGGTTGGAGTACTAACCAGTGTTCAATGACCACTCTCTGGCCATCATGGCCGCCCTCATCCTTCTCCTCCTCCTCCTCCTTATCCCTCTTCCCCTCAGTGCATGTTTTCTCCTCCTCGGCCTGAACCTCCGCTTCGCGCTTTGTTCCTCGACGGCCTGAGGACACATGATTTAATATGTTTGTTACAACACCAAACAGAGGTAAAATTTATATCTAAAATCGATGTCACAGTAGTGTTCGTGTTGCTAAATCAATGTGTAAATTCAGCCAATCCGTGCTGCGTGGACTCATTCATAATTTCCAATAAAAACATGTATCTGTAACAATGACAGCAGGCATAAAACACCATTATGGACAGTTTCAGGAAACAAGACAATTTCGAAATAATGTGGTTGAATGATTCAGTTTTTCCAAAGTTTTACCTGCTTTGGACGCCATAGTTGTTAAGAACACTCGCGCGCATACGGACTGTACCAATATATTTGATGAGATGGGGGGAGTTCAACTTCATGGGCTAACCCATTAATAGAGGGGAGAGCTTTAGATTTTTACTTAACAACACCAGAAAAATGTTTTGAATGGTACCAAGAGAAACTAGAAGGACTTTTTGAAATATCAGGAAAACCATCACCACTGTGGTTCAGTTCCAACTCACCTTCAAGTTCAAACAAGTCAGGGCTGATATCCTGAAACTTTTTATATTTTCCACAAAAAAGAGCAAGAAAACAACTTGCTGTACCAGAGTAAGTTTTATTCCAATATTTTTCTTTTTATGTTTTTGTTAATGTTTTTCAAAATCACAGAACCAATGTTTGGAAATTGGGATTAGATACCACACTAAAGTCTCTTCTATTTATGTGCCATATTGGTAATTTGCTGTTGTAACAATTTGGATAGTTAGTGAATATTATCTATGATCACAATTTTGTAATAGTACTATGCTATTGATCTGCATTAGAACGTACATTATATAATTAAAAAACAAAGTTATAGACATATTTCAGAGACAAAACATTTTGACATTATAACTGCTAATTCATATAATTCACAAAAACATTGCAAAATAAAAAGAAATACAAAAAGATAATTAGTGATCCATTTATTTGTTTAAAAATTGGGAAAAATCAGCTTTTTCTTGTACAAACAGGGCTGATTTATATGCAATATTTGCAATTGTTTCATATTTTGTAAAACTGCTGCCTGCAATGAACACATTTAAAAAAGGCCGACACCCACATATTTGATTCAGAAATTGTGTTGCGACCTTTTGGAAACAATTTTGGTCTCATACGTGCGTCATCCTATCCTAGAAGGATTAATAGTTTATTCCTTTGAGCGCCTCCAAATGTATTGTCTTGTACTTTGACAGTTGAATTCAGATCCAAAGAAATGGCCCGTTGCATGCAATAATCACTTTCCTAATCCCTAAATCTGCGCTTTGTTTTCTGGTGCTTAAATGACAGTCTCCAAAGGAATCAACAGGAAAGGAAGTGAAAGCCCCATAGAGGAACAGATGGATGTTTGTGAGTGCTCCAAAATCCGGGGCAAAGATGAGGTTTCTAAAAAAGTAATCCATATGTCTGACAGAGTGGATGAGCAGCATAAAACTCTGATAATAGTCCAAAAGACGTCACAAGTTGCGTGTATGCCAGAAAAATTCAACCTCCCAGAGCGAGGCAGAATGGCTGAGTCACATTGTTCATCTAACCATTGAGCTTTTGTTCTTTTGTCAACAACAAACTCAAGACTCCTCAAACTTCCAGGGAACATTGTCACTGCCATGCTTCCTGTCTTTGTCATGTGATTAGCTTCATCTTTGATCCCTTCTGGATCATGCCAAGGAAGTAAAAAACAACCAATCTGCAGTGTTTCTTTGCCTCTCAGTCTGTCTTTGCGGTCTGTTGAAGCATAATTTTAGCCGTTGCGTAAATCTTCAGGAGGGCAGACAGACCGCCAGACAGTTGTGGCCTTTCCTCGCCCTGCTCTTCTTTATTTAAATCTAAGTGACTCAAGAGCGGATGCACCATTTGGCTACCTCCACATGTCACAGATGCAGGTGTAAATGCCCAGTGTTATCTGGTAAGGCATGCTCTTCTCTTTCCATTGAAGACAGTTTGAGCAATACAAAGCTTAAAACTGTATATGAACTCCTGCTTTTTGAAATGTTTAAGTTACTGTGTGGGTAGGTGGGTATCATATGTAGACATGTGTATACAGCCTCACGTTGTCAAACTGGCTCTAGTGGTCCTTTCCTTATATGAATTTGAGTTTGCTTTTCCCTAATGATATGTGTGATTGTTAACGTTAGCAAAGACGCAAGATATGTGCACATTCGTGTCACCTTTTATGGGCCTAATCATGACAGACACAACCATGTGAGAGACTCCAACAGGGAGAGAAATGCACTGACAGTGACAGAGCTCTCGACAAAGACAATGAATGACAGCTATTCAAAGGCACACGTGACACACAAGGGAGGAAGAGAAGCAGAGGCTTGAAACATGGAATGGAAAGTTATATGAGAAGGAGTGGGCAAGCGTCATCAGAGGATAACACACCGGAAAAATACTAAATAAGTGCCATCTCTACCTAGAAAGCTGCTTTCAGGCGAAGATTGCAAACGCCCACAACTCTGCTTAAAAAAAGGAAGCAGGAATTGCAGGAATTGCAGGAACAAGAATTTCTATAGTCATTACAAAAGTTTGGGATGTGCATATCTGCAGATGACTCACAATAAAGTTTATTTTACATAGAACCTTAAAACTATGGAGAAAGTTGCTTTGAGTGAAATATTTGTCATGCCATGATCTCTCACAAAGACCTGTTGAACGCATAGAACAAAAGAGGCCACAGGAAGTAAAATATTAGAAATAGAAAAGATGTTTTTTAGACTTGACGACCCAAAAATCATGATATGGTTTTAAGAAAAATCGAAGGCCTATTCTATTAAAAAAAAGAAAGAAAACAAGAACACATTCATGAATATATTTGTGTTTTCTTGCATCACTAGTAGCCAAAGCAGCTGAAACAACTGCAAACGGCCGACTTTCCACCGTCAAGCCGTGGCAAACGCCTCCCACTGACATGTTTGTAACTCCCATGCTGATTTCTATTCCGGTTTAAATCGACATGAAAAATCATTACAGAGATATTACATGTTGCCGCTTTCCTGAGTTCACTGGGTATCTTCTTGTTTCATGTCTCTGAGATGTTGCCAGGCAACCAACTGAGACCAAAGAAGGGGGCCTGAGCCTGCCAAAAACCAGCCAAGTGACCATATATCACTTTAGTGAGGAGGCTGGTGGCCATATGTCTTACTACTTATTTTCAATAGGAGGAAGGTGAGTAGCTCCAGAAATACTAAGAGCTGAAGCGGGAAATTATAAGATCATGGGATGTGAAGACAGCAGGTGAGGTCTCTGTCCAGCAGAGTGCCTATCTACAGTTAAGAAATTACGTTGAACCTTTCGAGCTTCCAGTTCTGTGGTAAAGGTCCTGAGCTTGAAATAAGGGGTACCTTACACAAAAGTGATGAGCTGAATGTCAGCATGCAACCAAACATCTTCAAATTTAGTCTAACAGAGCTCAGAAGAGTCAACCGACCCTGCATGACTTGTTGGGTGTCTTCAGACTCTGGGAATGTGAGTATATGTAATTGTTCATCTATGTGAGGTCCTGTGATGAAACCCTGACTTGGTCAGGGTGTTGCTGAAGATCTGATGATGATGATGATCCGTTCCTCCGCTCCTCTGGCATAATAGATTAGCATAGATTTGAAGTGAAGGGATGCAGGCCTCTCGACCAGACTTCCACAAACTTTAGGATTTGTTTATGTGTGATTGTGTGTATATTTGCACATGTATCCTTGCACATGCATGACTATGTGCATCACCGTGATCATCACAGTGAGAGTGGATCTGTTGAGGGGGTGTGTTGATTCCGGGACACTTTATCACATTTTCATCCTGGTGTGTTTCCCAGTCTGCTTCTTGATCTGAGTCACATCTCAGCCCACCCACCCAACCCCTAATTACACTCACACACACACTTTCTCACACACACACATTGCTCCTCTGTATGACTGTTTAACATGGCCAAATTTAGCTGCCTTCTGCACATCGTCAGAAGAGTTTAGGAGTGACCTTCACTCAGATCTGTGACCTGTGAATTGCTTGCAGCCTTATGTTCTGTCCTTTCTTTTGGCAGTGCAATCTAAAGGTGTTAATGTGGACTATTAAGTATCCATTAAGTTGTGTTCTCAGTTCTGAGGGTAAACACTGGGTGAGTCAACTGTTGTGATGGTAAACTAATCTTAGACTTTACATAGTGTCAAGCCAGTTTCTTCTCCTGTCTTTATTTCCAGTGTATGCCTTGGCAAAGGTATACAGTTATTCGTACTTTTCAAGACTTCAGTGAAGAGGTGAAGTAAGGCCAAAAGAAGAATCAATTTGTATTTGGAGCAAATGCTAATAACTTTTTCTAAACCTGTAAAATGGGCAACTGGCAGAATACATCTGATATGATATATGACTTTGTCTGATGCTAATGTAGTTTTTCTGGTTGGATTTTGGCATCTGCTTTCATCAATTCAGCATGAGCAACAGTTTGGTTTGATTGTTAACTTTTGAATTGAAGATGGTTCTCGTTTCAGTGTCTGTCGTGTTTGTGCTGATTTGCCAACTTTTGCTCATGTTTTGTATCTTTCTTTTTGTAAATTCCTCAGAAAGATAGCACAAGACAATAATGAAGAAACATTCACTTTTGTTCTGACTTTGATTATTTCCTTTATTTTCCACCAAAGCAAAACACTTTCAGATCAAACATATTTTTCTTTTTAAAATAAAGAATCCAACCACATCAGAGTATCTTATATGTTCTGTTCAGGAACTCACAGTCTTGGTTAAGGTTGGGATCAGATTCAACATATAGGACTAAGGAGGAATATGCAACCTCTGTAAATTTCATTTCCCACTAAAAGTCATTGTGTGGGATAAAAGGGTTCAGTGTGCAAATTGTTATAGTGAACAAGCGATTGAACTGGATTCATTAAATCCAAAAACGTTTATTTAAAACATATACAGATTGCTTTGCAATTATCAAATGAAAATGCAGACTTTAATATCTTGCAAAAGAACTTGTTTGAAAGAAATACACACATTGTGGTGCAGAAACATACACACTTAGGCCTGCTAAGGATCAAGAAGCAGTAAGACAGCAATCCAAAGCTTTCAAGCAACACAAAGAGCCATTTTGGACCATACACTGGTGTCATTTACCCCCTTCTTAGTGTTTGTTTGGGATTCCAGACTAACAGTCTGTTAAAATCTGTCTGTTCAACAGGCACACTAGGAAAATATCAAGCTGGTTTACTCAGTATTTTGGTCTCTTTGGCTCTCACTAACACTGAAAGACACACTTAGGAATCTGGAGCACAAGCCTTCTGTTGTTTAGTGTTGAACATTATGTCCCACTCTCAATTGTAAAACAAGTTCTCAGACTGCCAGAGAGACAGAGATTAAAGAAAAATAACTGGGGCTAAAATCTGGTTTCCACAGTTCATGGGTTTGCATTTTGTTCACAATCTAAATATCTCTTCTATCGCCACAGGTGGTTGTTTACTAAAATAAAAGTACAAATCCAGGTAGTCTAATATACAAAGTGCAATGTGTATATGTACAGTGAGACTGTGTGGTATTTACAAGTGGTGGTAGTTTGCTGGTATTTCTGAGATCGCGTGAGATTTTGAATCTCTTCTGGATCCACCCACATCTTTCTCTTACATTCAGTGATTCCAAACCCACCTTGATTCACTAGTGTTAATTTTTTCGTGAGTTAATGTCAGTGTGGACTGAACGGTGAACACTAGTTCATACAGAAAATAGAAAATAGCTGTGGATGAGTCACAACGCCTGCATTGTTTAAGAAACAACTGGAGATGCCACCATTTTACTTGCCAGGTTTCTGCTGTCGTCCGGTCACTTGCAGAATAACCTTCGGCAATACAATCCCCACTTTTCAAATGCATATACGGAGCAGCATAGAGCTCATCATTAGGATCTTTTCTCGCTCTTTGTTAACTCGTTTGACCTCTGCTATTTGTAACAGCTCCCTGCTGCCTAACCTGTCTCTTTGATCAGTGTAGTAACCCCTGCATAACCAGGAGGGAACTGAAAAGATTCAAGATGCAAGTTTTAGTTAGAATAGTAAAGAGCAGGAGGAGAAATCAGAGGATAGAAAAGGGGGGCAAGAGGAAATGAGTTCAGCTAAAAAGGAAATGGAGGGAGAGACTGACAATGGAGAAGACGAGTAGGTGGAGAGTTTTTGGGGTGATGATTTGAGAGGAAGATGAGGGGAAGGCTGCACTGTCATAGTTTGGAGGACACTCCAACTCATAGCAGCGGATGGATGAGTCTTCATTGCCATAATTGGCCCAGTACTCTTCTGGATCCAGCTTAGGGAGTGCTGCCTCATCGTCTGACAGTTCATACTTGGAGGGGATTGTGTCAGATGCAATTTTTGGGATGGACTGAGGCTTGACAGGGGAGAATGGGAAGGCTTTCACTGTTTCTGAGCTCTTCTGGTATGAGGACTTGGATGAGGATGCAGGCTTGTTCTTGGAAAACCACCAGCGGGTCTTGGTGCTGAAGGTGGTTGTGGTGGATCCAGCCAGTGAGCCTGGGTCGGGCAGGGGGCAGAGAGCAAAGTCCATTTCCCGCAGGAATCTGAGGTCTTGGCCACGACGCTGAGTGGGGGAGGAGCACAGGAGCTCAGAAGAGGATATGCGGGCTTTACGGAACCACTCCCACAGGGGACGGGCCTCGCAGCCACAGGACCAGGGATTCTCATTCAGGCGCAGAAACTGGATGCCCTGAGTGTCTTTCATGGCCTGACCCGGCAGCTCAGCCAGGGAGTTGTTGAAAAGGTAAAGGATGGTCAGACGGCCCAGGTCGCGGAAAGCCCGACGGTTTACCTGCCTAATGCGGTTGTCATGGAGAAGGAGGCGGTCCAAGTTGACCAGGCCTCTGAACACATTTTCAGAGAGGGTACGGACACGATTTCCATGAAGGAACAGATGGGTTAGGTTGACCAGATCTGAGAACAGGTCATCCTGAAGAAAGTGGAGTTGGTTTTCCTGCAACGGCATCAAAATGTTAAGAATTAGTGCTGTGAGAAATAATCTGAGAAAATGTTGCTGAACTGTTGTTGCAAAAAATGAAATAAAAAAATGTTCAACAAAATGTAGAATGGGGAACTGATGTCAAATAGCCGCTTCCTGCTTAATTTTGTCTGTGTTTTTCCTAGTTGAAGTACTTTACATTTTGATATTTGAAAAGCCACAACCTCCCTTCACTGGTTGCTTGACAACATGTCACCGCTATTATGAGCTGCTCTTTTGTTGTTGGATATGTGCCAATCAAATGTTGAGGCACAGATGGAAGACATGCAACCACTTAAGAAAGGCATTAGGTAAGCGTTTAGAGAATAGTTCCCTTTGCAAATATAATGTAAGGCTTCCTTTTTTGTAAGAGCGACCACAGTGTAGAACATAATCATAATCATGCCGATTCTGTGTGTAATATGGTGAAGACACAGGAACGATTTAGTGTGCAGGACAAGAAAGAAGAAATCAATTCAAATATCCTAACAAATCTACTATGAGCTAAATGTTTTTGCAGCAATGTTTTGCCTTGGTGTTCTGCCATAGTCAGAGTTTGTACCTGTTACGGTGACATAACTGAAACTACTAAGATCTAATCCCTCTACACAAGCATGAGACCAATCTTGTGGGCGTGAAACCTGGCAGTAGGCAGCTGTAACATGATGTGATGCTATGTGCAACACCAGCGTGCATCTGAACGCATCCCTATCTGACAGCTTGTATCTGTGGTGGGAAATGTTGCCTTTACCTGCAGGTAGAGAAACTGAAGGCTGTACAACTTGTGGAAGATGTCATGGGGGAGAGTGGCCAGCTTGCACCGATGCATGTGCAGGCTCTGCAGCTTCTCCAGGCCCCTGAACGCTCCACCTTCCAGATGCCGCAACGAGGGGTTGTCACCCAGATCCAGCTCTTCCAGGATCCTGAGGTTACTGAAGGCTCCAGCCTCAATCCACGTGATGTTGTTGCCGTATAACCACAACACCTGCAGAACCAAGCAGCATCAGATAAGAGTTTAAATGACCTAATTGGAAAGAAGAATGGGCAACTAATTATCTTTAAACGTGCCAGACACCTGCTCTCACCTGTGTCTCAAAGCCAAAGGAGTCTGCGCGAAGCTCTGTGATGCGGTTGTTCTGCAGGAAGACACGCTGCGAGTCGTAGGGCACGCCAGCTGGCACTATTGTGAGGTTCTGGGACTGGCAGCTGACCGTCATGGGCGTGGGGTAACACACACACAGCCTGGGACATGCAGTAACCCCGCCCGGCTTCACCACCACCAGCCACAGAATCAACCACAGGGTTAGTCCACCTGAAGACACAGAAAAGGAAGACTGGTGGTTACAATTTATGTGAGAAAGAGATGGTCCAATTCTGATTAAAGGTCAGCAATAAAGAGGCATCGCTGCATTTGTTGGTCATGGTTCGGAAAACCTGTATGCTGTGTGTGACTGAGGGACCAACAAAGGCTGAGGGGTTGATTTCAGCTTTAGGCAATAGCACATGTCTTTCAAATCTGTTGAGATTCATCTCGACATTTTTAGTGTGCTCCCAAACCGTGACTTGTTGATATCCTGCACAACTTCATTTTTAATTCAGACTACACACAAAACAATCATTCACCCATAGATACCGAGCAGATCTCTTTACACAGGTATCCATTACGCGGTTACATAATTTTTGGTTTATACAATTTATAGTCATTTGAAGCACAAATGAGCAATAACCAAGAAACCTCCAAAAGGAAAAGAAAGAGAGAAAGAGATCTCACGTGATTCGCCCCATTCCATTAACCTGGTTTCTTCGTTCTAGTTTTACACCAAAAGGATGTTTCCTCTGGGCGGTGTGCCATCATAAACGACACATGGGTTGGCCGACCTAGATCAGGTTCTGTTCTCATCAATAATTTCTAACGCTCTTGGCAGGCTCAAATAACAATGAATATAAGCGGACAACGTAGGAAAACGGCATGCATTAAATAGAAATGAAGTTCCCATTCATCTTTTGTGCGCAAGATTTTCCAGTCTCTAACCCCTTGACCTACAAGCTAAACCGCTGACCAGAATGAAGAGAGGAAAGGTTCAGACTTCTTGCACGAAAAGACTTTCTTTCACGTGAGTTGCCAAGAATGACGCGCACATGCTGTAAGTCCTGTGCCGCGCGTAAACAGTGAGGTTGGAAAGGCAGTTTTGCTCTTATTTGTCACAAGTACGTTTTGTCTGAACAAAACGAATAGGAAATAGAGTTTGAAAAAATATCATAATAAGAGATCTAAAAAGAAACATCATGAATAAACATGTTTAAAGTCTGACCACGTAATTAACTTATCCAAAAGTGAGAACTTCTTGCATATTAGAAGTGCTGCTAACACAAATAATATCAAACACGAATACATTCCATTTAAATTTACGCTGAACGAGATGTCAAAAGGGTTTTAAAGAGGCGAAGAGTTTGTGCGTAAAAAGTGTCCATGTACGCTAAAAACCAACATGTGAAAATTCTAATCATTACCATTTCAAAACGTTGTTTCTTAAGAATTCCTCTTAACAGTAAAACAAACAAGACAGCTGAAAACACGTGGCTGTATTTTCAAAGTAGACATGCAGCTGGTGCCAGGCTGTGAGGTACTTACTCTTAAAGTTGCGCGTGCCGGAGCATCTTGCGGTCCACCGAGCCTCCATGTCGAACCAAAGCCGAAAGCGAGTTAGCCTGCGCGGCGTGGAAGTGCCTGCTTGCTGCTATCTCTGCTGGGATTCAGCTCTGGTGACCGAGTCGCTGCGGCTTCAAGCAGTGACGCCTTGGAGTCCCGGGAAGCCGTTTATATTCGCTGTGTTGCCATCGCCCACAGTCGTGGGCAGCGAAGGATCCCTCTACGTCAGCTGGAGAGGAGGGGTGGGAGCCGCCGGAGGAAGCGACCAGAAAGGCAGTGGAAGGGAGCTTTTGGTCACTGTCTTTTAATGGTGCATAGATGTATTCCTCATCATTTGTTACTGTGCAGGTGGTCACTGAGAGCGTTATGAGACACAGTACTTTCTGCCAAAGAGGAATAAATGGTGGCTTTTTTTGCCAGGCTTAAAGACAAATACACTCAATTTGCCTGTTGCAGTAACTCATCAAGTGTTCATCTGAGACAAAGTAATGTGGGAGGAACAGTTGGATGCAAGTGAATGCTGCAGGTCAGTTGGAGATTGTTGGTTCCAACATCCTCGCTTGTTCTTGGAAAGCAGCCAGGTTGTTTCAGCTACTGTAGGCTGCTGCTAATTAGAAATGCTTTTGATTTCACCTGTGGCACATGCACTCACACAGGAGAGTAGGAAGAGGAGGTGAGAAAACTTACTTGGCTCCAAAATCTAAATACCATTCCTCTTCAGTGTAGGCCGACTTGGACCGAAGCCGAGAGCTGCCCACAACTCCGAGCAGATGAACACGAAAGGGAAACCCAGCGGTGGAGCGAAGTGATCTAACATAACATACGGACAGATTGCATTTGTGTGAGGAGGAGAGAGATGATAGGACAATGACAAATTTCTACGGTACAGTACATAATGCTTCGCAAGTTACATTAATCACAGAACAAAGAGTCATTTTTCATGACCCTATTGTCAAAGTAACACAGTCCAATTTGTGGGTGTGTTTAGGCTCTATTAGACAGCAAGCATCTTTTTCTTGTTTGTGCCATGGAAGTAATTGTCAGACTTCATAGAATCACATCATTAATGGCTGTCTGACTGATGAGCAGCTTCGTGTGCTGTGTAGAACATTTTGGGTGGAAGGTGCTGTGTGTGTACGGGGGTGGGGGGGAACATGGGATGGAGGTCTTGTGTATGTGAAATAAACAATGTCAGGATAAAGAGTGGGCCAGATTTTAGTCACTCGTGACTCCTCCTCAAGTGACACGGGTCACGGCCCGGTCCACCGTGATGCACATCATCTGTTCCCAAGTGAACACACACTCACCAAAACCTGCTCCACGGAAGGTCATCTGCAACTCCAAGCTGGGAGCACAGCGCAGGGAGTAAATGGCGCGTCTGGAATATCATGACTTTTTGGCGGCGGCGTTTTGAGTGGGGGAGGTAGACAGCTCACCAAGCAGGCAGCCTCCGCGGGGGGCTGTGGAACTGATAAGGTCGAGTGTGTGTGCGCGTATAATGTATTCACAGTGGCCTTAGAGTAGCGGGGGTAGGCAGCTGGCCCACCGACTAGTCTGCATCTCCGAGGACGTTGTGTGAATGTAGGAGGTTCTTGGTGCCCCTTTCACAATATTCATCCATGTCCAAACTGGCACTTTGGACACGGTTTGTGCTCGTGTGCGCGTTTTCATTGTGGTCAACGTTGGACACACGTGTTGATGTGTGCGCAGTGACAAATTAAATGCATAAATGTATGTATCAATGCACACACATATTCTCTGGCTCGCCTCCTGTGACAAAGTGAATCATTGGGGCTCTGGCATCTGAACTGGTGTAAACACAACATGTTCAATGTATCTGTTCTAATTCTAAATTAACATGTTTCTGACTGTCCATCATTCACCCCCCACCCCCTCAAGCACACACACAGTGTGTTTGTCCCCATCGGGTGCACAGTGAGAATCATAGAGAAGACTTCAGAAGCCACTTCAAACCGTGTTGAGGTATTATGACACTGACTTCTTTCCAAAAACGATAGTCTTAATTATTTAAGTTTTGGGGATGTTTGAACTTGCCCTCTAATAAATCATGTGTCAGGGTTCAGTTCGTGTGGAATTTCATAGTAAGGCCAATATGCTATCTAAGCATGCTGAGTTCAATAATCCTTTGAAATCAGAGCTATTAAATGCAGTGTGAAGTGATTCACACAAAATGTGGGTGTTATTCGGGAAAGTAAAGGTCTGTCAAGACTTTGTTAACAAGACAATGAATCATTTGATATTTAGTGTCAGAGGAGAAGCAGTGTAAAAGTTTGTGTTTGGTAAACAATTTTAATATATGGCTGTAAAGACCTTTTAAAGACCTTTAAAGTTTCTAGGCTGGATAGGGAGTTAAAATTGTCCAGTTGAAAATGGCCTGATTTAAAAAACTTATTTAGATGAAATACACAAACATTTTCCTGAACTGTGACATGCAACAGGCATTATTAGTTTAGTGTGTATAGAACAGAATGACCAGCTTTTGTCATAATACCATTTTCAGCAGGGTCTTCACAATGATAGGATGCTGAAGGATTCATTCATATTACCTGACATGTTCTGTTGTCAGATTTTCCTTGTCCGTTGAACTGATTGGTGATAACCTCTCTTTAAAGCAATGTTTCAGGGTTTACACCATGTGCACTTTCCCATGCTTGGAGCAAAACTTTAAGTCTACGTGGACAGACAGAAAAAAGCGGACAGGATTAAAACATGAAGGAGGAGACATTACAGTGCTAGGTATGGTGTAAAGGTCCAATGATCTAATCCCGTGCATACACCCTGGATGCTGAGCTAATGATAATATATAATAATCTGTGTTCTACCTGCTGGTGAGCTTTGTGACAGTGTCAGCTATGTTGCTGCCGGACAACAGGGACGTCACCCCATTATTCCCCTTCACCTCAGATCATATCGTTTTGATTTTTGTTAACATGGATGTAATCTGACACACTGGACAGCACAAAACTGGCAAAGTGTAATTTTTGGCTCTTTAGATCTGAATGTTCCCTACTGTCATATTTTTCTTGGAAATATTTCCTGGAAATGTAATGTATTTTATCTGCACCCTTCACTTTTTATCTATCTAATGTATTTTGTTGATTCATTTTCTTTCTTTGTTTATCTGCTTTTAAATTCTTTGTAAAGCACTTTGAATTGTCTTGTATACGACATGTGCTATACAAATAAACTTGCCTAGCCTTGCCTATTAAAATAATTCTCCTCATAAAAGTACACTGAAGTACTTTGCCTCAATTGTGTTGTTTATTTTCATGTGTACAGATGCAAACATTTCTACATTTCTTTGTCTTTGTATACGTCTATCCTTATTATCTGTATTTATTTGTTAATTTATATACCTATTGCCTAGTGAAGTTTTATTTTTTGTTTGTGGTTGAACTAGCAACCATTAGTAAGCTCAATATTTCTGCTGTCTCACTCATTTTCAGAGACAAATATCTTTATCCATCTGTTGCAGCTGAGAATCAACATGGTGGCATCTTTTTTTTAAAACCTTCTCTCTTAGTTAACAGCCAATTCAGTAGGCAGATTGAGTAAGCAGGATGCTTGTATGTAAAAAGACTAAACGTTCATATGGAAAACTCCCCTTATCAACAGATTGTCTTATTTTTATCTTTGCATCCTCCTTGCTTCTCCTCTATTTCTGTCAAGTATTTATTTTTAAATTGGCATGATGCTGTAGCTGTGATCATCGATGACGCAGATGCAAGGGAGGAACCTGTCACAGTGCACATTCTCCGTGGACACACACGCACAGACACAAGTCTTGATGTGACACAGTTTGCGGGGAGGCATCAAATCTTTTTTTGGCTCTGTGTCTGTTTCGGCATGTCAAGTGTTGTGGAGGAGTGTGCCTGTTAGAATATTTTCCCCAAGACCCTCATGCCCAATTAGAAATAGCTTAAGAAAAACAAAAACGAATCCAATAAATAGATGAAGAAAACTGACAGCCTGAAAGCCAGCTGTCTGCACTCCAATCTGTTTTATGAAGCTGTCTTCAGAAATGTTCAGATTCAAACATCATTCATAATATTTCCTATAGTTGAGAACGTCATTGAGGACACATAATTACAAAGTAGAATTACCTTTCTGTTTTTGGTTTTAAAATTCATTTTCATGTTTATGCAATACTTCTTTAGTTTGGGCTGGTTAGGTTGCACTTGTCTCATCCATTTTTACTGCTAAAGCTCATATGAAGTTTATCCTGTTCTCACTTTCTTGAACATTTCCTGGAGGTCATGATTCTCAATTTCCAAACTTAAAACTCATGTGCATACTCCAGCTCTTCATAATGTTTAGTACAGCTCCCCCTGGAGCCACAAAAAGCTTTCTACAACTTTTGAAAGAGTCCAAGTCAGTCACTGTGGAAACACAGCGTCAAGGAGGGAAGACACTTACAGCGACATATACATTTGTTATATAATCACTCATTAACATCTGTTAGTGGGATAGTGTGAAGTGTTTCTTCTGTAATCAAACAATCAAATACGTAGAGATGGGAGCACAAATCCGAGGTGATGATGTAAGCATGCTATGGTCTCTGAAACCACTTACTTTCAGAGATACTTTTCCAAATACCAAATACTACAGAGGCTCCAAAAAGTACTACTTATGGCCCCCAAAAAAGTGTTCATCAGTAATGGTTTCAGCAAAGTCTATTTCTGTACTTCTTTCATTAATGAAATAACATGAACAGTTTGAAACCAAACTTATCAGAAACATACATGACATATTCCAATATGTTGCTGTTGCATAGAAATGTGTCCATTGGATGGACGTAGCAGTTTGTAGAATAAAAAGTTTCACACTGCTGTCTGTAAGAAGAGCTTTTAGTGAGGTTCTCAAAGCCCTGTTTTTAATCCAGATTGAGAGAAAAACAAGTGCTAAAATAAGATTCTTCACTTAAGTGCATATCTCACTCATTATATCAGGCCGTGAAATTATGAGACAAATCGTTGAATAATAACTTAATCTGTTTCCAGGGGCAATGGAGTGGCTACATGTTTACCTCTATAACGTTTTAGAGAATATTAGAGTTAAAGTCAAACTAAGTTTGTCACAACTGCATTAAATTCCACAGCAGAAAATAGATTTTGATGACAGATAGTAGCAATAACAAACACACCAATGTGTGCTCAGCCAATGTAAGGATGGTATCATCATCATTATGAAAATGCAAGTAGAAGAAATTAATTAATTGTTCAAACTGGTCAACATGTAAGTAATGATGGTCTGTTATTCTTTTCAATTAACTGCCAAAGCCTGATTGGCTTTTCCTCAACAGCAGGTGCCTATTGTTTGGTCATCAAGCTCTGATTGGTCAGAGTCAGTCTCTAGCAACACTCAAAAGCTCTCTCCTGTAGTGTTTTCTTTACTGCTGACTATCACTATGATGACTGCAGGCTTCTTCCTGAGGTATTTGGGAAGTTTGCATTGGGAATGTTACAATATCTGGCCCATTACTAAAAGCTTTATTTAAATGTGTCCCATCCCCAGGGTTCCTCTCTTTGCCTTGCTGATTGTGACTACATGTGGTGCTCCCTTTAAAGGTGTGTAGACAAGGTTATTGACTACAGTTAAACACGGTTATGCTTCATCACTGCTTGTTAAACGTGCTCTCTCTCGCACCCAGGCTCAAAAGACCAGAGCAGCAGTGGCTCAAATGCTGCAGCTAACTTTGGCTCTTACTCCAGAAGGCCAGTTGCATCTGCACCCTACGGCGGTGCCTCTGTGTCTGTGCTTCCTGTGGCTCCTGCAGTGAGTCAGCCTGCTCTTGTGATGGCACCAAGCTTTGTCAGCTCTGGCTCACTTGTGCAGCCTCAGGTGGCTGTGCCAGACCCCAGTCTCTCTCAAGCTGCTGTTCAAGTAGTCCCAACATTCGGTGGCTCTGGATCCTTTGTGCCAGGACAGCTGGGTGTGCAGACTTCTGGTGTCCAGCTTGTTCAAGCTGGTCCAGGATTTGACGGTTATGGCTCTGCTGTTCCTGCAGCCGCATACCCTGCTGCCCCTCTCACTTATGTCCCTGTTGCTGTCGGCTATGATGCTGGCTCCTCACAACTTGGAGCTCCTCAAGCTGGAATGGAAGGTAAGGTGTCTTCTGATGCATGGTGAAAGTGGCTAAAATGTGTCCTAATCCTGACTCTCTGTAACCCTCAGACACTGCCTGGGCTGTTGCTCCCCAGGACTTATCTGGCCTGGATGCATCAGGTAACACCCAGTCTCTGAACCTCAGGGATGTTCTTCCTTCACCCCCTCAGCCAGAAACTGCACCTGGCCTCCAGTCTGGGGAGACTTCCAGTGTGGTGAAGGAAGCTGAGCTGGGTAACTACCAGCAGCAGACGGAGGAATTCAGCTACCCAGATGACCGTCAGGTGTCTGGACCGAGATCCCCAACTGTGCTTGTGCCACAGTTTGGTGTCCGGGGCTCTCTGTTTCCCAACTTCGACTACAGGCTACTGTATGGTCAGTACCCGCCCGGAACCTACAGCACCTTCAGCCAGCAGAACGAGAAGGGCAAAGACTACTCTCAGGAAATCCACTACTTGAAAGAGCACGTCAGTGACGACCAAGGTTCTGGCCAGCAGAAAAAGTTCCCAGGAGCTTGGTAGATCTGAAGGCTCCTCAACATGGTGACTAAAAGGTAAGGGTTTTTTGTTTGTTTTTCCCCCCCCCCTCAAATGCCCACCTCATAATTACATTAACTTGGCTCTCCTTCCAGGTTGGACATTAACGGTGACTCTGCAATGTTCTAATAAAAACAAATACACCAGTTTATTTGACTCGCCATTCTTTTTGGCAAACTACAGCCTGGTTTTTCTTAACTTTAACTTGCAGTCTTGAGTAATTTCACAAACTTACAGAAATATCGGTGATTTGATTCACAACGCCTTTGCAAGTTAAGCCTTTTGACCTTTTAGGGAACTAAATGCCATCTGCTAGGTACTATGAACAAGGACGTTCTGGCATAATAGGAGTTTGAACTTGAGTCCATAAAGTACATGAACTGTAGTGTTGGACAATTGTAACTTTTAATTGCATGTCTTTAGGAAGTTGTATTCCTAGTTACATTAATCAAAACACTGATTTAGGAAAACGTAATCCTGTAAACATTCAACTTGACAAAGAATGAAACTGGTTTGCTGTGGTTACAGGTGGCAGCTGTGTGAAATGAAGGATTCCCTAAATTCTGGTTCAAAGTGTCATTTTGAAACTAACCAGGAATTCTCTAAATAGCTGCACTTTGATTCTTTATTCCCTTTATGATTAAAATATTTAAAGTGGCTTGTATTTTCAGATGTTGCATGAAACTCCCAAGAATTAATGGGAAGAAAAAGACCTTAAAAGTACAAGGATAAAAGTAACAACTTTTAAATAACCTTCCCAAATTACAGTATCTGGGTAGGATCACAAGTGCTGGAAAAACTACACTATAAAACTAAAATTACTCTATTAGGACATTCACTTCATTTTGCCTCTACAGAAATACTGCAGCAGAAACATGGTTATTCCCTTAACGGTTTGGGTAAGGTGTAGGAAATATTCTTGTATTTTTTAAACGGTTATTTTTACATTAAAGCATTACATTGTATTCAAAATTCAGCCACTGCATAAGTCCCTTTTGGAATGAAATCAAATTCAAAACCTTTCAAGTGAAAGTAAACTTAAAAAAAAAGTGTATGTATATAGAATTCCAGGCACATCAACACACTCAAAGGGTTTTGAGATTGTGTGGATAATTTTAAACGTGTTTCCAAGAGATTCATTGCTTGGGTATCTTCAGTGTTTAGCGTTGAAGGAATAGCAACATAAAGTTGCCTAAGTTTCACAGATCAAATTTTCCTTTTGACAAATGCAAAAATGGATGCACATATTAACATATTGAATGATTTTTCATAAAGTCCCAACCTCCTCAGATTTTGGGTCACATTTGACATTCAATGTACATTTTGACAGTATGTCTTCCAACTGTGCACTGAGTTGACACAGCCATGTGAGTACAAACTATGGTTACAGCTAAAAGCAATTCACTGCTTTTTGTTTCGAGCGCTTTAAGAGTTGTTGGTGGAAGGTTTGGTCTTGGCTCGCTCGGAGGCAACTCTTCTACAGTGAAGATAGACAGAGAGGGGATGGATGAAGGCCAGTAGGCTGAGCACTGTCAGGCCAATGTTCACCTGCAGTAACATAAAGAGGAGAGGCTGTCACAGGAGGAATGCTCAGAGAATGAAGGCAAGTTGAGACTAATAAGTATACTTACATATAAGGGATCTCCATCCAGAGCTCCTTTCACCAGAGCAAAGCAGGGATACTGTAGCAGGGAAAAGACTGCAGACAGAGCCATGACCAGACCATACAGCTTCCCAAAGTGGCAAGATGGGAAACTACACCCAAAATCAAAATGAAAATGAAGCTCAGCATTAGAAAGGCTCACCCTAAAATGAAATAATTCAACAAACAATTCATTTTTTTCCAAAGTTCAGTTTAACAAGAAAAATAATTTTCTGGTCAGATTTGAAAAATTGCCTGTTTGGGAATAATAAAAATAATCTCAGATGCAGAAAAAAACACAGAAAAAGCAAAAACACGCAGAATATTTCTATCTGTGAGAAGCAGTGCAACACAAAATGCATGGACAGAATAAAGTAAATAAATACACCACGATGAACACTGGAAAAGAAGTGCATTCGTGTACGTATCAAACGAAGAGCTTTGTGAACATCTACATAACAAATATGACCCTAATAAGACTTTTAAATTGTATTAATCGGCGTTGGCCCTGATTCTTGATACATAGAAATCTTTTAATCCTGTTCTAATTTTTTTCAGCACTACGACCTCTGCTGTCACGCTCTCTGTGTTGTTACCATAAACACGTGTGTGTTTTTGTTTGACACTCACGCCACGCTGATGAAGGCCGCGTTGCCGCCGTAGAGGAAGGAGCGGTTGAGCACCTGCAGGACGAAGGTGAGGTACTGCAGGGGGAGGTACGGGGTGGAGGCGCACACAGAGAACAGCACACACTGCAGCGCAGTGAGGGACAGAGACAGCACGGAGGCCCGCAGGTCCACCTCCAGTTCCGTCTCCCCTATGAGCACACATCAGAACACACACACGAATGCAAACACACCCCAGGGCAAAAGAGAAGACTTTCTCTCTTCCAGTTAGCCGTAAGTGCAACATGCAATGCCACGCTGGAAGATGGTGGTCTATTCTATGTGGGATAACCCTCTGTGCAGCAGTACCTGCAGCGCGCGGTTTGCTTTTGTGTCGGTCCATTATGAGGCCATTCCAGGGGGCACAGAGTACCCCACAAAGCTGGGTGATCGCGAACGCGTTGGTGTACTGGCTCACTGCAGACACACAAGATGCACAACAGCTGTTTGACATATCTTCCACAATTGAACATTACAGACCAAAAAAAAAAAAAGGAAAAAAAAGGAGGGCTGAGGTTTTAGTCTTAAGGGAGACTGCCATTCACAGCACCTTACTCAAACTGCATGTCAGGTTCAACTTTAAGCGTTAATAGCAAACGTGGAAACTCGCATGAAGCTTTACAAGCAGTGGAGCTGTTTGTCTTGAATACAATGTTTTCCCTACAAAAAAACAGTCAAAATGCTGAGTCATTTCCGGGGTGTATCTCTTTTACATTTCCGGTTGCTGTTCAGATAAACTTCCAGTAAGTGCTAAAAGTCTGATGCTTTTTATAGCTAAGAATGCATTAATTTAAAATACAGAATATCTTTGGCACGGGTGCTGAATACCTTTTAAATGAAGGGTCACTGTGGTTTGAATGGGGGAAAAGTATCAACAGAGCAAAGTAAAATGACTTCTTAATTTATGCAACGAGCATTCTTTTGCCGGCATCGCTTACAAACTCTGATTTATAGCATCACACATGCTCGGATGTCAGTGTAATGAACAACAACCATATTCTCACTGCTGGAAGTAGAGCTCACTATGCCTGGCGGCAGCTTATGATTATCACTCTTAATTGCCGATTGTCTTTATAAGGGTACAAAACTTATAACTGGTCCATAGAGAACCTGTCGCAATGTTTGATTGTGTTTTGGTATGTGACTACCCAATGTGGACTCTCCAGCTGTCAGCCTCTGCAACATGGGGTTGAGGGTGCCAATGAACAGGTAATGTCTGAGCTGCATCACCGACAGCCACAGCAGGTGCCAGCCGAAGAACCTGGACAGCAGACACTCCCGAAAACTCCTCTCTGAGAGAAGAAACACAGCTAACAAGTCAGTGAGGCAAATAGGAATTGAAACAAACCTAGGTACATGAAATCTGAAATGATTTCATTCTTTTACATTTCCTAGGGACCGTCATATGCAAACCTTTCTGCACAGGGACGTTCTTGTTGAGCAGCGTTTCCTCTGCTGTAGTTGCATGTCCATTTGCCACCACCTCTGTACTCACGGTGTCTGATTTGTTGCAGGTTATCCTGCCAAGGGTTCATGAAACAATTACTCACTTTACAATCACAGAGCGGGAGATAACAAATATTTTAGGAAGAAAGTAATGAAAAAAAAATTGTTTTAATACAACAACCAGGGATTTAAGACAGTAAGGGACTGAGTTTGATGAAGCAATAAATCCAATTAGTTTTTTTGCCCCCCCAACATAAGGTTCGTATTCAAATTACTTTGATGCTGCTTTTATAAGCTTGCTGCTAAGGCAAATCACTTGTACAGTCACTTTCAAGACTTTTGATAAAAGTGGAAATGTTTTGCTCTAAGGTGATATTCCTTCAATGTCAAGGGATGTAATGAGGCCTTAAAAGCTTTTATTTCTACATAGCCTGGTTATGTTGCCATTGAAATGAGTACGCTTATCAGTTACACTAACCACAGTAATTTAACAAGGGTGGGTCATTCTGAAGTTATGTCCTGTCCTGCACAAGCCAAGCACATTTCCTGTTAAGTCACATTTTTGTACTGGTAGTGGAAGAACTTGCACTGAAGAATTTGGGCTTTCACTGATTTGACCACAAACATGCAGAACTGTTTCCCTTCTCTATTTTAAAATTTTACTTACTAGCAAAAAGGAGCTAATTTTGCAAACACTTCTTAAACTTATTGGAGAAATTGGTGTGTATTTCGTAGCCTTTAACAGAATCAGAATCAGAATCAGAATTAGGTTTATTGCCAAGTAGGTTTTCACATACAAGGAATTTGCTTTGGTGAAAACACCGAGGCAGCCATTTTCGGCGCCACGGTCCGAATAGGAATGAAAGAATTTAGATGCACCAATTTTTTAAACGTTTTTTTCAGTATTCTTTCAGCTGAAAGTTAAGGTCTTCCAGCCACAACGTTACACTTAATATCATCATTTATTTCTCTTGAATTAAGTGTTTGCTGTCAAACATATAAGTGTTGCTGCTTTATATATCTATGACTGCTATGTCTGATTTATACTTGATATACCCATTCAGATATTGGTGTCAGTGGCTCTGTTCATACCCGTATGTGTAGTCATCAGGCAGCGGGTATGGAATGAACTTTCGGGGCAACAGGAAGAAGGTCCTGAGGACGTGAATGATGCTGCAGGTGGACAGAAAGAGGAAGGAGGCGCGAAGAGAGACGCCAGATTCGTGCAACAACTGCAACAGGAAAAAAGGATAAGCAAAAAGTTCAGAAGATGGTATCACAGTCATTTTAATTAATCATATACTGTCTGCCTGTTTGTCACCTTGATGATGAGGAAGAGTGCTGAGGAGGAATCAAAAGCCCCATTGTACAAAGTGATGATGGTGGAGCGACGTGAGCCAAACAGATTTCCAACCTTTGGGGAGAAAACAGACTCATGCTGAATAGGGAAAAAGGCCTCTTGCAGCTGTGAATGTGAACAGCACACAAATCCAGTGCACTGAACGTGATGGATATCCTCAGGGGATTTGTGTTCTCCCCCTTAAAATATCATAAGCTCTGTGGGACCTCAGCGCAGACGCCGGCACAAGCACACAAAGGGTAAACCAGGTTCTTTTACAATGTGACAACTGTGAGATCACACATCTAATGCAGCCAGAACTTTCACTTCTAAAAAAAGCTTTGAACACAAGACTTCCCAGAGCGCTTTCCTTTAAAAAGCCTTTCCTTTCAAAATTAGCAAGGGGTTCCTGGTCATGTGCATATCCCTATTTTTCCCTGGAGGGGGATATTTGCTGTTAGTACACAGGCAGGGATCCAGAAAAAGAGCAGAATAGTTTAAATGATGATGATTCACTGTTTTCAGATCCATTCAGATCCAAAGGCCCCTCCTGTGTTCTTCCTAAGCCATTCCTTTGTTTTTTTGTCAACTTTGCTTGCAAAAAAGTTCCACTGTTCACTAGCATTTTTTTCTGTATCGTTTGTATTTTTTCTACACTTACACATATTTATCATTCTATCCCTGCTGTCTTGTTCAGGAGAAATTACATTTGTGTTTAGTTGCACTGAGGTACAATGTGAGTCGTTTTGACACTAAGTGATACAGCACAGAAATGAGAATGGACCGCTTGCAAAAAGTGATTCATGAACAGAATGATCAAAAGATTAGAGTTTTCAATACCTGCATGTTTGTGATCAGAAATAAGATGCCGCCGACAGCCAGGAGGGAGAGAGCAGGGAAGAGCAGGTAGGCAAAAACTGATGCGCGAATAAGAAACAGCTGTAACAAAACCTGTCCCTGCTTTTGGTGTTATGGGAAAAGTATTTGGACAGTTGTTTTTTACCTGATGAAGAGAAGGCCACCATCGAAGTACCCATGGTGTACAGAAAACTGGTTGAAGAGAGAAAGGTTCATTTTTAAACTTCAGTATTGCTTAAGAGGAATGTGTAAAATCACAAAACAAATAACTTATGGCATGTTTTAAGAATGAAACATCTTGCAGTAAGAAAAGAAAAAGGCATATTTCTCACAGAGATTTGTGGACTTACAGCAGATCATAATTTCCTTTGCTTGTCCAGACTTAAGCACAAATCATCCTTATCATCATTTGACTCCTCTTGTTCAGTATTTGCATTCCTCAACTATTTCTTTTCTCTCCACCCACTTTAACTGGAAACATATGGCTCATCCTGATGCCGGTTTGTTATTGTGGATTATGACATAACCAGGGCTAATTCTACAATTATGTGCTGTTTTATGTCAGATATGAACTTTTGGGAGATGGGAAATTGAGTCACTGAAATAAAACACCTCCACCCAACATTCCCGTATCGAGTGATTAATGGCACTGAACTTTTACTAAAAAAACATTTTTTTACATCTGCTCTTGGAATCTTTTAAACATCTGACATTTCATTGAACTTTCCTGCCTTGTTTTAATTTCTGCTCCCTTTCCCTGATGAATCCCAGTGTTTGGCTGGTGTGAGCCCCGCACAGCTAACGTGCTCCTTCCTTTCATATTCAGCTATTTGATCCATTCCTTTACCTCCACGGGAGCATGGGCTGTATATTTATCCCCACAAACACATTTCACATGAATAGAAACCTTAACAATGCAACGTCCTGCCCTCTCTATAATCACTTCTATATCCTCTGATCCCACCCTTTGAGAAAACAGCTGTTAGTTGAAGAAAACTGGTTTGAAACTCCCTAACAGGAAAATGCAGGAGACAAACAATCAAATAATAGCAAAAACGAAAAAGCAAACTTAAAATTATCAATTAAATCTGTGGGGAATAGTGGGGAACATTCTGTTGCAGGTGCATACTACTTCTTGTGCATTTTTCGCCCAAAACCTGCCTGGGAAGAGATTTCCCAGGCAGGCAAATGGATGTGTGGAGCTGGGTACTTGCTTTGGCACTGACCTGATAATGCAGTTCTATCTGAGAGCACATTGATGATATGGCAGATGCTTTTAGCTAATGAGTATGTGGAAGTCAGTACTTGGCAAATGACAGTGGAATTACACTCTGGAAAATGTTCAGCATCTGCAACTTTTCAATGGATAAACCCATTTAACCTTATCTTATAAATAAGGTTTGTGAGAGAACTAATTCAACTGGAAAAGTAAAACCTTACTGAATCTTTGAACCATTCAATTGTGGCCACAATTTGAACTGTGTGAAGACCATTTTAGTCTAATTTTACTACACTGTTTGAACTTTTTTTAAGTTTTTAATCTTTTTTTCCATCTTACACATTCAAATAGCTGTTTTTTATTTTCTAGATGAATCTTAATGCCTTGGTAAAGCACATTCAGCTGCCATTTCATATGGAACATGTTTCCAGACTCCTTGCCATAAGGGCACCTGAAAAGTTATGCCATGGTGCTTCATCCAGTTATCAGTTACTCTGAGTGATATATTCAATGCCCGATAAACCTTTTTTGTTGTTGTTGTCATTTGGATTTAACCATATGACCTTTAGTCAATTTACATAAATCAAATCCATTAATGAAGACTACTGGTTATACCCTGCTCCTGATGTTCTATTTCCAAATTAATGAACAACCTTTTTTGGTTGTTCTTTTGCAGCCAGTGATTATCACCCCCTTCCCTTTAATGCTGCCACATGTGGGAGCTTCATGGTGGTTTTGATGGGAAAGCCACAGCCAGGATTTTGCAAAGCATGACCACGAGGTCAAAAGGTTATGGCCACAAGTTAGTAACGCATGGGAATGCGCGGCATGTTAACCAACAACAACTTAAAATTTCTTTCAATCTGTAAACGGGCATTAAGAACAAATAAACTAGCTGTCAATAAAGAAACTATCCGGTTAAAAGTTCTACCAAATGCAAGATTTACTATCCATAACCTCATAACCTTTCAAACAATAATTGCCTTTGTAAACTTATTTTTCCTCCATGGCTTTCTGTGAACAAAAAACTGACTAAAATGTTTTTCCCTTTTTTCACATTTCACTTTTTTTTTAAACTTTTGATAATGAATTGATTAAGTGCATTTGACAAGTGCATGACTTCTATTGTTTCTCCACAGCTCAAAATTGACCATCTACGAAGTTTTTTCAAAACAATACGTCTACATCTTTGTCTACATTAAATGTACATGACGAAACGTTGTAATAAGTCATTTATTGACGTTCTCTGAGGTTGAATTGATCTAATTTTACAACCTCATAAGGAACAGATGATTTTAAACCAAAAAAGGTTAACTTTTTTTCATTTGACTCTTTTAGACTCCGTGCCCACAGGGGAATTCATTCTGAACTCCTGAGGCATGCCAACAATGCAAAAAACAGGAGGATGCTGCAAAGGCAGGATTTATATGTCCACCTGTATCTATTTCCTCTCCCTGATCCTTCCTGCTCCAGTTTCATGAAAGGCAAATAATTTGTTACTGACTGTAGGTTTATTCTAAGCATGATCTGCACCGTTCTTTGCAATTTCAATGTAAATGGACAGCTAACTGACAATATGTGTCTGTTCTCTAAGCCTGTCATAAAAGTGAATGAAGCTGTAGCCCCAACTTGGCCCTCAGTAACCATCAACTCTCTGTACACTGTACAGTCTACTAATGGTAATTCTAGCTGTATGGATTGGCATGTAACACGTTGCCATTTTATCATTCTTTGACAAGAGATCAAGGTGATGTACTCACATTCCAGAGAGCCGAGTAACAGTTGTACCGAAACGATCAAAGAGGAAACCGCTGGGTAGTGTGAGGAAATTGTTCATGAAGGATGCGATGGTGAAAATAAGGGAGAACTGCTCATCCTGTGCACTGCAGTCTGTGGGCAAATACAAAAAGCACAAAGAAAGGAAAACAAAAAAGGGTCATTCTGAGGAACAGTGACAGCTAAAGGAATATCAAACTTTTGCATATTTACATTTGGAAGTCAAAGTAGTGAACATAAAGACATCAAACTTACCTAAAGTGTGTGTGCTGTTGACTCCTGTGGCATTGACACACAGAGACCTGAAGTATCCCTCCTCCTTAAGAACGAAAACCAGGGAAGCCCATCCAAACACAGCTCCAGCAAAACACAGGCACTCCAGCAGGCCCGTCACAAAGGTAAGGCCACGCCGCAGCGTCAGCTTGTTCCCAGACCCCGACATGATCTCTCAAACACCGCTGCTCACCGAATACAGAATGCTTTCACCTGCATGTGCACGCCAGGAGCAGCTTCTTGGTTTTCTTGACCTGCCAGCAAAAGTAAAAGAAAAGCAAAAACCCTTTTGATTAGCTGGTACTTCCAGAGACTTTTAAGACAGCAAGCAAGTCAACATAAACATGACTTTCAATGAAAATAAAAAACCCACTGGCATGACTCAGATGGAAACTCTTTCTGTTGTACTAGCTATGCACGGAAAACTGCTTGATTTTAAAATATGGCACCCATCCTCCCCCAGAAAGACATGGAGCCTGCATATTTTCCATTTCCCCAATAGATGGAAATAACAAAAACACAACATAGGCTAAAGTAAGCTAACCTAACCCTCTTTTATCAAAGCATGAAGATACCCTCTACATACAAAGGGCACTCTGGTAAAGCTGCAACACTGGGCTGCTTTCTGCGTGTAGTACTCACAGCTCAGCCTCTGCTGGCCTCCCACAAAGTTCTCGTAAACACTCAGCTACCATCCCACTGTCTGGCTTTATATAGACTGCCTCTTCCTTCCTCTTCACACACGCTGCAGACCCCTCCCTCTCTTTCTTTCCCAATGTTTGCCCTTTCTCAACAGCACCCTGCTCTGCAGCCGAGGAAAAATCTTTGTCCTCAAGTTACTCGTTTCTGCAGTAAAAAAAAACACTGCAGCATTCCCAGGAAGCCATACGGACATGTTCCAGATGCAATTAAACATGTTCCAGATGTGGATGCTTTTGGGGGATTATTAGAGCCAAGGGGCCATGTGAAAATAACTCTGCGAGGGTTGCACATAGACAGGCCCTGTGTGTTACAAATATGTTCAGTTCATAGTATTATACATATTTGTGGTCCTACGATGGACTGGCGCCCGAGGTCAGCTGGGAGTGGTCCCCAACCCAAAGTTGGGAGCTGTGCAACATTAGAAAATAGTGCTGCAGTCAGACAAATGACAACAGAGGTCTGACCCGCGAGCCCCTGTGGAGAGAGTGTTGCTATCAGCTCCAGTCACACTGGGGTTTCTACCTTTGATCAATTGGCGAAAACAAGACCAAGTCGAGAAATATTATTCGAAACAACAATGATGAAAAGCTGCTCTCAGGCAGAATTGGACGGAGAGAGTTAAACCAGGTTTTGGAGGGTAGACAGGAGGGGTGTTTTATGTCCATCTTGCTACACTTGATTTAATGAAGAAAAAACTAAAACCAAGGTCAAAACTAAGGTCTGATAGACTCAGAAGCCTCAAGAATGACAAAACTTCCTCTTATCAACACATTATTGTGATAAAAGAAGAGAAGAAATTATGTCATCGCAATGCAGACAGCATGTGAAACGCTATTTTGTGTCATTTTCTGGGTTTAACTGTGATTCGAATGTGATCCTGAATTTACCACAAAGGAATAAAAGTGTCACATAAAAGGGTAATATGGTGAAAGTGAAAAGCTAAAAAGTAAGGTTAACAACAACTATTCAGGGGTTTTCAGACTGTTTGGAGCAGTAGGATTCAAGGATTTCAGAACATTTTATGGACTGAGTGTTAACTGCTTCAGAGGTCCTTATACTTTCTTTCTTTCTCTCATTGATAAACTTCACAAAAAAAACATTGGAAAACATTTAAAGTCACAATAGTCACTTATAGATTTACAGCTCTAAAACATACAATTAGAAAAAAATGGGGACAAATCTTCAAACCCAAAGGAATGTCAATGACTCAAACATTTGGATAAAATGGAGAGCTTTTTACTTAATGCGTTTAACTGGAAGGATTCAACAGTTTTTTTAATTGCTGCACATGCCAGCTTCGTCTGATTAGAGAAGGACAATGCTGTCTGCCGCTTGTTTTGGCCCATGACAATGTGCAAATTTGAATTTTGTGGGTTGTTGCTATGTCACTGTTGCTATGGCGATCAGAACACGTGCATATTCAGTCTTCATCAGGAGGCTTTGAAGCTTTGTATAAGGGTGTGGCTGAAGGCAGACACGTCAAGGGGGCTGGTTCCTGTATTGTAATGCCACTCGCACAACTACCAGTTACATGGTCAAAGCCTGTCATCACCTCATCACAAGACACAAGTTCCGTGGATTGCAAACAGGCTTGAGACTCACTTCCTAAAACCAGGTTTTGACCCTGGCATCACACAAACTAAAGAGGAGCAAAGGTCTTAAAACACATGACTGTCCCCCAACCACATTTAAAAAAAAGAAACTGGGTTAAAAAATAGTTCTTCACTTGGGGACAAACCAAAGACTTGCAAAGAAATAACAGGTACAATCACATTCGTGCACAAACTGCTGAATAAAACTGTCAACTCCCAACAATGCTTTGACTTTGACTTATGCAAACATCAGGGTTAAGGTGTCTGTGCAGCATGAGTGGGCAAAGTGAAAACCAAAGTACTGATATGATGAATGCATGTCTGAAAGAGGACACAAACATCAATACTGTTGACTTAGAAGTCAGAATTCTGGTCCTTTTAAGCTCTTTTGACACTACCTCTGTGTCAGTCAAGATGTTTTGGTTGGCAAAAATGGATCATGTGATGACCAAATTATTATTATTCCTGTAAATCATTTGCTCAATCAAAGTGCAAGAAGACAAAAATGGCTGGAGACTTACTCTCTCCAGGAGCATTCTTGAGTCTCAGCTAGAAGCTTTATGTCATCTTCTGAAACAGCAATCAGACAAATGAGTTATCAGTATCAGTCAGTCTCATCAACAACGCATTCTGTGCCCCCCAACTGGAACACAGGCCTTTTTATTTGTTCCACTTATGAGCAATCCTACTGTATGCCTGCATAAAGGTATAACTGTGTTAGTTCTTGTTAGGGACACATACATTTAGTACAGGAAGGTCGCAATAATCTGACTTGCAGCCAACACTGAGTTGAAGATGAAGTTTCTACTTAATCAGAATCAGTATCATTTTCCTCTAAAGTATTGAAAACATGCTTGTCCCTGTGTTGCGTAACCACTCCCCATTTTTGCCAGTAGAAAAAGGGCCACGGTCAGCAATCTCTTGGACAACAAATGGCCTGATGTTGTCATCTTTCTGCTTAAAATGAAGCCAAAATAGAGTCATGCCATGGGACTCTCCTTTTCCATTACACCCACCACTTCTGCTTTTTTTTTAAAGAATTGCTGATATGAAAGAGGAATGCGAAGATGAACTTTCGCATATGACTTGTGAGATCATTTGACATCATTTTTCTAAAACTAAGGCACGCTGAGTTAAAACTGAATGAAACAGTACAGTCTTAAGCCAAACTTGACCGAACCAGACACAACATAGTTTGACTGAAAGTGAACTGAATCTACATGTGAAAAAACTGATGTCTTATGTTGACATTAGGCAGGGCACAAACAGCTGGTTAATGTTTAACAAAAACACAAGCAGCATGTGAAAGCAGCCAAAGCTTCAGCTGAATGATAAGACGGGGCCGAGCAAAGCCCGTTCTCCCGGTAAACAGCTTAACGGCTGCTGTGGGTCTAAAGCTAACGTGTTATTGGTTATTCGCTGTTTAAAAGTGTGATTTTTCTCAGTGAAATGGGATGCAAATCTTATGGTTGGGAGAACAATTCAGAACTTTAACAAAAGTATCCCCAATGGATGAATGTAAGCTCATCCACCCCAACAGAGGTCTCAAAACTGTAAGAAGTTAAAACAGCTACAGCCATGCTACAGTCTGATAATTAAAGTGTTCTATTCCAAATATTGACTGAACACATTTTTTCCTGTACTGTC
>CAJRST010036666.1:9545917-9646532 GCA_907169785.1 Menidia menidia
ACTATGTGATCAACATGGCTACAAATGGATGATGAAAATGACTTTTCGGGCACTTCAAAGCAATAACGCCTTATCACAGGTCCGTAATGCTCCACTCTGCTAAACAGGTCTGGGGAGAGGGTGGAAAGATCGTCCCACTGGGACGAAATCAGAGGCCCGAGCATTTCATTAAAAAACAAGTCAAACACACAATGAAATTCTGCATGCTCTACTTGACTGCTTTATATTCACACATAAAATAACTGTTTGTTGCTGCCATGAGTTCTGAAGCATTTATTTATTACAGTTGATATATTAAATTAATAAAGGTCAGCACACCAAAATAAGGAAAACTAAATGTTGAGGCTGTACTACTTTTGGTTGCTACTTAACAGCAGCTGTCTGTTATTAGTCCATCAAGCTCTGATTGGTCCAAACTGGTGTCTGGAAACTTTATTAACCCTTTTCTTCGCTGCTGTCCTTGCTTCAAGCTTTAAACATGATGACTGTACAGGTCTTTCTTGTGTACGTGCTGTTCAGGTGTCTCAAAATGGGGTCGTTTGTGGGAATGCTTGGTGTTGTTTTGGGATTTTTCTTTTTTCTCAATTTATTTTGTTGTTGTTTATAGGGTTTTCCATTTTTCTTGGCTGATTGTGGATGCACACAGCCTTCCCTTGAAAAGTAAGTTACAATTTCTTCCTGAAACATTTAGCTTCCGTTGAACACGTGTTTTTCCTTCCTAAGGCATAAAATCCAAGGACAAGGGTGGCGGTGCTACAAATGCTGCTATCAACTTTGCCTCTGACCAGGGAGCAGCCACCAGTGGCTTTACAGCTGTGCCTTACAGCATACAGAGTGACCCATCAATTCTTCTGCAAGCTCCCGGTTTCACCCAGCCCGTTCTACAGACGAGTCAGGGTTATATGCTGGCCCCGGTCGTTTATCAAGCTCCTGGTGTCGCTCAACTTGTTCAAAGCGGTCCGGTGTCTGGGAGCTTCAGTTCTGCTGTGCCTGTGGGAGGCTATTCTGTTGGCTATGTGCCTGTTCAGGCGGGGTATGACGATGATGCTATTCAGCCTGAGGATACTCGGACTGATACGCCAGGTAAAGCTTTAAGTGTGTATGATCTTAAATGACATGTAATTGGTTCCACAGACCAGGCTAAAAGTTCTAGTAAGATCAAATTCTCTTGGTGGATGTTGCATGTGTGCACAGCTCTTAATTTACCTGGCTGGAAGGTGTTGCTGTTGACCATGCTGGTCCAAATGAATGTCTTTTTGTGAATACCTGTAGTATCAAATGGACTATTCCTGTTTCTTTCCAGAAACGGAGTGGGTTATTGAGCCTACACTCTTCGAGGATGTCTCTGACGCTGAAGTCCTCGACCCCAGTGACTTCCTCCCCGCATCTCCTTCACCACCAGCTGGACCCATCCTCCAGTCAGGAGAGACTTCAAATGTTTTGAGGGAAGCTGAGCTTGGGAACTACCAGCAGCAAACAGAGGAATTTGGCTATCCAACTGAATCCGAGGTGCCCGAACAAGGATTTACAAGTTCCTTTGTGCCATCCTTTGATGTCGGGATCTTCCAAGGTTTTCCTTATCCTAACTTTGACTTCAGGCTTCTGTATGGCCTCTATCCTCCAGGAACGTATAGCACCTTCAGTCAAACAAACGAGAAGGGCAAAGACTACATGCAGGATATCCACTACTTGAAGGAGCATATTACTGACTATCATGATGACGAAGGACAGACCAAGTTCTTTGGTGATCCTCAGAGCACATGATGATCCCAGAATTGTGGGAATAACATTTTGTGAGGTGTATATATTTTATTTTTCCCCCCCAAGATTTCTTTTAGCCATAAAATGTTAAAGAAAAACGTGTATTCTTGTCTTAACTTGTGCTTCATCTTTTGGATTTGCAGGAAAAATTTGATCTGTTATCAACATTTGTTTTTTTTATTTTTAAGTTACACTTGGTATGCTGTAAATTGCTGGATGAGTATGACCTCATGGCCCGGCAAAATAAAATGGCCCTGGATATGTTGCTAGCCAAGAAAGATGGCATGTGTAAAATGCTTTTAAATCCTAAAACTTCCTGTAAAAGGCCTTTCCCCCCTTAGAGGAGCTGGTTGACAACTCTGACATAGGTGATAACATCACTAGTATGATGGACTGGTGACATGTCCCATGTCAGCTGGGATAGGATCCAAGAGACTAATTGAGATGGCTCTAAAACATTTAATGTGGCCTTGAGAATTTAAGTCTTTTGTGAAGCACTAAAGGTTGTGCCACCTCTGTAAAAGTTTGTTTAAAAAAACAAAAAAAAAAACTCTTTAAATGTACAATAACCTTTGGCTGCACTGGGAGGAATGAAAATTATTTGTCCATCAGTATTTGCCCCACTGTATGAAAATATGTCTCCAGGCAGGCTTTAGTTATTTACCTATGTATTTGGCACATGTGTGCAGTGCTAATATTTTGGTTAATCCTAAGACAACTCAACACTTTTCTTCATGACTAAAGCTTCATCTCAAATTCTCCTTGAGAAGTTGGTTAACAGACTCCTGGGTCAAACTCCAGTAGGCATTATTTGCACTTCTCAAACTCCTTTATGCCAATTAGGATTTGGCATCATAATGGACTGGGAAGCAAAATAACCTTATTACCTTTAGCTCCTTTTTCCAGACCCATGTATTCCTTGGATAAATATACTACCCAAGGCTCTTAAAGAAATGAGTAAACTATTTAATGCCCCCCCCTACAATTTCTGAACTCAGATGGTGTTTCTCTCGACTGCTGGCACCAAGGAAAAAGTCAAATTGTTGGATTGATTCTATATGAGCTCTACTAAGATAATTGACACATTCAGCCTCGTGTGTGTATATGTGTGTGTACAGCCGTGGTTTCCACAGCAGAGGCAGCTGTCAGACCAGTGGGACAAACCCTGTGTCACAGCGCCTCTATTTTGGGAACCTGTGTTGTCCAAAAGGTCAGATAAAGAAGCATAGGAATCCTCACAAAGCAGGGGGTGGGGGTGTCGGGTGAAAGGGGGTGAAGGCGGGTATCCACAAACCATTGCACACATCTCCAACACAGAGCAGTTCTGGCGTAGCGGGGAAGAAAGGGTAGCCAAGCTGAGAGAAAGACGTTGAGTAACTCCGCAACAAAGATCTTACTTTTTATGACACGGGCCCTTTTCTGGGTGATCGTTTCATTTCTGTGGTGTGGGTTAAATAGAAAGTTGAAACTAATTGCTGATCCAGTCAACAAACTGACACAGCCCGGACATCATGAATGGAAAATCCCCCAACCAGGAAACAGGGACAACCAGTGAGACAGACACCAACGATAATAACCAGGTCTGTGTTTTTACTCACTCATTTTTTATTTTTTTTATGTTGTGTTAAACTGTACACCGACTGGCATCACACTTCACACAAGAAACAGGCTGCTGGTTTATATGTGTCCAGCAGGTGCAGTATTTAGATATCAAGTTTGAGAGGCGGTTATAGGCGTGTGTACTGTGCTGCACCTGTTGGTAGTCCTGCCTGAGGAGTGACACACACTCGCACGCTGACCAGTTATGCAAAGCGATGCACATGGAGTTTCCTTTTCCAACTGATGAGTCAGTGCTGATGCCTGACCCGGCGTGACTGCTCCCGAAAGAGGAAACAGAGTTCATTTAACAACCTGTTACAATGAAGTTGTGGTGAAATGCAATGTGTGGCAAAAGCTTTCCGGGTCGAGCATGAGCTCATTTTGACATGTATGTGTTCTCTTGTGAATCCTGGTTTAAATGCCCTACAAGTTACATACTGTTATTGGTAAGAATAGTTGATTACTCTTCTAATTGCTGCAATAATAATGAGGAGAAATCAAACTCAAAATAAATTTCTTGCAGACTTAATAGAACAAATTAAAAACAAAATCTTCATATGGATTTTTAAAAATGATAATAAATGTTATAAAAACATTTATTCGGCAGAAAGAAATGGAAGGACATTTTTTACTCTGTATATGGATGAATAAAGGAAACAGTGAATAAAAGGATCCTAAACAAACATATGTGACAACATTAGATGCAGGGATGAAACAATAATTAATTCTGAGAAAATTCAAAGGCTGAAATGAGCTCCATCACTTCACTGGTTTAAAGCTTTCTATTAATAGTGCCATAGTATCTCTGAAATGAAGGCTTTTGACCAAGATGATCATGACAGCTCTAATCTACAAATGGAAAGTAGCTACAAAAGTGTGACATTATACATTGTTGTCTCTTGGGATCCAGGCAGATGAGCCAGAGCTGTCGGAGAGTAAAGACCCAGGGGAGACGGCAGAAGGTCAGGGTGTAATGGATGTGGGGGAAAGAGGTGAGTCAGATAAAGGACAAGAACAGGCGGGAGAAGAAGAGGCCGGTTCTGGTGATACGAATAAGCCCCAGACTGTCCCACAGCCCACTGAGGGTGACGCTGAAGGGGCTGGGAGTGATGAAAACATGACTGCTGAGGCTGTAAAAGAACCTCAAATCACCAAAGGAGAAAAAGATAAGCATGGGGAAGTCGAGGAAGGCATGAAAGGGCACATGGAAGAGATCCGGGGCTGTGACAATAACAGAGATGAAGAGAAAGGGAAGGACAAAGGCGAGAGTGAATGTACAAAAAAAACAAAAGGTAGAGATGAAAAAGAGATTGAAAAAGAGGTCAAAGGAGTGGAGAAGGAAAAAAAAGTTGAAAAGGTGGACACAGATATGGCAGACAAAGGAAACATTAAAGAGACAGGAAAACAGGGAAAGCCAAAAAGAAAAAGTGGCCCTTCCGTCCCGTCCTTGTCCCGCCCGAGGCCCTCTGCACGCTCTGCCAGAGCGTCCGCAAAAAATGACATCATCGCCAAATTCCAACAAGGTGCTCCAGAGTAAGTCGCTGAATCACAACCGGCACCACAGATCTCTTTTATATTCAACATTTGAGAATGAATATCTAATAAACGGTAACACTGTGACCCCTTTAGGACACCAATACCCCGTAATTTCAAAATCCAGAGGTCTGCTGTGGCCGTGGCTACCGGAGGGTCAATCAAGCAGAAGATTCTTCAGTGGTGTCGAAACAAGACACGCAACTATGAGGTGAGATCAGCAGTAAACCTTTTTCATTTGGCCCGAACCCAATTAGTCTCTACACCCGTGTCAAATTTGGTGTCCAATCTGGTTAAAACTTCCAGACTAGACATACAAAACAGCACGCTCCAGATGATGTGCTGCTCCTCTCTGCATCCGGTCAGTTGCTGTGCTGTCTTTTGACCTTTGCAGGGGATCAACATAGAGAACTTCTCATCGTCCTGGTGTGATGGCCTGGCTTTCTGCGCACTGATTCATCGCTTCTTTCCTGACGCATTTGACTACAGCTCTCTGAAACCGGAGGAGAGGAAGAAAAACTTCACTTTGGCCTTCGAGACAGCGGAGTAGGAATTTTCTATTGTGTCTACCTCTTTCTCCCACCAAGTTAAATTCTTTGCCCACAAGAGGAAACTTATTTTCCATAAGATAGCATGCAACGACAATTGCATCATAGCAAGACAGTTGAATATATTATATATATATTATATTTGAAGAACTGGTAATGCACACATGTTATGACATAAGTGAGTATCTGTTATAAAGGTGAAGGAAACTGTAAAAAGAACAAGTCAGATAGTCTGACTAAAAGAAAACATATGGCATATATTAAAAATAAAAAACTGGCATGCAGATTTTTACAACGAAAGGTAAACATCCAGCCCCTAACAGACAGCATGTTATTCTTTCTTCTTCGCCTACCCTTCTGGCAGGTCCCTGGCTGACTGCTGCCCCCTGCTGGAGGTGGATGACATGCTCATGATGGGTAACCACCCTGACCCCATGTGTGTCTTCACATATGTCCAGTCCCTCTGCCACAGTCTCTCCAAAATTGAGAAAGAGAGGAAGGAAAAAGAAAAGGAGGAGAAAGAGCAGACTGGAAATGGAAAGGAAGAGAAAGAAGATGAAATAGCAAGTGAGATATCAACTGTTGAGGGTGAGGAAACGGAAGGCCAAGAGGAGAAACAAGAGGAGAAACAAGAGGAGAAGCAAGAGGAGAAGCAAGAGGAGAAACAAGAGGAGAAGCAACAGGAGAAGCAAGAGGAGAAGCAAAAGGAGAAAAAAGAGGAGAAGGAAGAGGAGACACGAGAGGAGAAACACAAGGAGGACGCTGAGCAGCAAGGAACTGGAGAGGAACATGCTGCAAAGAGTTGTAATATGGGGGAAGATGAGGGAGTGTTGGTCCATGGACAAGCTGAAGACTAAATTAACAGTTAAAGACTGAGATGATCAAATCGCAATTTATATCCTGGTAATGTAACATTATAGGAAACTTTTTTTTTAAATGCACTGTTGTGATATTGTTTGAGCACATTTAAATAAACGTTCAGCTCCGTCTGATGTGTGGTTGGAAGAAACGTTTAATGAGAAGTTGTGTGGGGGAAATGTCTCCGTGTGGAACTGACACTGACCACAGTGAGACGCTGTGAACGGGGGGGAACTTCTTTCCAAGCTGCCCCTGTATGCTAAGCATTACGGTAAAGGGCTCATGCCACCAGGAAGGCCATTGTGTTTTCTCTGTGTAAGCTAGCTGGCCGCGTAGCCTCACTTTTCTGCGCCTATCTCCGCGGTACCAGAGGGAATCATGTCCACGGACATGCCGGTCAGCAGCCTGAACATGGAGTCCCAGCTGATGTCCGTCATGAACGTGCTGGTGAAAGCGGCCGTGGTGGAAATCATTCAGCTGTTCTCGGAGAGCTCGGAGTCTCTCCGCCTGCATTTAACCCAGACCCTGAAGGAAAACGAAACCCTGAGGATGAGGATGAAGGGGATGAGGGGTGAGCTGTTCTCCCTCCGGCTGCAGACCCGGACCAACCGACCGGTCAGCCGCTTTTCCACGTTCAGGGGCAGCGTTCCCAAACCCCGGGCTAAACCACAAGGTAAGGGGGCTCCCACTTCGGAGATACTTTTTTTTTTGCTCCCACACACGATCCAACCCCCTCTCTGATTCTGTTCTGCACTAGGTGTAGTGCTAGCAGTACAAAAAAAAGCCAGCTTGGTTGTTGTGGGTCACAGCTGGCTGTCACGTGACCAGATGTGTAGTTCCACCAAATGACTTACCATCTGCTGGAGTTGTTTGTGTTTTAACAGGTGTGATCTGGACTCCCATATAAAGCCGCTGGCCCCTTATCCTCCATCTAGAGTTGTTCTCCTTGAAATGAATGAATTCAGATCCTGCCGTTCTGTCCTCAGTTCTCATAAAGCCGCCGGAGAAGGCGGCAGGGGAAGCTGCCTCCATCCCTCTCCAGCCAGAGAAAGAGACCTCGTCCTCTGCCCCTCCGGCCCGGGTCAGTGCCTCATAGTATGCTGGAACGATTAGAACGATTCGGTTGGAATGTCCTTTGCTCAAGCGTACCTGCCGTTGTGTTAGTGTACAGATGTGGAGAGTCCAGATGTCATTCTGATCAAGGATGAAGATGATATTGGAGGATGCGGATCAGCTGTTGGTAAGTTGTTTCTCTGGGCTCTGTCTGATTACACAAAATGACCAGAGTGAGGTTTATTGAGCATGGGCAAAGGAGGAATCCAGACCATTTGGAGGAACCACACTTTTATAGTCAATATAATTCTTTTTTAGATTCCATGTGGTGCTGAATGGGTTAGACCTCTGATCAGATGCTGACATGTCTCTTTCTGTCTCCTGTTCCACGCTCTGTTTCCTAAAGATGACAGCGTGCGGCCCGGCGTTGCCACAAGGCCTCGAGAGCTGGACTCAGCGGGCTCCTCCTGTTTGGAAGATGACCACCAGGAGCTGAGAATTATCAGCGTCCAGGGCGGAGGGGAAGCGCCCCTGCAGGGGGAGAGCGACACGCTCTTCTCCGCCTCCGAGCTTCAGGTGCTGAGCTCTCTGTCCGACCACAACGGCGGCCTGCTGAGCTTCCCCCCCGGCGCCAGCGACCGCGCCCCGCTGATGCTTCTGCAGGAGGACGGCGTGGAGGTGGTGAGGGGCAGCCACCTGGACAGGAGTCACCCCGCTCACATGCCCTCGGCCACGCTGAGTCCCACCTTAAAGACGCCTTTGCCGGGAGCTAACGGTCCGGTCGGGCACCCCAGCCACGTGGGTCAGTTCCCCCCGCCGCCGGCCGGCTTCCCCCACGCCGCCGCCAAACCGCTGGACTGCAGCTTCTGCGGCGAGCGCTTCCCCAGCCGCGAGGACCTGATCGTGCACCGCGCCGGCCACACGGGCGAGGCGCCCGTCTCCTGCTCCTTCTGCGGCAAGTCCTTCGTCAACAAGACCACGCTGAGCATCCACATGCGCATCCACACGGGCGAGAAGCCCTACGCCTGCCCGCAGTGCGGCAAGCGCTTCACGCAGAACGGCAGCCTGAAGATCCACCTGCGGACGCACTCCGGGGAGAAGCCCTACATGTGCAGCCAGTGCACCGCCAGCTTCAACAACCCCAGCAACCTGCGCAGGCACATGATCACACACAGCACGTGAGCGCCGGCCGCCGACCGCTGGCCGCCGACCCCTGACCGTCACCTGTCACACAATCAGCTTTGCTTGGCTCAGCGTGTTGCTTTTGAGGAGCTCTTCTGCCGCAGTGTACAATTCGTTGCTGTTCATACTGACAACCTGCTGAAAAAAGCACTAGCATCTTTTCTGTTAGGGTTTACTTTTTTTTAACAGCGCTCACTGTTTTCTGTCCACCTGGACTCCAGGAACTGGCCGGCCTGCCGATGACGACTCTCTAAAGAGAGAGACTGTTTCAGATTGCTGATGGAATGTGGGATGCTTACTGATGAGCAGTATGGTTTGCAATGATTCCGATGTTTATTTGCAGTCTCTGTGTGGTTTATCGTGTTTTTTTTTTAAATAAGAGGTGCACCGTCCCTTTTGTTATTTTACTGGACAAAAGCTACAAGTCAATATTTCAGTGGAATGCAACCAGACAGTTAAACTCACTTTTTTGCTCTTATTAGTCCAATACTCTGTTAGCAACTGTCTTTTAGTGTTTATCACATTGCCTTAACATATTCTCATAAGGTGGATGTTTGCGTGTGGATCATTTGCTTTAGTCAGTTGTACTTTAACAGTTTCCGATTTCCACTTTAAGGTCCACTTGCATAACCTCCTTTTTCAAATTTCCGAGGATAATTTGCAACTGAACTGCATGAAGAATTTAAAATACCACACAGTTTTTTTAACCACTTTTAGCCAATGAGTGATCACCTCTTGTTCTGTGGAGTGTTGCTGTTGAAAAGGTTACATTGCAATAAG
Source organism: Menidia menidia (assembly GCA_907169785.1). Lineage (NCBI taxonomy): Eukaryota > Metazoa > Chordata > Actinopteri > Atheriniformes > Atherinopsidae > Menidia > Menidia menidia. The sequence continues at coordinate 9,555,232 of CAJRST010036666.1, forward strand.
CTCGTCTTTTTTTACTCGTGATATTTTATACTCTTAAAATAAACTTTGCTCTGATGGCAGAGCTTCAACAATCAGAAGTATTTTGATTGATTCTGTGAGGTTTGGTTGGTAAATGTTGGGGAGGCCTGATCAGTGCTGTGTGAACAGTCTGAATTAAAACTCATTTCAAATCTGCAGCTTAGTTTCTCTGCATCTTACCAAAAGACGAAAAATTGACCGAAAATCATCTTTATATGTTTTATATTAAAAAACTTAACTACCTCCTCGGCTGCTCTATTTTTACCTTTTTGTATTTTTCAGTTAGTTTCAGACATTTAAAAATGAAGAGTGGCTTAATAGTGTGAAAACATGAATAAAATGCATTTAAAAACTCAAATCTTCAGTCTCATTTTGCACCTCCAGGGAGCAGCGTTAGTTTTCTTCCACGAATGTATTTTCCAACTCACGCACCATGGGGGGACTCTCAAGGTAACCGGGAAATTCCTTGTATTGTTCCTCTTTCTACACTACCAAAGCTGGTGTTGTTTTTTCAAGTTTCAGCTTGTTTAGTTTTGACTTCACACATCTTCAGAATGAGACATCTCTTACAACTTATGTGTCTGGTTTCGAATTGCCTCACGAAGTGATAAAAAATCTAAACATTAGGAAGATTCTAAAGTGGTGTACAGTACATTTGTGCATTGATCCATGAACAGCTGTGAGTAAGCATGACTCAAATCAGCATTTCTCTGTCAGTCACCGGTCTAGTGATCAAGCTTTTGCAGATCATTTGATCACCGCTGGCAGTGGTTTTATGTGCCAGTAATTTTTCTCGTCTTCATGTAGAATGCTGTTATTGTACTTCCCCATGAAATCCAGCTTCCTCCCTCAGCATTGTTCTTGGGCAATCAATGAAATGACATCAGTGTGTGTTCACGGGAGGCGGGCGTCAGGGCGGAAAAAAATGGGAGGGGATGGGAGGCTGTCCTCTTACTGTATTTAAATCCCATCCTCCCAATTCCCGTTTTTTTTAAATACAAAATTCCTCACGTCCGTCAGCGTGAGTTTTCCTCGGGTGTGATCACTTTTAGGCGCAGTTCGCCGAGTGTATCTCACGACTACAAAACTTAACACCTGTAACAGGGGAGGAATTCCGGGTGCGCCGTGTTTACGGTAAAGCCGCTTGTTGATCCCGCCCTCCCTCTGATAGAAAACTCCGTGATGTCGCCTCGTCTTCAGCGAGCCTGACCCAACGGACGGGGAAGGAGGGGGACGGAGACAGAAAACGCGAAAAAACCGAGCAGACAGAAAGGGTCGGGGCTAGACCTACCCTGAGCAAGGTGAGTTATTTCAACAGTCTTAACGGCTCGCTGCCGTGTGAGGCCTCGCATTTTGCGTTCTCATTGATTGTGGATGGGTAGCAGCGTTGGCAAAAGGAGTGGTCAGATTCGACAGATCCGCACGACTCTCGGTGGCTAACGTTAGCCAGCCATGCTAGCGTAAAAGTTGAGGTAAACACGTTCGAATTATTTTGCAGAGTCTTACTCCAATTGACTTTTTAAAATGAATGTAAACAGGCGTAGATAAAGAAAAGCCTATGAATTGGCTTTAAAACAGCTCGACGGAACAGTGCAGCCCTTGCGGCTAATGTGTTGGCCATGCTAGCGCTAGCCCCGCTGCTGGCAGCGCTCTCTCGCGACTATGTGGGTTATTGTGATGCTAACGTTGCAAGACAGCCAAACCAGGTCACGCGAGCATTCGAGCCAACTGAGCTGATTTCGTGTCTTTTAGCCCGGCTGCGCCCGTAGCCCCGGACACCGAGGTACTGGGTTGCTCGAACCCTTTTGTTCATTTCGAAGGCTTTGTGTTTGTGATGGTGTGTGTGTGCGTGGTGTGTGTGTGTGTGTCTGTGTGTGGATTGGCTTTTGCTGTCTGCTCGTCGCCACTGACCCATATTGGTTTCGTACGTTAGCGTAGACTGGCGACGGACTTTGGACCGTATGGGGAGGGGGTTTTCGTTTCGGTCGGCGTGTGGGGGAGCTAACGGCGAGTGGCCCCAGAGGGAGAAGTACCGGGGGCAGGGAGGGGGGGGGAGCTGCCGTGGAAGGCAGGTTTGAGAAACACGGTCTGCGTGGCCGTACGCACATTTTCTGTGATTTGACCCAGTTACCGCTGCAGTTTCACGGCGTTCCGGCGGTAGCAGACAGTGTGATCAGCCCCAACAGATTAGTAGATTTCATTACCTCCATAGACGAAAACTTCCCCTGGCCTGACTGGACCAGGAGGTAATTGGAAACATTTTGCCTTCATTTGCCTAAACCTATTATTTTGTGTATTCTACCTAAATCCCCTTTAGTATAATTCCACTCTAAAGGCGGTGGTCAGCCGCAGAGCCAGGAAGATAATGATTTAGTCCCCCTGTGAACCTGTTGGGTGGGTCGTGTGTGAACTTGTTTTGTTCGGGAGAATGCTTGGGTGGGGATAACTGTCAGGCTCTGTGTGAACAGGTAAACTAGTTTTCCATTGTAAGCACGGCTTACATGCAGGGACACACTGCCTTGAGGTCTAGAGCCTTGTGGACCTGTGGTGGCGTGTGTTTACACGGCACACACGTTTGAGCCACAGGTGGAACTGGCTCAGGTCTGCAGTGGGACCGATGGGCTGCTATGGTGCCACCACAGTGTCGCCCCTTCCCCCCTCCCCGTTCGATTGTTGACACATGCTCCCAGCACAGGCTGTAGTTTAAGTTCTGTAGGTTAATCCGTAGAGAGCCAAAGAAGTCAGTGTCTGCTTATGTGCATACATGCTAACGTCACATGTGTATGTGTTAGGAGGTAAGTGGATTAGTTGGGTAAACCTTCAATCTCGTTACAAGCCCTGGTATCACACTGGCTTACAATCAAACTGCAGTGTCAGTTTCTCCGAACTGCCCGAACAGATGTGTATTTTGACAGTGTACATTGTGTCTCGGTTGGCATTTTTTGCTGCTGGTGACAGGTGTATGCCTAAGTAGAGTTTAGATAAGTTGATAAAGGTTTTATTTTTTGTTTCACTTGCGTCAGCTCACAGAAGCCCTCTGACAGGGTTAGTGGAACACGTTGACTGACGGGTGTGGAATCAGATGGAGGTATCTGACTCATGGTGTGTCAGAGTGCAATCAGATGCTGTTGACCTCGAGGTGCGGTGCTAGTCATATTGAACGGGTCAAAACCGTCCTGTTATGACAAGTACTTTTTTCCTTTATGTCCAAAATACACACCATCCAAAAGGTATGGCCGAAAACCTTCACTGCTTTTGTACTACAATGCCATATTATTTGATTTTGCCAACTGTCCACACTCAAGCACACTTTCTTAATGTAGCTATATTTTAGCTGCATTGATCATGTATTTGAACCACCGCTGGACTAATACACCTCTAGAGAGGGGAAACTAGTAAGACCACAAAATGACTGTGATGTTGTAAAGTCTGCCTTTATTCAACTTACAATAATGGTGTTAAAAATGGTGTCAAAATGCACCAACAGAGCGGAACAGAAACTGTCAATGGGGAACCATTTTGGTACAATGGGAAGTGTCTTGTGGTCGCATGATCGTTATTTTGACAAGTAGGGGTTTTCACCGCAATGATACCATTGATAGAGGTATGCCAGCATCATTGGATTGTTTATTAAAGTGGACCCAAATGCTTGCACAGTTTGTTCAAGCAGTTCTGTCGTGGAAATGGTTTATCGGGAGCCAAACACACCATTGTGTGCCTTTACTCATCTCAGATGTTAAATCCATAACATCCTGTTTCTCAGGAAGTGGATAAGAGGGGAAAGGGGAGGGGGAAAGCAATGGGATGACATTGATTGTTTTCATTGTTCCACAAAACTCAGCGCTGACTTTCAAGGCCAAAACCAACAGCTGTGCGAGCAGGGAGAGATGGGTGGGGGACTGAACTCATTAGTATGTGAAGAGCAAGATCATTTAACCCTCTCTGACCTGCGTGCATTTTTCGCTGACACATCTCCAATGATGTTCCCGCAACTCTTAAGATATTGTCACGCTTGTGTCCGTCCTCTCAGTTCAACAAACTGCACATTGTTCCACCAACCTCCCAGACTGACAGCTGCAAACTCCCCACTGCCTGTGGTTAACCCTCAGTCTCACACACACACACAGTCACACTCCCAGCTGCACTTGCCAAGAAATAACAGTCATAGTTTATAATTAATCTGGCTGAAAATGTACTTGGCCTTATTACTAAAACTGTGTTATGCTTTTGGATACAATTTGTTTTGGCTAAAATGATAGGATGATAGTAGTGGAGAAGATGTGTAGTTGTAAGGCTTTTCAGTGTTTGTGTCACAGTGACAGGACAACTTGGCTTAAAATTCACCAGCACAGTACACACTGATATCTGAAGGATGATTAGCCAGAGTCCTGCCTCCTCCTAACAGTGAGCGAGCGGGTGGGCTGCTAAGCTGAATTGGCCCAAGACAATGCCAGGAATGCAAGATTAGCTTTTATCTTTTATTCAACAATCCTGGCCTTATCTGTACCCCCCTTTTTATCCTCATGTTTACCCTCACATTCTCTCTGTCTTCCTCGCTGTCCATTTATTTTATGTCGGCTTTTCCACTCTGCCCATCTCTGCCTGAAGTAGATGAAATCTCCCCTGTCCTGGCTGTGCCCTTATATAGACATGTGTGATGCAGGACAGCGGATTGTAATTGGTTCAGGTAGGAGGTTTTGACTCTGGGTGAGACAGTGTGACATCATTCCTTCCTGTATATTCAGTCTTATCCCACATGTAAATCCTGGTTGTGGTTGTTGCAGATTTTTTTTTTCCTCATGGGGAGGAGCAGCAAATAAGGAGATACCACTCCTTTATTTCTCATGAAGCTGTGTTCGCATTATACGCACAGATGCAGCTTTATCAGCGACGAGGAAGTTGGTAAAATCGTTGGTATCGTGATAGTCTGTCTGCGGTGATGTCATCATGTCTGGCTCCTTTCTACAGCTGGTGAAACCATGAGTAGCTATTCAACATCTCATAATGTCTGTGCTTGTCTCTCTTTGCCCTTAATGCTCTACCTGCCAAACCTTTGAACACCTGCTGCCTGAAGTGTAAATGCTGGTCCCTGTTTGTTGCCCAAGCCCTCCACTTTTAGAAGTGTGTCTGTGTGTGTTGCGACACAGAGAGAGGCATTGAGAAATTGAACCCCGGTCGCCCCTCCCCGTCAAACCGGTCGTGCAGGTGTGTGTTGCAATGCCTGGGTTAATGCACCTTTTAAGCAAGGGCTGATGAGAAAGGACATGCATCAACAGATAAGAGGACTCAATCTCTATGGTCCACTTGTTTGGCTCGGCTATAGCCATGTCTTTCCCTGAGCCAAGATAAAATGGGATGTCAGCGGATAAACTGCTGTCGGGAGAGGGTGATTGGCAAACTAACTGAGTTAGGAGCTATAAGGATAACAAAAAAGCAAGGCTAAGCAGGAGATAAAAAATAGTTTATAGAACGTTTGGTTCTTGGAGGCCGTTATCTAAGTTTCTTTTTCTTTCTTTCTTTTGGGTTTAATGCTGACAGTCAATGTTCTGTGACCCAGGAATGGCTGCAGTTTGTTCGGCTTCCATCATTACCTGCCGTACACGCAGCCAAATTTGGAGTAAACGCAGGGTGTGTCCTGCCACAGCTACTGCCTGTCTGTGTCTTGCTGCACTCTTTTTGCTCGCAGTGCAAACACGACCCTGCTGCTGACACACATGTATGGTATTCTCACTGTGTTGCTGTTTTTCAAACTGAGGTGCCTTTGCTCAAATGTTTCTCCCTCACTGTCCTCGCTATCTCCCCTCCACCCTCTGTCTTTTCCTCTGCAGTCTGTTCCTCTTGTTTCTGGGCTTGGTGGCGTTCCACACATGAACACTTAGAGCACCATTTCTGACCGCAGTGCGAGCTCTCACCTCTTCAAACAAACCACGCCCACAGGTGAGGTTTGTTTTTCAGACTGGCAGTCTTTCTAGATATTGCTTTCGACTATGGTCTGTTGTACATCGGTGTCTTGTTTTAAAGTGAAGTGGTGGCGTTCATAGCTTAAAGGTGATGATATCCTTTTAAGGAAGGCAATAAAAGAAATTAAACGAGCTGCGTATGATGGGGTAAACGGTTACTCCAGACTTAACCACTCTAACCAGTATACCACTCAGGATTCAGCTGTAGCTTGCATGCGTTTTATCTATTTATTTATTTATGTTTTTATTTTAACCAAATAGGAACGTGGGTTGCTAAGGATGTCTTCTTTTTTTATACATGAAAAAGAATGTTAACTTTTCTGGTGTTTGTTGTGCTCAAACCATAGTAAGGAATATACAATTCTCCATGGTTTAAATTATGTTTTCATCTTCCTGTCTACAATTAATGATGAGAGGGGGAAAAAAGGTTTCACCATATGCTTATCAGTTTATCCCATCTAAATCTGCTGACCCATTAATGAAAAACACAATAACATAGTCAAGGCAAAAATGTGAATCTACTTTCTTTTAAAAAAATATATATGCACGCAAAAACATCATCCATCATGCATCAAGTGTTCAGTCTGTTGATCAGAGTGTGATGTTAACAAATCAATGCAAAGCTGTATATACGAGCTGTGAGCTGTCATCTCTCACCAACACTTCCACTACCTGCATTAGTCCCTTTTTATTTCCACTGTTTGACTTTTAATGCACAGCACTGAATGTACACATTGTAAAACTGGATATGGATGACACATACAGTTGTAAATTCTGCATGTGGGTGGAAAAAAAACACGTACTAGTGAATCAAGCGTCACTCATCTTTCAAGGAATGGATGTCATACTGCATTTCTTGTGAGGTTTTTTTTTTTTTCCCAGGTCTATTTACCAGTGGGAAACATGATTTTTTCAGCGATGACTAGCTTGCTCTAATTTGTTAAGCAATAATAAGATCAACTCTTGTGAAATTCAGATACCACCAGCATTCCAAGATCTTGAGACACAGATTGTTGTCTGTCTGTTGATTGATTGGTGCCATCGAAATCCCCCCCCCCTTTTTTTTTTTTTGTAGTACTGGCTCTCCCAAAAATCTCAATCCAATGGATCCTGCTCTACTTTGGAGTGTCTGTTTGTGTTAGACGCCCTCCCTGTGCTGATTTGTAATGCCCCCTCTTTCCCCTTGGGGCCGTGTAGTGTGTATGGAGCAGTGTGAGAGCGCAGCGGCTCTGCTGGAGTCGGTCAGGGAACAGGAGGTGCAGTTTGAACAGCTGACCCGGGCTCTAGAGGAGGAGAGGAGGAGAGTGGGCCTCACTGCCACCAGTCCCTCTGCCCTGGGGCGCCCTCTCCCTCACACACAGGTAACACGCCCCAGAAACCCAAACATGCCCATTGCAAGTCTTTCATAGCCGTCTGACACTCACATGCTGCGCAAAACCGATCTTCATTCCCCTCATCAAAAACTCACAGTGAATTCAAACGTCATTTCCCATCCATCCCTCATCCCTCCCCTCCTCGCTCCCTTTTCCTCTCCACCAGGGCTCGGCAGGTTTCCGCCCATACGTTTGCAAGCTGAGTCATTAAAAACTTTGAACACTGGCTGTGTATCTGAGGAGATCATCTAGGAGATCATCTCTTACCTGCATGTTAACATGCCTAAAATGATAATCGCATACTTTCAGCATGTCTTCCCGGTCACTCATCAGATGCACTCTGACACGAGCGTCTAACACTGTAGAATTTCAGCTATGCTCCTTTCTGTTTCTGCATGTGACTAAATGAATTTTGGTCACCCGTTGTGCATGTGAGACCTAGTCCTGCATCCAGACGAGTATTTCTGTGGTTCCAGTGTTTGTTTTGAGATCTTTTTACTTTATTGAACATCCATTCAGTAAACATAACAAGGCAAAATATTTTCATTGTCGCTGCATATGTCTTTGTCTCATTTAGGGTCAAATACAAGTTGTTTTTCTTACAGCTGACAGCCGAAAGTCCACCAGCAAACACTCCCCGAAAATAAACAAAACCAAAAAATAAATGGATGCAAATTTGTCGCTGTGTAAAACAGGGTTTAAAGCTGTGGTTGATTTGGAATTTCTATCTTCATCACGCCAAGGCCGGGAAGCTTTAAAAAAAAGGCTTATAGGGGAAGTGTGGGAGGTGGGCTGTGCTGCTTTGAATGACCAAAGAAAACTGGTGATGCTGCATTCTGGTGGTGTGACTGCAGATATTTCTGGCAGTCATCATGCATGAAAACCAAATGTTAAGGTTGAGCATAAAGCTGTACAGTGGGTCAGTCACCGGTTACATAAGAGTTTAGTGAAATGGAAAGCAGGGCGTGAGGATGATGGACTGCTTTTCAAAATGCACTCTTCCATTTCTGGTCCTGGTCCACCAATTAGAAACAAGTAAGGGTGGTTGGCCCAGTTCTGCATGTGCTTCAGCAGCACTAAAATCATCTGGGTGGTTATAATAATTACACCGCCTTGATTGGTGTTAAGTAAGAGTTTACCATGGATTGTTTTTCACCATTTTGTCTCCTTCCTTTATGACAGAACGGGCGATTAGGGGATGCAGACATAGAACGCCTCAAACTTACGGACTCCTACATAAACGGCACACAGGTAGGTATTTTAATCTGTGGTTTACCGGTTATTAATTTTGGTTTTCTGCTATTGAAGTTCACATCTGTGGTGTCTGTCACAGTACAGGATGGTTGACCCTGCGCACGGTGCTCTAGATGAGAGCTATACTCCAGAAGATGACTCCCATGAAGCACACTCTGTGTTTTCTGAGGAAGGCACCGCACGGCGGGCAGATAATGGGGTAGCGTAAAATGATGTTTTTCCAAGCGTCAAAGCCTTTCCATCCTGTACGGTTTTAAAAATGTCCATCTTTCCTGATCCCACTTTCTGTCAGATGAAGAAACCAATTTCGCGCACAGTCATGCCCACTGAGTCGCTGTCCACTGATGGGGGCTTTTCGGTGCCCGGTATCGGCGTCTACAGCGCCACACTGGACCGTCCATACAGGCAGGCCGGTGTGGGCGACTACCCCACAGCCACAGTACCAAGAAATTATCACTATGGGCCTGTGGGAGGGTACGATGACTACCGGGGAGGTCCCCCATCGGAGGCGTACACCAGTCTGAGCAGGGGCTCGCACATGGATGATCGCTACAGGTACCAGAGCACACAAGCTGAGGGGAAAAACTTTTAGAGCCACACTGCTTCTATTCATTTCGAAATGTTAAAGGGATAAAAAAAAGTATGTGACACATTTTTTTTTCGTCCTCCTTTTTCTTTAAGGCCGATGGACGGCTACCGAACTCTGGATTCTGGTTACCGGGCACCAAGCCGTCAGCAACTTGACCCATATGCTGCACAGCCCCAGGTGGGCCGGGGGATGAGGGGCATGGGCTCAGCAATGGAGATGAGGTATGGCCACGGCCACTATGGTCTTGAGGATGATCAGCGCAGCGTGGGATACGATGAATATGGCATGGGACCTCCACCCATGCATCCCGGAGGCTACGGCACCATGCCACGCCTGGGGCCAGGCCCTGGGGGAATGGACAGACGCCGACTCAGGTATAGCAGAAATGAGCCGTCTGGGACATTAAATGTGTTGTTCTCTCTCTTAGCTGCTAACAAGTCTTTCCTTCTGCTGATTGCAGGAGCTGTGAGGATACATTAGACGGTGACATGGGAGGGGTGGACCCGTATGCATGGGGCGTCCCCATGACGATGGACAGGGGTAGCATGGCGTCTCTGGACAGCACCTTGAGAAAGGCCCCTCCCTCTTCATGGAGACAGCCAGAGCTACCAGAGGTGATCGCCATGCTGAGCTACCGTCTCGATCCTGTCAAGACGAACGCCGCCGCCTTCCTGCAGCATCTCACATTTAAGAATGACAAGGTGAAAAACCGTCTCCCTTACTTGCTAAATATTAGCATTACAACCCTTTCTCTTCTTGTTCTGTTGTCTGGCAGACCTTTTTTTCCTAGCATGCACATTATGTTTTCAGGTAAAGTCAGAAGTGCGTCGGCTAAAGGGTGTCCCAGCCTTAGTGTCACTGTTGGACCACCCGAGCAAGGAAGTCCACCACTCAGCCTGTGGAGCACTAAAGAACATTTCGTACGGACGAGATGCCGACAACAAGATTGCCATTAAGAACTGCGATGGGGTCCCTGCTCTGGTCCGGTTACTGAGGAAAACTCGTGACCAGGACCTCACCGACACCATCACAGGTACCGGTGCCATGTGGATCTCATTTTGTTACTATAATTCTTTCTGTTAGATGAGACGTACATATGTAGTTCAGTTTGATGACTTTAAACTTCGTCTATCCTACAGTAAAAGCTACTGACAAACCAAAACCAAACCTCTGACTTTGAGGGTTTCACTATTGATCATTTTATTGTATAAGCTGAGCGCTGACTTTAACAGCATTTATTGTGTAATTTCAGGCACTCTGTGGAACCTTTCCTCACATGACTCGGTCAAGATGGAGATTGTGGATCATGCTCTTCACGCTCTGGCTGATGAGGTTATCGTTCCTCACTCTGGCTGGGAAAGAGGGAGCAACGGGGGAGAGGAGAGCTGCAAACCACGACATCTGGAGTGGGAGACTGCCTTGACCAACACTGCTGGCTGCCTTAGGTATGTGAGGGCTGAGAGGATGAAAAGCGGGAAGAAATGGGATGGCCTGGCTTATTTTAAGGAGAAAACCTGCAATTATGTGCTTAACTTTCTGCCTGCTCAACAGGAATGTGAGTTCAGAGCGTAGCGAGGCCAGGCGAAAGTTGAGGGAATGCACAGGGCTGGTGGATGCTCTCATGTACGTTGTCCAGTCACAGATCAACCGCAAAGACGTGGACAATAAGGTAACAGCCCCCTGGTTATTGAACCGTTTTATTTGATTTAGTTTTTTGCGCCTATTTGTGTAAGTATGCGTCTGTGTATTTGATTATCTCGTCTGTGTCCATGTTGTTCTGCAGCTGGTGGAAAATAGCGTGTGCCTCTTAAGGAACCTTTCCTATCAGGTTCATCGTGAAGTCCCTGGTTGTGAACGCTATGCAGAGGCGGCGCCTCTGAACCAGGGCCCGCCACCAACTAGCAAAGGAGGCTGCTTTGGCTCCCGAAAGGGTAAAGGTCAGTGTCGAACAGCATTTAAAGCCAAGAGTTCCACTGTGTCGGACAGATTAGCCGCTGAAAGGCAGGCAGATGCTGGTTTGTTTGAGCTTGCTGGTGGCGGAAGCACCTGTCGCTGTTTTTCACACTCTGCCACTTTTTTCCTCCTCCTTCTGTCTTCCCACCCTCTTCCGTGTCTTTCTCTCTCTCTGCTGTGTTTAGATGAGTGGTTTTCCAAAGGTAAGATTTTCCTCTTGGTGTTTTTCATGACGATTTAAAGCTGCCGTTCACTAGCTCATTTACTAACGCCAAACAAAACCTGTAGAGAAGCAGGACTACAGAGTGGAAGTCGCACGCAGCACATGGGCATGATCATTTAATGTCACTGCATGCTCACCGGTTGCATGTTCACATTTAGAAAAGCAAAAAACGATTGTACCAAAGGAGAAGACAAAGAACGTCTGAAGTCTCAGTTGAAGCAGGCATATTCATTTAATTTTTTTTATGTTTTTATCACAGGAAAGAAGGATGGAGATGATGGAAGTGGAGATCACATAGATATTCCAAAGAGGACAACACCTGCCAAAGGTGGTTATGTTTTTTTACTCTAATATTTAGATAAATCCTTCTTTTTAAATAGCTTTTGTCCCTCTAAATGATTACATCTGGTTCAAGACGCAGGGCTATTTCAATAGTTACTTGCACCAAGTTTAGATTTGTCCCTATATTTCAAACTGACGTTGATCTCAAATTTGAAAAAAAAAAAAAAATGTTTGAGGACCCACTACTTCTTCTTTTTAGTTAGATTGTCTAATGAGGACAGTGATGTCTGGTTTAGCTAGCATGCCATCTCATGTCGTGATCAGCTGCAGGGTTTGCTGGTGCAGTTCGACTCGCTCTGACAGGCAGGTCTCCTGAAACTTTAAATGAATGCACCTGAGTCCTGCCCGGAGTTTCACCGAACCAAACTTTGTCAATCTAAACTAACGTCCCTGTCTATTCTCGACACCAGGTTATGAACTGTTGTTCCAGCCAGAGGTGGTTCGCATTTACACATCACTGTTCAGAGAGAGCAAGAACCCTTCCGTGCTCGAGGCGGCCGCCGGTGCCATCCAGAACCTGTGTGCCGGCAGATGGACTGTTAGTAACATTTTTGGGGTTCTGCCTTTTATAAGAAGCCTTGGTTTCATCCATATTTTAAGTGAACTCCATTATTAATCTTGGAGCCACTGTGCTGTTTAATTTGCTGCCTTTGTTTCAAGCACACTGCAGTTTAACTTGGCGTTTAAATGAATCTCTTTTTGTTCAGTATGGTCGCTATATCAGGGCCACTGTCCGTCTGGAGAAGGGGCTTCCTATGATGGCAGAACTGCTGGCTCATGGTAATGACCGGGTGGTTCGAGCGATGTCTGGAGCTTTGAGGAACCTGGCTATCGACAACCGCAACTTTGAACTATTAGGTAAACCAAATTGTCAATTTTTGGCCGGATATCTTCTGAGTTGTTGCCCAAGATTAGCACCGGTTGGCTTACTCTGTCCCTCCTGCAGGTTTGCATGCCGTGCCTAACCTTGTGGCCAACCTGCCTGGAGGCCAGAGCTATTCTGGACGCACTTTATCGGAGGAAACGGTGGTGTCAGTGCTTAGCACGCTTACTGAGGTGCTAGGCAACAGTCTGGAGGCAGCAAAGACCCTCCGAGCATCACAAGGCATTGAGAGGCTGGTGCTTATCAAAAAGGATGGGTAAGCGTTTTCTCCACGCCGATGTTAAGAATAGTCATGTCATTGTGTTTTCTGGTGATTTAACTTTCACGAAAATGTGATTCCAAGGTGCTTTTGCTTTGCCTAAAGATTCTCAGATTCTTGCAGGGAATCATTCCTGTGCAAAGCTTATGGAAGCTCTGTGATGGACAAACATGTTTCTTGGTATCGTGCAGTAATCGCTCTGACCGTGAGGTGCGAGGGGCCGGACAGGTGCTGCAGGTCATCTGGGCTCACAAAGAGCTGCGCAAAGTTCTGGAAAAAGATGGCTGGAAGAAGACTGATTTCATGGTCAACCTGAATCCAGGCAGCACCACCAATGGCCCGAGCACCAGAGCCAATGGCACCTACGAGGAAAGCACCACACCACTACTGGACAGAGGTCAGGGACAACTTTGATGCCTCAAAACCAAGAACTAAGTGTTTTTTGCTTAACTTATAAATGTTTTGGGGTTTTCTTTCTCAGGGGAAAAGAGGGACATGATTCCTATGAATGACCTTGGCCCTGGTTAGTTAATTTATATGAGCTGCCTCTTCTTATTAGTATGATAAGATACAGTAGATTAGGGAATTGAATCGAAACCTGGTTTTCCTTTCCTCAGAGGCCTACTCTACACTGGACCAGAGGGAGAGGAGACACACTCTGGATGAGACCACAGACACTTTACCGGTACTTTGACCCGCTCTCTCACACCTTCCCACAGTCGCAGGCTTAACTTCTAATTCCTAACTTCCCGCACAATGATGAGCGTTTCCTCACTGTGGCCTTTAATCCTCACAATAACTGACGCTTCTCTGTCTCGCCTTCACTTCCTGTGTGCCTTCTTTCTCTCTTTCTGTGGTTCTCTCTCAGCGAGGGGTGTATGGGGGCAGAAAGGGCTCCCTGCCTCTGTTGGACTCCTACGATGGTTAGCCCTCCCCCCTCCCCTCTACTCCCCTCTGCATGTAACAGCATGGTATGTCCAACTGACCTCTAATCCTGCATGGACTCAATACGAGCTGTGGTCCTGACGTCTTGTATAACTTTAAACCCTCGGTGAAACCTAGCCTAGGTTTAGGGTGGTGTACTAAAGCTCAGGCAGAGGTCTGTCATGCTGATGCTTAACCGTTTGATCTCCCTGTGTTCTGTGCTGTACATGCTGGTATAGTATGCTGAAAGGTGTTCCTTGTGCATTGTGGTCCATTCAGTCCGTCAGTTTAGAGTTCAGTGTCAGAATGAGATTAAAATCGGTGGAGTATTAACTTTAGTCCGCACAGCGGTGTCGTCACAAAACCAGAACATTGATTTGAGTGACGTGGAATCAAGTAATTATGAAAACGGTGAAAACTGTGAGTGGTGGGTATCATATCACTATTTTTACAGTGTTCTCTGCTTGACTCGGGATGGCTGCAGACAGACGAGCCTGATGGCGCCGTGCCCTCTGAGAGGGTTCATGTGTGTCTACTCTGAGCTCAGCCCGTTTTGTGGCTTGGCCCCCCCCCATGCTGTTATGTTGCAGCGCTCACTGGTGGTAGCGTGCAGAACTAAAACAATGTATCCAACGTAAGATACGGATTTGTATGTTTCTGTGAAGTAGGAGCACCTACAGTAAGATTGCAGATTTTAAATATGAATATATGCAGAGCATATTGCATGCACCTCTGTAATGTTTCAATTCCATTTTAAAAATGAGCAAAAAACCATAAAAGACGTATTGGGGCGTGAACAATATGAGAACATGAACATCAAGCTTAATTAAGTTCTTTCTGCAAAACTCTTGGAATTATTCTGCTCCTCACTTTAATGAAGTAGCCTGAGATGATGCTTGTTTTCAGTATTGAGGAAAAGATAATGCACCCCCCACTCCTCATGCTCACACTGGACTCTTCGACGCTTCTTAATTAGTCCCAGCAGGGATGTGAGGAGGGAACAGGCATGAGGACGCAGCAGATGAGGAGACGTGCACTTTAAACCGTTGTCAGAAAGACGCGACACGCAGCACAGCTGGCAGCAGCAACCCTGTGTGCCACCATTTCTGTCAGGTCACCGGCTGGATGCTGAGCAGACATTTCAAAGGGGCTTGTTGGTGTATGCTCACATACAGCTCCCATCCAAGAATTCTTCCTCCCATGCTCCGGCTGTGTTTTCCCGTTAAATAAGCACCGTCGGTAGCACTGGTTCATCAGCCGGGCTCGTCTTCTCTTCTCAGAGGTTAAAGGAAGTCTGAATTTGTGACGGCACCACTTTGCAGACCCAAACTCGTACCACTTATGTCTTCCTTTTTTGCCCTGTATGTGTTGATTAGTCACATGTTTATCCGTTTCTAATCCATGCGTTGTTGTTTTGTGTTCGTTTTTTTCTTCGCTGCTCCAGAAAAATTGATCGTGTGCATCACCCAGTTGGGGCCGTCCCTGCCCTACCACTGCTACTGAGGAGAGAAGACCCAGACCGCCGGCTCCTCTTCCCTCCTTAAGTTCCTCTCCTCCTCTCCGTCACCACACAGATGGGATGTAAAGATGAGGGTTGGCATCCAAAGAAAGCAGTTATGTTGCAGGCAAAAAGGTTTCATGCAGCACACCATTTCATTCAATTGTAGCAGCAGCAGACTGTTTCAAACTGTTTCGTTTTATAAATTATAATTCTCTTCTGTAAAGGCAATCACCTCTGTTGACAATCATTTAATTTAGTTTTTTTTTTCATCCTGCTTGTTTTTTTCTTTCTCGTGTCAAAAGTAGATATTTTTTTCTCATGGCTGACTTGTTGCCAACAGCTGCATCCTGATACTGAATTTGTATTTAGACTTTGAAGTAGGGCAAATGCTGTATATATATAAAAAGAAAATGGGGTGACTGGAGTAGTTTTGGCTCATTAATTTAAATGGTCCCTTTACCGGGAATGTTGGGAGTTTGGACAGGCTGCCCTGTAGATGCCGAATGTTTATATAGGAGTTATTTTTCTGTCTAGTTTTATTTTCTCTGTTGGGATGAGCACAGACCTGAAAGGGCAGGTGTGTGTGTATTTGTCAAATGCTAAACCTGTGGCTATGTGTGTTGAAAGGACTGTGGACCTTTTTATTATATAATTTTTCAGTTCTTGTTATCCTTTTGTTGGAGTCTCTTCTCATGTAAAGCCCAGACATGGGAGACACAATATGTTGATGGTCTTATTGGTCATGTTTTTCCCTTTTTCTTGTGTTGCTCATCCTTTGAAAGATTTTTTTTTTCTCCCCCTTTTTTCATGTACCTGCCGTCTCTTGCTGTGTATTTAATTTTTTAACATTTTTTACTCCCCGAGCAGAAACATTTGTTTAGATTTTCAGGATGAAGCTGTTACTGTTTTGTACAGTGGGTCAAACCTGAGATGGGAAGCTTTGAGCAAACACTACATCAAAACTACACTTGGACCATTCCTTACTCTCCTGTTCAAGATTTAAAGGAAGAGGTGAATCATTTGAAATAATGATCCCTGAAAGTCGGAGTTAGTATTCATTACCAAACGTACAAACAGGCTTTGACGGTATTCAAAGCTGCATCTGTTCTGCAATTTTCGTCCTTCAGAGGAAACGAATATGGGAGAGATACTAATTATGAATATAAATTGGGAGGTAGACAAAAAAAGCCCAGTCTGTCTATGGCCTGTTTGTTTTGAGCATTTCAGTGTTTTACTTTGTTCCCTTGTCTGGTTTGTATTTTATTTTGGGGTTTGTATGAGGGTGAGAGCATTATGCAATTTGTTCTACTTTTAAACCCAACTTTTACAGTTCTGCTTTTAAAAGGCAAAATAGACCAACCTTCAGTTTTTTTTTTCTTTTTCCTGATTCTGAACTTGTCACATACATAGTATATTTGTACTGTTGCCTAACCATGTAAGATGATGATGTACCATTCATACCTGCCTTGGCTCTGAGAACTCGCATTTTCAGTGAAATATGTATCTGGTAATACTGTTCTTTTTGTTGTTTTTTTTTTTTATAAATAAAGATCTTTTCTTGGACAGGTTTTGGTGACATGTGTTGCGTGAGGTGAGGAAAGACTTCTGACACAGAACACTTCTAATTACAGAGACGTTGTGTGTAACTCCATCCCCCGGCACGTGCGTGGGCAGATGGCAAATGCTTCAACATGACACTGCTTGATCTTCACTCCCAAACATCGGCATGCTCCGTTAAAGCTTAGTTTTGGGACGTGCTAATCGCCAAGTATTGCTGTCCAGGAAGTCATTTGTACAGATGAACATTTTGTTCGCCGTCCAACTTGACACCTTTTAAACCTTGTTTATACCTACTTCAAAACGCCGTGTTCACCTCACCCCGCTGAGTGTTGACATTCTCAGTTTGGCTCTCGTCTCGGGTTACGCACCAAGCCGCATATCGACACTGAATCACGCTGTTTGTCTGAGGAACACGAGTGTTTGAGGTTGAGATGGTGTCATGGAGCTTTCAGTATCACACAGCAACACATCCCAAACTACTTTTGGGCAGCTGCAATATCAGGAGTTCCTAAAGTGTATGAGAAGGTTTGATGTTAATCAGGTCACTCAGTTTAGTAGTCGGCCCAAGCAGGCTATTTGTTTTCTAATTAATGATTTAAAGCTTAATTACATGGTTCGCTGATGTGGCCCACTTAATTGTCAGATTAGAGTCTCTCCTTTGAAGATGCAAGAGAAGCTAAACATGATTTATCTCCAGTCTGGGTCTACTGATTTTAATTCTATTTTCTCTTTATTTTCAAATTGTCCTGTGATGTCTGTTCCAGGGGCTCATTATGATGTGAATTTGCTCATTTAATAGAAAAAGTTGATTTTTCTGGAATAGGGCGGCATGCCTTCAAAACTGGGAGTGAGAGCTGGCACGGGGTTGAAAGTCAGAAGTTAAACTGTAACTCAGCATGCGGACTGCACAGCTAGAACAGTAATGGAGACCTGGAACTGCTCATCTGTGGGTGCTATCAGAATGATTATGCTTTCATTTCTTATTCAAATCAAATCAAACTGAGCAGCTGACTTGGGAAAACACGTTTGAATCACAAGATCGTCATATGCCTGTGCTAAGATGGAAGGACTGAGGTTTCTGTTGAGTGTGAACTCTTCCAGCTGCACCTGTCCCCATGTAAAAGCAGCTTTATCAGAGCTGTAATATTAGAACTGTCATTAACTGCACAGAAACATAAATGTCCTCTGGCTGCTGCTGCGAGCGCATATCAGACAGACTTGCGTGTTCCGATCTGTGGTAGTCACTACGTGTGTGTGTTTCAAATGTGTGTACTTTGCAGATGATACAAACACACACTCCTTAAACCTGAGATCCCGAAAGCAGCAGACGGCCCCCACCCCACCCCTGCCCACACCCCTGCCCGGTGTACTGTCATTGGGTGTCATATCTATTTATGGCAGCCATGCTGTTCTTCATTTTCTCACTGTCCCTAAAGCTCGAATAGAAGCAGCTACTAATCCGAGAGAAAAACCGACCTGAGGACAATAAATTCAGAGGGGAATGACTGGTTTCAGATGGGATTTGGTGGATTCATCACCGCAGGACAAAGTGTGCTTTGGGGAACTGCTAACTGATCACATCTCTGGGAGTTTATGTTTGGCTTCAGCCTTCCTTTCTACTGATCCTTTCATTTGGTTTGTGGAGTCCAAACAGGACAGCTGAAAAGCGAAGGCACAGCTTTGTTCTGGAGTGTAACTAATGGATTCACTTGAAGGCGCTGGTTCTTTCTCTTCAAACTCAGGTGAGGATTCTTCGGATCGCTCTCCAGCTCCGGATTCTTCCCGTCGAACCTCCCACGTTGGCAACCAGGATGGGCTGAGTGGCCTGGGCTACATAGTTGGTGTGGGCTGGCACCACCTGAGGCCCTTCATCCCCTTCTTTCTCATCAGTTTAATGGTTGTGGCCCTCGTCTACCTGATGCAGGCCATTATTTTTGGGGGGCCCTTCAAGGATCCGCTGTTTTTTGTCAAATTTGATGAGCGCTGGCCCAGGCCATCTACTTATCAACAGGACTCTGAGACCCCCACCAAGGTTTTTGGTCCAGTCCCCTCTCCGTCATTTGAACAAGTCCACTCTGATCTGGTTGGAATCAATGAGACAGTCTGAACTTGAGGAACTCTTTCTGTTCTATTTGAATATCAGGAACTAAAACTCTTATAACAAAAGACTTGTTATTGATTTACTTTAAGACATTTGGTTACTTTTTCACCAGACCCCAGTTGCATTGGCACTATTTCTCAACATTTGTGAAGAGATATAAATTTACTATATTTTTTACCTTGATGTTAAAAGTTGCAAATTTAAACCCAATCAAATGAGCAAAATGATCCCATAATACACATCTGTAAGTATGTTTAACTGAACAAAAGTAGAGAAAGCAAAAGTGAAATTACAGTGCAATAAGAAGCAGGTCCAACAAATTGTGACTGTCACAACTTGTGGGTTTAAAGTGAGTCAGAGTACTGCCTATCTTCTGCACCTAGTTATGGGACTAAATTAAGCTTTTCAGGGTTAAATGAGAGAAGTTAGGTTTAGAAAAAAGGGCAACAGCACATTCCAAACCTAAGAACCTTAAACTTCATTAAAAAAAACAAGCTGGTGGTAGAACCATGGTTCACTAACAGTTTTCATCAGATGTGTCTCTGATTGTGCTCACTTCTAATGAATGACCAACTATGTAAAAAATGTGTCTTATGCAAAACTGGACACTCCTCATCGACTTTTATGATTTATGTGAAACTGGGAGGTTTAACATCATGTTTATGATATGGGGGGGAAAAAGACAAACACAGCTCTACTGCTGACTAGCATGATAGCAAAAGAAATGTAAAACTGTATCAGTATGAACTTTCTTATTGTACCTGCCACTCATCATGTTAATGCTCTTCTGAGGTATTCTATGTCAGACACTGTTGCAACACTACTGTCGTCTTGGTTCCGTGTGCCTGCCTTGTGTTGCTCTCTTAACTCAACGATGGCCCAAAAAGCAAACACTGTACTGTTAAGCTCTCATGTAAACTTTCCTTCTGTCCTCACTGCTAAATGTGCCTTCCAGTGTATTCATATGAGCATGTGAGCATTGTTTAAATTTGAAATACACGCCTCTCATTTAGTTACTAGTGAGATGCAATTGTTTGCCATCCATCAAGAGTGGCGTAGTACCAATATATAATAAAAATCATGCTGAAATAACCATCTCTCAAAGATACTTTGATATTTGGACAAATGTGTCTGTTAAGGTTACGATCATTACTGTTTTTGAAAAATGTAATTCACTGGAAAATGGTAAAGATTGACGATTTAGGTGAAAAACTCAATCGTCACTCGTGTAATTAATAATTAATCATTTTTAGTGTGAATGTGGTTTCTGTCTTTCTTCCGGTTTCGGTGCTCCGGCTGCGTGGCGCCGCTGCCGCCCCCTGGCGGCCATCCAGCAGACTGCAGCACCGCTCCCGCTACGCCTGCGACCCCGCCACGCTGACCCGTGTCTGAACTCAGCGAGTTGGAAAGGGGAAAAAACAACAAAGAACAGCACATTAATATTCTCTCTCTCAGCTTTCTATGAAAAGTGTGTTTCTCTTAAAAATGAACCGGTTTTATGTGTTTTGACACTGGAACGGATACATAGGCAGCTCGGAGGCTCGCAGACGGTGAGTGGAGGCGGTGTCTGACACCTGCCCGTGTTTTAGTGCAACCGAGTTTTTTTTTTTTTTTTCCCTCAGCGCCCCAGCAAGCCGTGAAAGCGTCATTATAAGTCGTTATTGAGTTGTTCTTGACATGTTAATTAACATTTGGTTTGTCATGACAGTTTTAGACATGCTTGGTCTGCACGGTTCGGGTCAGAGGTTAGCTAGCTGTCACCCTGATGCTAAGCCGCAGGCCTGCTTTAAGGTCCCACTCTGCCACTTTACCTCCAACAAAGTAAAAAAAAAAAAGATTTTAAAGAAAGTAAAAAAAGTTTCAGTTTCAAGCTTGTGATATGATTCACAGTTTAACTTTGGCTGTTTTGTACACCTCTAGTGGTCCACAAATAATCTGAGTTTGGTCTTTCATGTCTGCAAATGTTTTGATTTATTATGGTTCAAATTCATTTGTAAAGTTAAGTTAGATGAGAAATACTACTCAAATCATTCAGAAATATTTCTAAAGATACATGAGCTAAATCATTTAGTCAAAAAGATAACTTATAAAGGTAGTGCAGCGTTTAATTAAAAATGTTCTAAGTTTAAAGCATTAGTTATCAAGTCAAGGTGGGGAAAAAGCGCCAGTCTTCCTTTTTGTTCACTTATAGGAAATTGGTTTGAAGACGAATAACTGTATAAACAACTGTAATGCTTTGGTCTGAATGAAATCCTAAAGATTCACCCTCTCTCTCGTTATCTTTACCCCTGTTTTTGAGGTGGACGCGGCAATGTGGTGCTACCAAAAACCGGACTTTGAAGGCGTCCTGCTCTCTGAGCTGCAGAGGCAGCAACAGTGCAGCCAGTTCTGTGACACTCTGCTCAAAGCAGGAGGTACTAAACACTTGAAATGGTCAAATTCGCGGAGATTGTTGTCTGTAAAGGATAGCTCTTAGCTGTCACCTAATAGGGGAGTTATTTATGCTGGCAATGACTGGTTTTCACATGCTAACATGTTATCATCTGCTTTCATAATGTTGTGTAGGACTCTGTGTCATTATACACCCTTTACACCTGTCCAACAGGTGTATCGGTACCAGCGCATAGCTGCGTTCTGTCCGCTGTCAGCCCCCACATCTCCTCGGCCCTGTCCGCCATGCCGGCGCCCCCCGCGGGACAGAGCCGCCTGCTGGAGTTCCAGGCCCTGGGGGCCTGCACGCTGCTCCACATGGTCAGACTTCTTTACTCGGGACAGATGATGGGAGAGGGGGAAAGCGAGAAGCGGGAGGCGATTTCCGCAGCGGCCAAATTGGGCATCGGTGGGTTGGTGGAGGTCCCGAAGAGTAAAAGCACAGGAGGAGGTGTGAGGGTGGGGCAGTGTGTGGAGGTGGGAGTCCAAACGGAGCCCGAGAGGACGGAGGAGCCCGGGCCACAGAGCGGGTGGAGGAGAGAGCTGAGGGATGGGGGCATTTTTCTCTGGAAAGAGACGCCGTCAGGTGGAGAGAAAGAGGTGTGGACTCAGACAGAGGAGCCTGACTTGAAAACAGCCCCCCCTGTCCACCCGCCCTACGAAACAGTTGACATGGAAGTCTTCCGGAGCTTACAGCAGGCCGACTGCCAGCAGTTTGTCCCCGTGACAGTCATCTACCCCCCAAGCGAAAGTCAAATCCTGCCGCCCTTGCCTGCGGCCGCAGCTCCTCTGCACCAGTCCGCGGCCGCCGGGAACGCCTCCGTTGACTTTGTGGTGCCCCCGCACACGTCCGCCCCCCCTTCCCTCGCTCAGTTTCCCAACTGCTTCCCCTCGTCTGACGCTGTCCCTCAGAGCTGCTGGAGCGGTTACCAAGCAGCCGGCCGGGAGGTCCCGGCAGCGGAGGAGTGGGAGGATGTGCCCCTGGAGCAGTTCCAGGACAACATCCCGGGATTCATCAGCTACTTCCTGAACCCGGAAGATAAGGACGCCTGTCGGGGGAGGAGGGCCCGGCGGAGGCAAAGGGTGAGGGGCGGCAGGAGATCCGGGACAGGGGAGCAGAGAGCCCGGACGCCCCGAGGAGGAGCCAGAGGGAGGGGCCGGGGGGGCGCCACCGAGCTGCTCAGTGTGCAGGAGGTGGGGGTGGGCAAGCTCCAGAAGC
This sequence comes from Menidia menidia, assembly GCA_907169785.1. Taxonomy (NCBI): domain Eukaryota; kingdom Metazoa; phylum Chordata; class Actinopteri; order Atheriniformes; family Atherinopsidae; genus Menidia; species Menidia menidia. Next base: position 9,577,821 of record CAJRST010036666.1, read on the forward strand.
TGTTCCTGCACAGGTGGAACACGAGGACGCCCAGGACGGGGCTGGGGGCGGGGGCGGTCGGCAGGACGCTGTTCCTGAAGAGCAGAGAGTCTCTGAAATCGGGCGGCAGGTGTCCGAGGAGGAGGGGCCCCGCCAAAGAGTGGGACCCTGGCCGGAGCGGGGACCTGACGCTGCCCGGGGGAAGAGGAGGAGGCGGCGCTCAGTGGGGACGGAAGAACGCCACACAGCAGGTGAGTGAGCACGCCATCCCCAGCAGGACCAGGAAGCAGGCTGTTTTATCAGAGAGCGGAGAGCAGAGCTCTGACAGGGGGGGCTGGGGACTGGACCCACTAACTCAGGGGGAGCGCTGCTGTCCTCTGCTCTCCTGATTGGTGCTCCTGTCCCCTTTCTACAGGACTGCCCTCCCGTCAGCCGGACTCGGAGGGGCGCTGACCGCTTAGCCCCTGCACCCCCCTCCGTCCCACCCAGACGGCCGCCCGACAGATCCGGTCCGTCCCTCCAGCCGGCTGCCCCTCACAGCCTGGTGTCGCCAGCCGCCCCCTACGCTTCCCCGGCGCCGTCCCTCCTCCACACCACCGCCCTCCCCCCTCCGGCCCCCCCACCTCCCGAGGACCACCCCGAGCGCATCGAGCGCCTCCTGGAGGAGGTCATGATGGGACTGGACATTCTGCCGCACCACAAGGGCAGCGGCGGCGCACGGCACTCCCCTCCAGCAGGGGGCAGCGCCGCGGCCTTGAGCAGGCAGCGGGGCCCCCAGGCCGCCACCGAGGCGCCCGTCCTGCAGCAGCCCTGCGAGGGCGAGCTGAGCGAGATGCTGGACCAGTTCCTCCAGTCCTTTGAGCAGCACGTCGAAAACGAGAGGGGCGCCGACCTCCCCCCGCAGGGCGGCCAGCCTCAGGCGGGGAGGAAGCGCAGCCACAGAAGGAACGCTCAAAGCAGAACCCCCGACACCAGCGACGGCGAGGAGGCGTCGCAGAGCTCTGCGTCCTCAGAAAGCACAGAGAGGGTTCAGGAGAAAGCCAGAGGAGTGAGCAGGAGAAGAGCAAAACGCCGTATGTCATCCCAGAAAATAAGGAAAGCAGCTCCATCAGACAGCACCCAGAAGAACAGGGCTCCCGGGGGGTGGACGGAGCAGCTGCAGAAGACGGCGGTGGTGGAGCTGGACAGGAGGAGCACGCTGTCAGCTCTGGGCTGTCTGGGCGCCGGCCTGCAGGTGAAAGAGCTCCTTTCCGCTTCCCTCTCACTGCTGCTCTGCTGTCTGGGGGCAAAGCTGCCAACTCCAAAAGTAGATTTTATTCACTTATTCACTAAGTGTTGAACGTTTAAAGTGAGAGGTTTTCTCACCTTCAGAAGAATCTCTTCATTATCGCCTGTAACCCTGCCAGGCCTGCCACAGCGGAGCAGGCTGTCGGCTTTTTTTTTGGTAGAATAAGCCAACTTTGTTGCAGATCTTGATAATATTTTCAGCCTTTAGTAACCTCAAAATGTTCCCGAGCCACTTACTTGTTTGCCCCCATCCCAACTTTTTGGAGGCACGATTTAGTCACAAACATGTTTTTCCTCAATCCAACGGCGTAACGTAAAACCTCTGGGTGATTCTATCGATTGGCAACAAACAAGAAACATAATTACCTTTAAAGAGGGCCCCTTAAAAAGGCAGAGCGCGATAGAAAACTCATTTTTGCACAGTTAAACGTTCCATTTTCTCCCCGCTGTGTCTGCTTCCTTCACTTAGGCTGTGGTGGCACAATCTGTGGTGGCTTAAGGGAAACTCTTTTTCTCTGTATTCTTTGTCAGAGTCCTGCAGAAGCAGAGAGGAATCAGTCGTCAGGGAGAGCCTCTCAGGACAGCATGATATTCAAGGAAAGGCTGAAGTATACGAGCACAAAGACCTACCCAATCAGGAGCAGGTTCAGGAAGGCGCCTGTCATGGTGTGTGCTAGCTTCAGTGGTAATACCAAAGATCTACCTTCAGATACAGCTCCTTATGGAGACATTTCATTTAATTCATTTGGCCTTTTGCCACATTCATCACTACCTTTTACGTGGGTTTTCACTTTGATTCATCAGCACATATCTAAAGGCAAAGGTCAGTTACATTTCTAATCTAGCTAATGTGCATTCTACCACATTAGTTGATAGTTAGCTGTGGTTAGCATGCCGACAGGATGGTGCTGACAGAAGCGTGTTTAATGAAAGGAAGCTGATTTGCTTTTTGCAGAGCAATATGTCCGCCCCTCCTGAGCCCCTTCCGCACAAACCGCCACCTCCAGCGGAACGTCCGGCTCGCCATCGAGGAAGGCCGCCGAAAAAAGTTCAACGGGCGCGCATCCAGCCAGAGGGAAACCAGGAGAGACCCGAGCAGGGTCTGACCGCTCAGCCCCGGGAGGCAGCAGATGAACCTGCAGGAGGGCAAAGAAAGAGGGGGGCGGAGTCTCGTGGGGACCTCAGTGAGGGCGCCACGGCGATCAAAAGAGTTTGTTCCGCTCAAAACAGCAAACCAGCCAGTGGGACTCCCGGCTCCATTTCTGAATCTGCGGCGTGGGAATTTCCATCCGCGGCCTCGGAGCCGGAGGAGGTGATCGACATAGAGACGATCTCCTTGGCCAGTTCAAGAGAGCATTTATCAGGAGCCGAAAACAAGCAAGAGCCTGCTCTGGGAAAGGACATACTCGGGAAAGCTGGAGGAAGCTTAACGGGCGAGGACACGGACTCCAGCACCGACGACATCATAGACGTAGAAGGTGTCAGAGACTCCGAGGACAAAGAGGCAGACCGGCAGGACGGATTAGCCTCGAGCAAAAGGACAGCAAATGAGGCGAAGGATTCACTGGCCAGAACGCTCAGAGACCAGCACACGGGAGCGCAGTGGGAAGAAGATGAGGACCAAGATGGAGACCACGACATCGACGTGATCGGCGCTTCCAGTCCGGTCCCCGATCCGGTGGTCATCATCTGGACAGAGTCCTCTGAGGAGGAAAGAGAGGAGCTCATCGACGTGGTTGGAGAGAAGACGGACCGCTCTTCATCAGCTATCTTCTCTGCTGCCATAAAAGGGGAGCTCGTTAATAGAAAAGCGCTCTCTCATTAGCAGCCCGGCTCCTCTTTTCCCCGTTTCCAGCAAAACGTGCCGGCGTTGGCCTCGTTTAGCTGAGAGCCGCGGCAGGCAGAACAGAGGATGATAAAAGGGACCCAGAAGGGCCCTTTTTCTTGTTTTGTTTCGGTTTGACTGGCTCTGGAGGTTTTGGTTGTCCAGTGTCCCACTCATGTTCCAGAGGAGTGGAGCGGCGTGCTAGCTCTTTGTTTTTGGACTGCAGGTAAAACACACACTTCCTAGAGCATCAACACACACGGTGGACTGAGCCAGCAGAGTCAACAGGCCTTACTGCTGGAAACCTGTGAGAGGGGCTTCACAGTTTATTCCTCTCAGATATTGTGATGGGGATTTTATGTGAAGAGTTCATATATTGCGCTGATTTGGTGCAGTTAGGCAGATATGTTTGTTTTAACTATGAAGCAGAAGGTTTGGAGTTTTAATGCCCCCCGAAAGGGGGGAGAAAATCAGGCTTTGTATTATTAACAGAAATCAGAAATGTTTTATTAGTTGCCTAGATGACTGTTTTAGTTGTAAACGCGAGTCTTAATGTTGGCAGCAATCTCTGCGGCTGCTGGTCTGTCATCTAATTTCGACAATAAATCTTTCTGTTTTCCTCATGCTAAAGAAGTGCTTTTGTGGTGGGAAATGAGTCCCTTGATTTGGGCCTCAGCTTGTGATTTAGATTAACTAAAAACAAAAATGTACAGAACAGGCTGAGCTCACCACAAAGTGATGTAATATCCACCTAACATCTAAAAACATTTAAGATCATGGCCTGAAGCCTTTTCATATCCCAAAGCTCCCCATCACCACTATACTTTTCTTAACCCCCCAGTTCTTTGTGCTGTAACACAAAAATAGAACACATTGTCAGGATATAGATCATGCTTAGGATGTCCTGGCTGCCTCTCTTGCCTCCTTAGCTGTGGTCATTGATCCACCCCAAACTAAATGAAGTGGACACCCCCCTCCCCCTTCATTCAAACCATCTCAGAAATAATCAAACAAGAACACGTGAAGTGAAAAGGAGTTTATTAGTCATCAACCTGTGAATAAACCTCCTGCACACTACAACACCACACCTCTGAGCTGCGCCCCAGCCCGGCCTGCAGCACCAAGGGGGGGTTGGGGGGTGGGGGGGAAGGGATTCCCTGGACACGGAGCCACATTGGAGCTTTAACACCCCCCTCCCTAAAATGTGTTGGTCTTCCTCAACTCTTGGCCGAGGTCAGGTGGGAGTGCAGCGCAGGTGTGTGCGGCTGTGTTGTCAGTGTGTGGGGACCTCTAAACCAAATAAAAAGACACCGAGTGTCAGTCATATCAGCACGTGTGTGTGTGTGGAGCGAAGGCGCGTGTGTCCCTGTGCTTCAACAGTGCGATATTGTCTCTTATCACACTCTGGCAGCGGCTGTAAATCAGTAGTGGTGGGGTCAGGTTGGGGCGGCTCGACTCAAGGGGAAGGAGAGGATCGAAAGAGGGGGAAAGGAAGAGAGAAGGGGCTTCTGGGTAGAGAGAGGGGAGGAGGAGGAGGGGATGGAGGGGGAGAGGCTGTCCGCGGGCCGTTTCCTCCACTCAGTGCTGGATACGCCTGATGGACTGGATCTGGGGGGTCTGACAGTGGGAGCCCCAGTTCCTCCAGTGCTGGTAGTCTCCGCTGTGTCTCTCACACTCCATGATGTACTGCTGGCCCCTGTAGCCGGGGTACTGGTAGCACACGAAGCTGCAGGGGGGACAGGAGGGGGGCACAGGAGGGGAGGACAGGGGGGGCGGGCGGGGCTGCGTCAGAAGCTGCCGTGTGGCTCTGAGCCGGTCTGTCGCCGATAGCGACGAAAGACACGGATGTAAGCAATGCACAGCTCCGACCACACGGCTGGTGTTCAAATGAACCGGCAGATCATTTTAAAGGTACACGGTGTTAGAGTTTTTCCCATCTAACGGGGAAATTGTATTTTTCATCCTGACAAATGATGCTCTCTAGTGGGTATCGCAACTACGGTAGCCGTCGTGCATCAATAAGTAATGACAACATGACTTCCACATCATCCAGTTTTCTTTCGGGTGATGAGGTTTGTTATTAAAAAAAATTTATTTAAATGAAATAATTAATAAAAAAATGAATTAATTTAAAAGAAATTTCAGTCACGTGACTCTGGCTCAAACAAAACATGTTGTGGATTAGCTTTACAGGTAGACTAGTGCTTTATGTCCCTTTCTGAGATTATAGTTTTTCAAAATGGCGGAACTCCATGGAAACCTCTGTGGACTAACCCATCCTGTGTATATACAGATTGGAAATTCGTCGCTAATGAGATCATTGCAGAAGTCATTTTACCCTAAATGAGGACACATTTATAAATAAATTATTTTAGCTAATAAATACTTAAACTACAACAAAATGTCCCTCCAAAGGTGCATGCGTGTGTCTGATACGTTTGGATTCAGGACTTACGCGCCGCACTGCACGTGCATGGATCCGACCTCCGGCATCATCCAGCCCATGGCCTGCAGGGAGGGGTAGTCATCACAGATCTCCGAGCTGCGGCCCATGAAGTTCTCCCTCTCGAAGATGATCATGCGGCTGCTCTGGTGGGACTGAGCGGAGGTGGGGGGGGGGTTACAGACAGGTTCAGGCCTCCCGCCGGTCACCTCCCGCCCCCCCCCCCTGTCTGTGGGGGTACTCACGGCACAGTAGATGGGGCGCAGGGACATGAGGCGCTCCACGTGGTAGGAGATGTTGCCACTGTAGGCGTCCCAGTGGGGGTACTCTCCCCTCTCCAGGATGAACTGCTGGCCCTGGAAGTCGTGGTGCTCGAAACCCACCCAGCTTTACGGAGAGAGACACGCACAAAGAAGCCCGGTTGTCCATGTGATGCAGATTTCCTTCTGTCAGGATAAACCTGCCTACCTCTGACCCACAGAGGGGACAGCCGGCCCCAAAGCAGCAATGTTTGGGCCTACGGATCTGTCTGAGAAATGGGTTGAGACTTACGCTCCGCTCTCCACCCTGATGGAGCGGATGTTGTCCATCCCGCACTCCTGAACGTTGCAGCACTCGGAGGTGAACTCCATGAACTTTCCCTGGAAATGCTCCTGCTCGAACACGGTCACCTGAAGGAGGGGTATAAAAAAGTTCCCTTCCAGTACATCCAGCACGCCTTCTCCTGTTCTAAAATCATCCCACTCTAAAACGATGGATTCTGTGAACAGTTAAAAAAGGGGTTTACCTTGAAGAAGGGAGCCATGCCCATTCCTGAGTTGATCATTGGCTGCATCATAGAGGACCTTGTAGTTCTGTACATCTTGACTTCTGAAGTAGACAATGAGGACAGAAGGCGTGAGTAAAAAAAAAAGGCTTTTTCGGGACAAACGGTGTCAGAGAAAAATATTCCCCAGAGGATCTGTGATCACACGTGTTGATTCCACACTTGTACTTTTCGGTGTTGAACGTGAGAGCGCTCAGTTTCCTCTTAAAGGAAAAAGCTGGATAATGTGAAGGGGGGTGGGGGTGGGGGGGGGGGGGTGTCTGTTAAGTACAGTTGTGCCTGATGGAGATCGAGAGGTGAATCTTACCTAAGGTTGGCACTTAAAAAGAAGAGTTCGGAAGTGGAGCGCGCCTACTGCCTGCCTCGCGTAGAGCTCCGGGAGAACCTGGCGCTCCAGTTTTATACCGACTCTGTGGGGGTGCGCGCGTCCGGCCCCGCGCCTGGAAACTGCCCATTTGGCACGGCTCAAGGGGCACGTGCGCGCTCCCGCCAGCACCCCCGCCGGCGTGGCCGCTGGACTCTGTTGTCCTGTGTCGCAGCGACCAGCTCAGCACATCCCATAGTGCTGCCGGGGCCCGGCAGACAAAGGCGCTCCGGTATGTTCGCACCGCGGTCAGCAGTCCGGCGCGTGGTCCGGCACAAAGGGGTCAGGGACGGTGGGGGAGAATGTGGGGATTAGCGGCGCCGCACAAGCAGGCATCTGGGGGCGCCCCAACTGATGGATGGAAATGTTACAGAGACCGGGGAAAGCGATATGTTCTTCTCTTCTAAGAGAAGTCACCACGCGCTGCAGGGCACGAGCCTCTAAAGGTGTCCTCATGTGTGTGATTGAGACAAATCAGTGCAATAAACTGAGTTAAAGAATGAGATTCTTATTTTATTTTTGCACAGATACGAATAAAACTGAAAGGTTTTCCCTCTAAGGACGCCCATGTTTCAGTTTGTAAAGTTACACATGTATACAGCTGATATTTAAGCAATCAGAAATGAGCTCTTCTTGATGTCATACACAAAAAGCCAGACTTTGGTGCTTAGCTCAACTTATGGAGTGCCATGGAAAAGGTGTGGTGAATGATGGGATGATCGTCTTCAAATGGCTCAAGTGAAGGTGCTGCATGAAAAACTCTGTTGAGGCAGGCTTGGTCCAACAGAAAGGATTTTATTGTAAAGATTGATGCATCAAGTCTGGAGAGGTCTCATCTCCCGATGTCAGAGAAAACTCTGCCTAACTCTGGGGGTGTCTGCCCTTATACTTGGTAATCCTGTATCTGTACTTTTTGTCTTACACCAGGCTGTTTCCATCCAGGCGTGTTGCCAGAATATAGTTGATCCATATCATAAACAGTCCATCTCCACGCAGCTAGACTGTAGTGTATATAAACCATAAAGATCCCCCCTACATTCTACTTTAGTAATGTGTTTCCCAAATGTTTATGCTCTACAAACAGAACAGTCTGTGCTTAAGTGTGAGCTTCACACATTACAAAGGTTTAACAGTTCTGAATGTGATCACTTTCGTTCTGGTGTTTTGGGCAAGAATGAACAGATGATGACAAAGATCTGTCTAAAAATTCCACTTGAGATTGTCTTACAGCCAGCCTGTCCGGGGCTACTGACTAACAGCATTAAAACAGTTTGCATGTGCTGTAAATGCTGGTACATAGAAATAAAGGAGGCAGGATAAAAACTCTAAATAAAAAAAGTTCAATCACTGTGTTTCAGGTCACATTAACTTCTCTTAGTGGGTCCTCGTGTTCTGCTGCTGGTCCTGAGCCTCCGCCCATCCCCTCTGCCCGCCCCCCTCTGATGATGTGGGGTTTCTTTTGTCTCCCGCTTCTGACCTCAGCAGGTTTGTTTCTCTCCCCATAATCCCTCTCCTGTGAGCGCCAGCGTATAAAAGCCAAGGGCTCCCTCAGAGCCGTACACACTCCGAGTGAGGTTCGGCGCAGGCATCACACACACACAGACAGGTAAGGTGCTCTGTGCACCTGCAGGGGCACGAGCATCCAACTCATCTCTGCATTTTCAACCTTTCGTGTCATATTAGTGAATTTGATTTCACATCAACCAAACCTCTCTCCCTGTTTGTCCACTCAGTAATCATGTCCAGTGGAGATAAGTCCAAGACCTCTTCCCAGACTGATGGGAAGGCCGCTCAGGGCAAGAAGTCTGAGATGGGAATGATGTCCTACAAGGTGGGTTGCTTCTGTCCAGATTATGTGAGACGTAGCTCTATCGTATCCTGAATCATTTCCAACTCCTTCTGCTGTGCTCCATTCCACCAGATGTACGTGTTCGACCAGGAGAACTTCCAGGGTCGCATGATGGAGATCTGCAACGAGTGCATGAATGTGTGTGACATGGGGATGGACCGCGTTCGTTCCCTGCGCGTCGAGTGTGGACCGTAAGTTTTTTTCGGAGGCCCGGTGCGTTCTTCTCACGGCCGAGCCAAGACGCCTCCTAACTTCTGTCCTCCCCGGCAGCTTCGTGGGCTTCGAGCAGATGAACTTCTGTGGTGAGATGTACATCCTGGAGAAGGGCGAGTACCCCCGCTGGGACTCCTGGAGCAACTGCCAGAAGAACGACTACCTGCTCTCCTTCAGGCCCGTCAGAATGGTAAAGACAACGATTCCCTTCGTCTCCTTTCTCGTTCTCTCTGTTTAGACTTGTCCTCAACCAAGGGGTTCTCCTTGTTTTTCCCCCGCTCCAGGACCCCGAGAAGCACAAGATCTGCCTGTACGAGATCGGAGAGTTCAAGGGCCGCAAGATGGAGATCATGGACGACGACGTCCCCAGCCTGTACTCCTACGGCTTCACCGACAGAGTGGCCAGTATCATCGTCAGCTGCGGAACGTGAGCTCCGAGCGCCGAAGGGTACATTCAAAAGCCTCGTTACCAAAAAAAAAGTACTGACCCATCTCCTCTTGTGCCCCCCCCCCCAGCTGGGTGGGATACCAGTTCCCCGGATACCGTGGCAGCCAGTACCTGCTGGAGAAGGGCGACTACAGGCACTTCAACGAGTTTGGCGCCCGCCATCCTCAGTTCCAGTCCGTGAGGCGTATCCGTGACATGCAGTGGCACCAGATGGGCTGCTACACCATGGCCAGCAAGTGAGGCTCAGGGAAGGAGAGAAAGAGAAAGAGCGGAATGGAGGGAGAGGGGCGGAGGAAGAGGGAAAGGGGGAGAGATGCCTGAGGCCTTTACCTCAGTACCTTCAGTAGGTCCACACTAACACAGCGAGGGGAGAGGTGGGGGTCTATTTCTGCCTCTGATCGCATCCTTTCAACACCTTTGTGGAAGAGAAACCATCGAGCCACCCTCCATCCCTCTCTGTCTCTATTTTCTCTTTCTCCCCTATGGGCTGAGCGTTGCTTTCCCCCCTTTTCTCCTTTTTTAAATTCAAGTCCCTCACTTGCTCCCCTCCACGGTCCTCTGAGACACCAAAGAGCGATCACAACGCCTCTCGCTGGTTTACACACGATTCTCGGCTCAGGGTTTGATGCATCATGGGAAACTGAGTTCCCAGAGCCCCCTGCCCCTGTCTTCTTGCCCCTGTGCATTGCACACCCTCTCTGCTGTACAGAATCCTGGCCAAGTTTTCAATAAAAAGGAAAATCTTGATTTCAAACTTGATGGTTTTGTTACTTTTTTGAAAGAAATTAAAAAACAAAAACATACAAACAATAGAGACATTATAATAAGTCTAATGATGTAAACTTGGTAAACTAGAATCATATTTGTTTTGAAAGCAGCCTCTCTCATGGACATGCTGATGGGTTTTTTTTTTAAACTTTGTTGAGTCACTCATTAAAAAATAGGTTCCAAGTCAAATAACCTTATGAAAGGAGCAGTTGATGTTTTTATTGTTGGAATTTAAAACACAGGCTTTGCCAGATGACACATAGATTTCTGATCATGAATGTGGAATGATAGTTGTGAAAAAAGTGATAATTCTCAGACTAATTTAGAAATTTCAAATCCTTTCAAATCAACACATTTCCCATTTCTAGTTAGCTCTTAAAAATGTTGAAAAGGAAATAATTTCTTGAAAATGAAGTTTTCTTTCTGCGTTTGCGAATGCAAATGTTGGCCATTCCTCATTACTTTTATATTTAAAATGTAAGTGCTGTAAAAAAAGCAAAACAAGAAAGGAATTAATGTTTCTTTTATTTTCATTAGAATAAAAACATTTACAAACAAGATTTTACACTCAGGGCACAAACACTTATATATAAAAAAATACATTTAAAAAACAGATAAATCTACCTCTGTTCTGTAAAGCTATTGATATGTTTTCCAGACGTTAATATGCTTAAAATGTTTCACCTCAGTTGACTATTTCTCTCATTTGATATAAAAATAGAGTTTTGAACGAGTAGAAAGTTGACAGCCAGCCTCGCGTCTGCCTCCACACGGACTGCTCAGCGGGACATCATCCTCACAAACTCTGAAAGGAAAAACCCAGAGGTGTCATGAGGAAATCAGACGGATGGATCTCAGAACGGGCCCCCTTTACACTTTTATTTTACCCTCAAAGTCCACCAGCCCGTCTCCGTTGAGGTCCACGTCTCTGAGGATCTCGTTGATCTCTTTGTTGGTCACCTGCTCTCCCATCAGCTTCTTCATGGCTTCGCGCAGCTCAACCAAACTGATCAGGCCGTCGCCGTTAGAGTCGAACTGGAGGCAGGGACGAAAGAGTCGCAGCTCATCAAGCTGCACAAACCAGGACTCTTTCCTCACGTTGCCAGTCTTTGTATCACCACCAGGTGACAGTAAAGTCAAACATTCTGACGTCGTTCTTGCAGAATTTCCCTTTTTTCCCCCATCTTTATCAAACTGTATTTGTGAGTTAAATTAAATCATTACAGGCTTTCTTTGTGTATCATGTAAGAATGGTTATTATTTGTTAATTAATGCTTTTCTTTAAAGAATTTTCTCTTTATAGCAATCATCTTCCCTCTGTTGTCTTCATAGAAGTTTTCCTTCATTATAGCCGGAAAATGCAGTTTTCTGCTGTGGGTAATGAGTCCTCCAGAGGGTCAGATTAAAAGACAACCTTTCTCTTTACACACAGATAAAAATCTACCATGTCAGTTCTCCGTTACTGTTTCATGAATACGAGGGCCTTGTTCCGAACAGAAATCGGATCAGTAACAGAGGCTCATGTGGGCTCTCTGTAATCCGCAGTTAAAGGCTGCTTTGTGTCTTCCTGCTTCAAGTAACGTCATACATGTCCTGACCTCTTTAAAAGCATCCCGTAGTTCTTTGACTCCGATCATGTCTGCCGTCTCTGCCAGCATCTTGGGCCCCATCAGCTCCACGAAATCCTCAAAGTCCACTTTACCGCCACCTAAAACATAAGAAGCCAGACCTAGGTGAGTTTTCAGACAGTAACAAAAAATCCTCTGTTGTTTCCAGGGCTTTTTAATACGTTCATTTTAGTTTTTTAAAACTGAGCTAGAGTTCCACTCACAGATCTGTTGGCTCAGTTCAATGAGCTCCATCTCTGTGGGCATGTATCCCATGGTCCTCATGCACTCTCCCAGGTCCCTATGGCTGATGTAACCTTTTTTGTTCTTGTCAAACTCCACAAATGCCACTCGAAGCTCTGATTTGAAACAAAACACTCTTGTAAATGTTTCATCGCAGTGAAAGGCACCTCTGTCATCTGGATGGGGGAATTACTGTCATCTCACCTTCGATCTCCTCGGGTCTCAGCTCTCGGTCCTGTCAGAAACAAAGCGTTTTAGACTCTAACCTCTCTTCTCACATACTGACTAACACACATCTGGGCTGCTTAAAGCATTTGTGAAGCCATAATACTAAACATTTAAAAACACACACGTCAAATTAAACATCCTGTGTGTGAACACACATGCACATCGATTGAAGAGGGTAAACTGAGCAGGGAAGAAACAAAATGTCTTAAAAACACATACAGAATCAGCCATAAAATGAGTAATGAGTGGAAACTATTGTTTGAACAAATATTTTGTCATGTGTGGTCACAGTTCAGACGTCTGGCCAATATTTGATTTATGACCTGTCCTTCGTATGAACTGGGCAGAAAAAATTGAGCTATGTGTGCTATTTGCTTAATTAAAAAAAAAGGTTTACTGAAAGATTACATGGCCCTGCAATGGACTGGGTGTACCCCGCCTCTCGTCCACTGAATACTGGGATAGGCTCCAGTCCCCCAACGACCCCATTTGGGAATAAGCGGTTCAGAAAATGGATGGATGGATGAAAGATTACATCATGCAAACAGAGCATAAACTGTCTATTATGGTTTAAATCGTATATACACAAATTTTGTTAGTCATTGATTATTAGAGAACACCAAACAAAAATCAGAAAGAAGACCTTTGGCTAAATGTCGGCTGATTATATGCAAACAAGTGTCACCAAGTATCCATATACTAAAGATATATATCAAATATTCTTGCTCTTAGTGAAGTGAGAACCTTGTCACAGCTTGGGTCGAATCGTTTCAGCTCTTTTTATTCCCCAATTCTTTCTGTCAAGCTATTGCAGGTGCTAAAGAGATGTCTATCGCTCCAGCCCCAAACTTTTAATCAGCCAAAAAAATGTTGTTTTCTGTGCTTTAAGTTTGTTGTTGGCTGGTTGAAGCAGAGTGCAGAAAACCTCCAGAGAGTTTTTCCTCCATGAGATGACACTAATGCACTGACTTGTTTTCTATTTTGAGCAGTTTGGTAATGACCTGGAACCACAGCATCTGAAGTTAAACGAATTCCCTGTAGAGTAAGTCCATGTTTCCAGTAAAAAAAAAAATAAAAGCAGCACTGGGACAATTCCAGCCCAGAAAGATCTTAATGTGGCCAGCTCTTCCTGTGCCTGGACCCCCACCTCAGCCTGTGCCACACATTATAGAACCGGCTCCACAATGATTTTCCATCAAAGTCAGTGATCGATCCCGTAGAGCAGATGCCGTGATGTGGGATCTGATGCTCTGACGTGGGCCAGCACGCAGGGAGGGGGGTGAGGAAGAGGAAGGGGGACACGACACAGCTGGTCTGGTACAGGGCCACGACGTGGGGATGAAAACGACCCGACACGAGTGGAAAAAGTCGAACATAGGTTGCATGAGAAACACACACAAGTGTCTGTGTGTTACATACGAGTAAAGTCTGAGTAAAGTCCTGTTTAACGAAGACGCAGGCCGGGCCCACAATGTGGTGGAGGACCTCGCAGTTCATCACCAGCACACCCAGGGAGTCCATGCAACGCTCCACATCCTGACCACCCTCCTCCTCCGGCCGCAGGCCCTGCTGGTCACTCATCTTACCGCGGAGGGCCTGATGAATCACGCCCTTTCAGATTCAGACCAAGCTGTTAAACCACTGCTCTTTACATCTTCTAAAGGTTTAGAGTGAGGACCTGTTGACTGGTTACACAAACGGATTAAATTGCTTTTCATTTTAGTTATTTCTTGGTGCACAATTCGATTGTAAATGGAAAAAAATGACAGCAGTTAACCGGTAAAGATTATGGCGGTCACAGCCAGTGAGGAACCACAACCTGCTTCAAACATCTGCTTTTAACCAACTGATGCCCACAAAGCACAAAGAGGGTTTACGCTGTTGATGCTGTCAAAAGTTTTAGCAGAGCTCAAACAGAGGTCTGGAGACCATGAACACTTTCCAAAGATTAGCCACTGGATTGTTTCTCTGACTAATGATGTCAATCCCTGCTAGAAAAAAAAAAGATCTTCATACTCAGGCTAAACTGTAAACGGTCCTGTGAAGTGACTGAGTTGGTATAAGAGCATTTTGATCACAAAAAGCAAATACACAACGTCAATTAACCCCATTACACAGTTCTGGAAATTATTACCTATCTTTTAAAAAACAACAACCCAAAAAGCTTATGTAAACACTTCAAAATACACAATTAACAATCTATGATGGGACAAATTGAAAGGTTTTGTCTTTGCCCTCGTAGGCTGCTGACCTGAACATAACTGAAAATCTGTTGACCTTCAGAACGGCTCAATAGTTTCACCGAACACGCAGACCTTTGCCTGGGAATGGGTGAAAATCCTCTCAAATCGGAACCAACAGACTCTGTGCTGCCACAAAAATGTTAAGCACACTTTGATCGATTTCCTTTAATCAAGCTCTATTGATCACTGTGCACAATTAGCTTAAGGCATCCTTTAGTTTAGAAACACAAAAAAAAAAAGATTGACAAAGAAATGCACTTTTATACTTTAAAGAAATCCAAATCTACATGCTTTCTAATACTATGACCAAAAAGACATAAAATGCGACTTTAAATTGTCACAAAGGAGAAGCTTTCCATTCCATTCCATTAAGTTGAAAGTAGTCTGAGTCAAACAGAGAGGAGGCAGACAGCTCCTACCTTCCTCAGATCATCTTTGGACGGTTTGGTGCAGTTGCCCATCACCAAACCTCTGCAGGTCAACAATCTGCCGCTCAGTGTCTCCTTTCTCTCCTCTTTTCTCTGCACTTATGTCTCGGCTCAGCTCAAACCCATGTACGAGCTGTTCTGACTGACAAAAAAATCTAATCAAGTCAAACCCGCTGACAGCAGCTGAAGAAGTAACACCAGCCTCTTCTCATCCAGAGCTCTGACCCCCATCCGTCTCCCTTCCCTCCTCTTTTTCTCCTCACTTGCCCTCCATCTCCCGCCCCCCTCCCACGGTCAATATGCTGCTCCAACATTCAACTGACCC
The DNA here is from genome assembly GCA_907169785.1 of Menidia menidia. Classification (NCBI taxonomy): domain Eukaryota; kingdom Metazoa; phylum Chordata; class Actinopteri; order Atheriniformes; family Atherinopsidae; genus Menidia; species Menidia menidia. The sequence goes on from CAJRST010036666.1 coordinate 9,592,897, forward strand.
CATCTACAGTTAGAAGAGTAGAAGAGGGAGAGATAAGAGGAGATGAATGGTGAGTATTTTTAAGATGAATTCCTGAAATGACATCCAACATTACAATTCTTTACCAGCTTTTTCCGGTGAAGAATTCTGGTCAAAATAAATTGGCAGCAAAGTACAGATTATGATTGAACCTTAATAAACTTCTGATTGGCAGAAACGTAACTTTTCATTGCCAAACAGTTTCTTGACGCAGTAGCCTCATTTCACACAATCTGAAATATGCAGCACAAGTGGAATCTAAAGAAAGGAAAACATCATTTGAAACATGAAGATGGCAGTCCTCAAAGATAAGACTTTAGCCTCTGTGTTTGTGTGGAAAATCCATTTCTGTGGGTTTCCCTACGTGGCACATTCACAGGAGCCAGCATATTACTACCTTCTTTGGATGTAGCTTTAAAAAAACCCATTTTGAAATAATTTAATTTAATTTCAAGAAGTTTGTTCTGAATTTTATTGACATTAATGGTTGGGAAGCGATTCAAACTCAGTTATTTGGCTTAACATTAGTTTGGCTCCACCAGCCCTTCCAGACTCTAATGCAGATTCACTTGCCTGTTAAATATGATATCAAAATGAATTCATGTTGATTAAATTAAATATGGTGATAGACAGTGTTTCCACGTTTTTGTTGTCATATTTTGCTGTGATAGTGGGTTGTAATATCAACATGGTCACTAACACATTTTTGTGAGGCATTCGTTCAGTATCATGGAGTTCAGACCAACAACATCCACCTTTCCTCCACTGTCAATGTCACTAAATCAACCAGGTGTTGATAAGCTGCCATGTGAGATGTCACAGACGAACGATGGGATAAGAATTTGTAGATTTAAGTCACAACGTGGCAAGAATGTCTCTGCATTGTCACTAAGAGGTGTTTCTGTGAATTAAAAGAAAAAAGAATTTAGTCTTGATTACTGTGGATTGCTTAGCTTTAATCATTTCCAGCAACTTGAATAAAGAAGAAGAAAAGGAATCATGGCCTCTGAAGGATCAGAGAAAACTAAAACACTGGAGCAGTGTGTTGATAGAGCTACACTTTCTAACCAAGAGGAACAAATTCAGACGCTTGTGTGGAGGATATTTCAAGAAAGCCCAGTGAATACGCCTCCACTTCTGCCTTCTGCTTATCACTGACAAAATGCCCATTCTGTTGGAGGAACGGAGGAGACAGCAGGTATTCAATTTGCCTGCTGAAATCTGAGAGACGCTGACAAACCTACACAAACGCACACTGTTTTATCGTCCACATGTCCCATTTTTAGAAGCTAAAAATATGTTTACATGCTCCAAGTTTCTTCACCCACTGTGTCGCAGTTAATAAGGCCTTTAAGACCGATCTAGTATTCAGTTCTCATGTAATTCTGAAACCTCACGCGTTCATCACACGTTGGTCAATCCATTGAAACAGTCTAAACTGAAATTGAAACTGATTTGGTTGACTGTTACTAAAATCATCATGAATGATGCATAGAATTTATCTTGACCTTGCAAAGAGTAAATTGAAACAGTGCATTTACCCAGAAGCTGAGATGAGCCACTGACAGCATGCTGGGAAATGCAAAAAATGGACCACGTGGGATTTTCCGATCAAAGACAAAGCCAGAAACGGCCTCCTTCCTCCTGCTCTTACCCCTGTGCAGTAAGCAGCTGTGACCACTAGAAGTCACTTTAGCACATGCCATGACTGTCTGAGGGCTGGTGCAGAGCAAATCTGAAACAGTGAGACTATTTTTAACTGAACTTCGAGGCAGATTGAGCCTTCACGAGCAGCTTAAAGCTACCACTGCAAAATAAATTAAACTTCCTCTCCCTTATTTTGAGCAATCTAACCAGCAAGCAAAAAGAAAAGAGTGGGTTGAGAAGATTTTGATGTCTTTGCAATCATCTACAGCTGGAGGACCAGATGAAAATCCCAAATAGCCTCCAAGAGCCTTATTTCCAAAAGTGCTTTGAAAAATATGTTGAATTTACTTCATTAAGTAGATGAAGCATTTCATACGTACTGGTATACAATGCTGTCTTTGTCTCTTTGACAGACAAATGTGAAAGTCAAATAAAAAACAACAACAAAACCAGCCGACCTCCCCCCTGTCCTCTGTAACAACTTACCAGATCATGTCAGAGCCGAGCAGACTTTCAAGATGGTCGATTTTCATTTTTAATTGCGGCTGGACTCAACCCGACCTTTGACACCTTGATTTCAGCTGCCATGTTTCAATACTGGAATCCAGATTCCCTGTTTTTGTTCTGCCTTATTAAGTGATTGGTTTGCCATATCCACCCATTGTCACGGTGCATGTGGAGGTGATGATATGCACATCTGTGAAGTGCTCCTGAATACAGGAGCGATCCATCAGCCAGCCAGCCGGTTTACTTCAGCCACAGAAAATGTCTGTTCACCACCACAAGAATCCAACAATTCCGCACGGACAATTTCTCAAATTTCAGTTTGATTGGGTGCAACAGAAAACTGGCACCGGGAACTGCAGTCGAAGACACACAAAACCACCTCTAAAGCAGATTAATTACCAGTCTGAATCTCTCTTACCGATCACTTCATTTAATCATGCACATGAGAGGACTCCCACAGGTGCATGCGTGTGGTTGTATGCGTACACTTGTGTTACTGGGTTCCTGCTTTGATTACTTTTTAAGTGCTTGTCTCAGATGATCCGCGCTGATAGCCACACCAGTACCTGAGGATTAATTCTATCACTTACACACACACACACACACACACACCACATTCAGCAAGTACTGTGTGTGTAATGTGAGAGGCGGGCAGCTCTCAGGTAATGTGATTCTGTCCTTTGTTTCTGACTGGACGAGTACTCCAGTGCTGCTCTGGTTTCAGAGCCACATCAGCTGGTCTCAAGTAATGACAGCTGATGAGCAGGGAAACACGAGACGGGATGGAGTGGATCAAGTGCAGATGAAGGAAGAAGGATGGAAAGAAGAAAGGAAAGACGTGTAAAAGAGGCAAAAGCATCAACATTTTATTAAACAAAAGTGGAAGCACACAAAAGAATCCATTCACACTCAACTCTTTGATTCTATTTCATTGATTTGAAACGCTGGACCTTAGTGGCTGCTGTCTTGGGTTTTTTTTCTCTGCTTTATCACACCTGATTCAAATCATCACACCACTAGCAGATTTGTGAAGGGCTTCAGATCCACTCAGTCTAAATCAGATGTGTAGAAGCAGGAAAAAGACCAATCTTAAACATTTAAATGATTTTATACCTGAAGAAAACTGACAGTATTTAGTTTTCAGCCAAAATAAAGTTTTTCTGAACTCCTCACAAGTCCCCCATTTAAACTGTAACATGGCATCAGATTTTTAAAACCGGTTTCGCCATTAAATCTTTGTAATTTTAGTTTTCTGTCCGAAATGATATTATGGACTTCACTGAGAAACATTGTTCTTAAGAGGAGTTAATACTATCCCACTGTTAATTTGTTTGTCTCAGTGACATGCTGTCTGTTTTTAGCTGAAAGAGGTTCCACCAGATATCCATTACACATGTTACATATTTCCCTCATTTCTTCACCTCTTCTTTGTGCTTTATTTTTAAAAGTGCGTCCTAACTTTACAATTATAATTGGTGATGTCAGATTATTGGTTTTTATGACATGTTTTTCTCAAATGTTGAGTCGAAGAGAAATCATTTTTACCTTTTAAAGTAAAAAACAATCCATCTGAAATCTGGTCTCCATTATGACTCAAATTACCAACTTAAGTGCTAAATAAATACAAGATAAAAGCTTTGTAATGTATAGCATTTAGCTATACTAGTGCTAAATTTGAATGTAAGAAACCTGATTAAAAAAATAGTAACAAAGACTTCCATAATCTAAGTCTCCAATTATTTTATTGTTGAAAGTTGCTGCATCAAAAATTTCCGTTATAAGATTTTCAGAATGTTTTGGCGATTCCAACCTTAATGAAGTGTTTGGAGTTTCATCACTTTAACTGTGATGTAATGCAGGATTTGCTTCTGTGGTAGATCACTTTAAGGAGATGATGAGTTTCCCAAGCCATCTGTTTCTCCTTCATTATGTGGTGGCTGAGGGTCTTTAGGAAAACTCACAATTCGACTTGTCTCCTGTGCTCAAGCTCTATGCCAGCATTCATCCTGTTCTGTTCTGCTCTTCTCTTTAGACTTTCGCTGACTGCTCTCTCCCACTCACTCAGCAGATTTGTTTTATTTTGGACCACTTGCATCACCACTGACATCATATTTCTCTTTCTTTTTTATCCACTTCTCGTGGCTGAAGCCCAGACTCACTCTGTCACACTCAGAGTTCGCTGACGCGATCAGGTGGACATGAAATGTGAGTCACAGAAGTCGGTCGGGGGAAGAGAGTCTGGCTTTAACTTTAGTTTGATCTCCTCAGATCTCCGTATTTGCTCGGCGCTCAACGTTTTCTCGCTCTGTGGTTGTGTGACTCTGGGTGACAGACGTTGTGTGCGGCTTCGGGCCGTTTGAGTGACGGCCTGTGATGTGATACAGTGATGACTGAGTAACAGCAGACACAGGGCCACCATCACATCTCTGGTTGACTGTGGCAGTATCTGTTACCGGTTATTCTTTCAGAAAGCTTTCCTAAAGTGATGGAACTTAAATCCTTGACCACGCCCTATCGTCTGGCTTTGCGGATTTCAACCATTCCTAAAATTAGTTTGGGGAGGAATGAAAAGATGTCATGCTTGACGTTCCTTTTTAATGTGTTTCATTGCTTTAAGAGCCTTTGGTTCGAAGAGGTCAGAAGGAGACAGCTTTTGTTACCACCTGGAGGAGAGCTGGGTTTTAAATTGAAATTGGAGGTGTAGAGTTTCGATCGAGCCTCTAAAGGAGACATTTAATCAGCCAGAGATCTGCATGCAGGAGTAACCCAATAAAAGGCAGACTGATGAGACAGACACAGACCCTGTCCAGTCCTACCTGTCCAAACACAGAGTCCACTATGGGCAGCAGGTCGGCAGGTTCTGCGTCCTTCTCTTTCTCCCCGTCTCTCCTCTGTGGCCCCTCCATCATCTCCTCCAACGTGTCCTCCAGCGTCTCGCTGTCCTCGGCCGCCTCGGCCGCCTCGGCCGCCGCCCTCTGCGGGAACTGTCTGGACCTCTGACGGACCTGAGGTTGAGGGTCTCCCACTCCCGCGCCCTGTTCGTTGTTTCGCATCCTCTGCCTCTCCATCTTCTTCTTGATGGCAGCCTGGACCTGTGAGAGGCACAGAGGCTCTTTAGAGATGATTTGAATTTGAACTAGAACAAATTGCCGTCGGCACTTCAAACTGTGAGACAAACTGTGAGGAAATCTCCCATTCCCCCCCCCCCCCAGGATTTTCTCTAGTTGACCAATATCCAAACTGAATGGTCCACAACACACCTTATCACAATGAATTGTGACACATTTTTAAACACAATAAAAACCCTTTCAATCGGTTTTCCCTGCCTGATACATAAACATTTCCTAAATTCATATCGGAGCATTGGTAATAGTTCAGCAGAAGTAAAAAGACATGCAACATGCGTTTCATTTTGACAACAGACAGAAGGAGTACTTTAAGGTAATCTTTACACTCCTGAATTTTCAGATGACTTTCCCACAACAATATACTGAAACAGGATAGAGGCACACAGAAAAAGATGCAGGATGTGATGAGAAACACACAGATATCTTACACACAGGGCCATGCATCCCGGACACACACCTGCTTTGCACTCCTCTCCTGCGGCGCGCTCATGGCTCCAGCACCGCCTCCTCCGGCAGACGACTCGCGAATGATCATGAACATCTCAGCGTGACAGGCTCTCTCACACACACACACATGCAAACGCACACACTCTCTCTCTGTTCCTCCCCCCTCCCTCGCCCTCTCTTCCCTTCACTTGTCTCCTCTGCTGTCCACTCTGCGTGCTAAAATCCCTTGAATTATAGTGCCGAAGAGCTCATTTGATGAGTGAGATTCTCAAAAAAATGTGTTAAAAATGATGCAATCATTTCTTTGTTTGAGGCAGACACAAAATGAGAGGACGACTGAGGTGATTCGAGCAGAGAGCGAGGCTGATCTCTTGGTCCTTCTCCTCCTCTGTCCTGGCAGCTCCTCAGACTTTCACCATGCTTCTGTCCACATGTGTCTCTTGGTGTGTTCAAATGAGGAGGTTTTTATCATCATCAGTCGTCTTGGCTCTGGGATTAAGTTCCTGTTCCTCTGCCCCCACTGGCTACCTCCTGATCCTTTAGGTGACACTCTATACTTCCTGAACTTTACCTCTCCCACGTTATCTACCTGTAACACGTCGACCTGGATCTCTCCTTCGTTTCCTCCCCCTTTTTTCTGACTTTTTCTCTTCTTCGCAGCTAAACACTCCTCTTGTTGTGTCTGTGCTCTCCTTCGGACCACTCCTCTCAGCATCAGAGTGCATGCAGCTATTATAAAATGGGCTTGTGTTATTCTGTCATCTTCTTCTGTTTGCTTACACTCATCCTTTCCTTTTTTTAAAAATCTTTCAGCCCCACATATTGCCAGTTTCCTCTGACAGTAATCCCTGCCCTTTCAATACTTCTTCTTCCAATCCTTCCCCCCCTCAGTCTTCTGTCGTATTTACTGCCTTGAGTGTGATACAAATGATTTCTTTAGTTTTTTAATACAGGGACGAGCTTTTCGTTTTGTAAGGGATGGAGGAGGGATGGCAGGACACAACAACCTCAGCTGCTGAGCAGAGATGAAAGGCTTTTGTTCAGCTTCGGCACATCACTTTCATGATGTCCCGAATGCTTAATCTCATCCAGCATGGCTGAGTGCAAACACATGCACGCACAGGTGGACATGTCACCGCTGACCACTATTTTTAGATATGAGTGTTCACACGGGCTTGTACACACATTACTGTGCTTTTTGGCTCCCTGACGGAGCTGTACGTAGCTTTGTGGTGTTTATCTAAAGCAACCAATTCCTCTAAAAGCATCAGCTCCCTATTAATAAAAGGGCCTATCAATTTGCTCGTCCTCCTCTCTCCCTTCGTCCAGCAGAAAACAGGGACGCGGACAGGTGTTTGACGGCTTTGAGCTGATGAAGTGTGAGGCTTCTTAAGCCCGTTTATGTCCCTAAATGCCTCCAATCACATCACCGCATCTCCTTTTAACCCACATCAAGGATTTCTCTGTTGAAGCGAAACTGCTGACAAACTGATAATGTATGGCCTGACTTCTCTCAAGTTTCTAATGAGCTTTCCATTGATCATTTCAGCCCCATCTTTCAGCTGCCTCCCTGTCCGTTCTCGGCCCCTTTCCTCATTGATAATTGATGGGAGGTCAGTGACAAATTCTTGAGTGAGAAAGAAGCGAGATCCATTACAGAAAAGTTAAGTTACACAACGGAGGGCTTGAAATAGTGGTTGTATTTTGGGAAACAGATCTATTATCTAAAAGCGGGCGGACAAATTATTCAAACGGAAATTGAAAAATGGAAATGTAGAGGAGATCAAAACTGTTCAAACTTTTATTCCCTTATAATTTTAGTCTTTTTCATCCTAGACATCCCTGTCACCTTAAATGAAAGGTTTAAAGGAAATTTTAAATAAATGAAAGATCTGAGAGAGGAGATGAATGGAGGCAGAGTGGCAGCTGAGCAGTAAAGCAGAGGTGAAGGCTTGTGTTGCTGCACGTTGATCAACCTGCAACGATATCTAACTACAGATCAGCTGTTTATGGTTAATGCATGGGCGGATGACGCAGACTGAGCGGTTTTATTTGCGTCAGACTCATTCTCATGATTTATTTGTTTGTAACCGTAGTCACAGTTTACTTAATTACTCGGCTGTCACAAACACACTCATTAACCTTGCTTAACAGGGCAAAAAAAGGCAGAACATTCATGGGTCTCTGTGTCAACTAAACAACTAACTCAGACACAGCCAGGGCACAGGTAATCACATGATTATGTCCAGTAAGACATCAATGTATTGATCAGTTTTTGTTGGGCTTGGGTCGCTTTTTGTGTTCTCATGTGACCATAACAAGCTGGAGAACAGATGCCACCATCCATCCATCCATTATCGTAACCGCTTATTCCCTAATGGGGTCGCGGGGAGAACTGGAGCCTATCCCAGTAGTCAATTGGCGACACGGCCCGCCAGTCCATCGCAGGGCCACACAGAGACACACAAGGACAAACAACCACTCACATTCACTCCTACGGGCAATTTGGAGTGTCCAATCAACCTAACATGCAGGTTTTTGCTGTGAGGCGATGGTGCTAAGCACCGCACCACCACCCAGACACTACCATAAACACTATAAACAACAGAGAAGTCAACACTGTGAGCTGCGATGGCACATGTTTATTTGAAAGTCACTTGCGTTATGTAACAAGATAATGGAAGAGCATATGTGAGAGTGAGAGACTGTGAATTTATTTTTGTTAATCATTCGTTTGCATTTGTGTGAATTCACATGTAAAACATAATCGTTTAAATCGTTGATCGCTACGAACAGATTTAGCTTCAGAACTCACATTTCTCCAGTTGCAACCTTTCTTCAGTGGCCCGCTGTTAGATTCAGAATTGAATACAGCTCTTAATGGCTAAGTTCCCAAGATCTAACTGTGGTTTCAAGAGTTTCTAAAAGTACAACATGAAACAGAGCCTTCAGTTGGCAGGCCTCTCCCTGTGGAACCAGTTTATTACCTTTATGATTAGGCTTAAAACTGTCCTTTTTGGTAATGCTTTTATGTGTAGGGGTAGCTCAGATTACCTTAAACACAGTTATGCTTCTGCAGGCTGAGACAGGTTTTAGGGAGTGGTGGATCCTCCACAACATTATTTAAGCAGAGTAGGATAATTTAGAGATTCACACTTGGTTGTCAATCTGCTGATTTACACCACTGTAAATATGCATGAATTTATTTAATAAATAACAGGAGAACATTTTCTGTCAACTTGAGAATTTAATGCGTTTTCTCTCAATAATAGGAGCTGAACACAATGTGGGGCAGTGTATTTCCCACAGATTCTCAAAATCAAGATACAGTGACAACCACCGTCCTCCCATATGGTATCAAAGTTATAAAACAGCAATATTCATTTTTCCTTTAGCTCGAAACCTCCCAAACATCAACAATCTTTCTATCATTAATGATAATACCATTTTCCTTTCCACTTTGATCAGTGATATCTGTTACATTCATAAATAGTTCTTGATTGACTGGTGATTGGTAGAAAAAACAAGTTAATCAGATCACCTAAAGCTTTATTATGGACAAGTCTGTTAAACTGGACGCTTTAAGAGATGGTTTTTGTTGCCCTCTGGTGGAATCAGTTGAACCAACAACCCCTTCCGCATGAAAGCTAGTCATAGTATCAAAACCCCGAGCCCGTCCTACAGATTGAGGACAAAAACAGAGACAGAAATGCTATTTAAGAAGGCAATGCTAAATAAATGTGATGGCAATGAGAAGTACACACAGTCAAAAATGTACAAATTAGAACTTAATATCATATATAAAAAAAAGGGCTGGACACACACACATTTATATACATCACATTGTGCTGTTAGATACAACATTCAGTAAGTTAAAAGTTGAAAAACAAAAACTTGCCAAATTAAATCACATTCAAAGGCCGAAACTCAAACAATTAACTCTGACTCCACTTTTACCCAATTTAGCTTTGGTAATTGAATCAAAGTCTGGCAGGATGATATTTCTCCACATATTTCTCATAAGTAAATCCCATCAATATTAACAAATGTGATTGGGGTTAATAGAAAATAATGAATAAGTAACAATGGAAAGCTCAACTGGTCGAAAATCAATACACCCTGAACAGATAAAGCTGTGTAGATTTCATTCTATTGGATAAATCTTTCAAGAAAAATAGGGGTCATAGAATCTAGTTGAGTTATTTTGGTTATTTTGTGCTTTGATTAGTCTTTAAAGTGTCATTAGTCAGACATTTGTTTCCTCTTCTCCAGTGGAACTGAAACTCTTGTAGTCTCAGTTCCCTACAGGTCCACCATCACACCACAGTGTCTTTACGAGGCAACCCTCTGAACCCTGAAGCACCTCTGAGTCCCGTGGCATTTCTCTGGTGCTGACGTTCATCCCCAGTGTGGTGTGACGATGGTTAGAGGCTCTCGGTTTTGTCCGTTAATGATCGGCCAGGGATTGAAGTAGGGGAAAACAGGCTCCTGGAACTTTGCATCGTAGAAGGTGAAGAGGTGGCTCATGTCTCCAGCATCGTAGAAAGCCACTTCCCCGCGCCCGTAGTCTAGATAGACGCCCACCCTCTTGGGGGCTTTGGGGGGGTATATCAGGCTCTCGTCTGAATCCGTGCAGGCTTCGTACTCGCTGGTGCCGTTGCCCCTGTCCCGCCGCACCATGGTCCAGAAACCATCGTCTGGGCACAGGCTGATCTCCTCCTTCCTGTTGACGGAGGCTCTGGCCACCCCCAGACCCCACGCCGTCTTGCCTCCCACCTCCACCTCCCAGTAGTGTCTGCCCGAGGAGAAGGCCTCAGAGCCCAGGACGATGTTGTAGCGGGTGAAGCGCTCCGGGTTGTTGGGCAGGTTGGTCTGGACCTTTCCCACCTGGACGCTGGTGCCACAGGCAGACACCCACAGACGGGGGTAGGCCGTGTCGGGGTCAAGGGTCACCGCGGAGACAGCTGGAGGATGCAAAAGAGTCAGACAAGGAAGAAAACACGCATCCTTACAGGGGATGACCTCCCTGACAGTGATCCTCAACACGATACCGAATGTCTACCGTTGCACTTAATGTAAGATGAGCTGGATTAGAGCATCAGATACACGGACTCAACTGAAATATAGATGATGCACCTGTCAGGACCAACGGAGGTTAAGATAATCTGTGGAGCTGCAGCGCGGGGACAGATTTCCAACATCAATATGTGATGAAAAGGTAGTTGGAAATTTTCCAAAGACCTTTCCAACGACCTGCCTAAATTTCCAACGACTAAAAATATAGCAGGTAGGTATAAACTTAAAAGGACACACAAAACAGCCTTCTTCAACTACTGTCAACTTGTTGATTTCTATTTGTCAAAACATTTCCGCCGCTATGGCACATTTGTTCCCAATATGCCTATTTCTACTATTTCTAGTACTTTTTTTATAGTCTTCTATGGTGTGTTGTTATCATTATTATTATATTTTTTTTCTTTATACTTCATGTTTAACCCTTTAGGAACTCTCTGTGTGAACCTTGATATCTGTTGCTGCTGTTATAGTTGAATTTCCCCTCTGCGGGACAATAAAGGCTGTTTTGATTCTCTGTTCTATTCCATGAAGACGATCTACAAACTTGTGACAACTGAGCCTCTTTTTGTCTGGAGGAGATTTAAAATGATTCAATTATAGCTGTCACTGAACTTAATTCAGCAGCATTTGAGAAATGACTGAGAACAGACACAATGATCTGTTTCACCCACCATTTAGAGACCCCAGAACTCAAGCCTCACTAAACTCTACTCGAACGAGTACTAATCCAGGAAGAAGCTAAACTCATGCCAAGAAGCCTGAAATACAAGCTGACCCCCCTCAAACTCTGGGCATACGTGCACTGACATGCATTTTCTAAAGACATTTTCGTTAATACATTTTTCAAAGTCACTGAGCATAGTAATAACATTTACACATGTGCTCGACTTCTGCTCAGTCTTCATACCTGGTTGAAAAATGGAGCTCATTTTCCTCCACGTTCTGTACTGCAGAGGTCCCAGGAACTCCCCTGACTGCAGATCCACGGCCACCTCTGGGGGGCGCTCAAACAGGCTCTCAGCCCTGAAATGAAAGGAAAAGAAATCTGTCATAACATGACTACCCAATTACAGATTTACTGCCGGCCTGATGAAATTACTGTAACTCTTTGGATTGTAAGCAGGAGAAAAAAAAACCTGTTCTCTCTTTCCAGGACGTGACCTATGAGTCATACTTCTGACTATGCCACCCAGTAAAAAAAATTACACAAACTAGTCCATCCAAAAAATGTGTGTCCACATTTTATTTCTAAATGACAGATATCATATCTAGACAGGCACTCGCAGTTCATCGTTCTGGTGGCTGAGTGGCATTATGTGAGACAACGATGAGTCCTAAAGAACAACCGTGCCCTCACATCCTGTTTCAGTAAGACTTACACATGATTGCAAAACAACACAACCTCTCCTTGTGACAATCAGGACAGACAACAAGTGGACACACACATCTGAAAAGAATCACTGTGATGAATCATCCCGATAAGTTCAAAGTGTTACTCACCCTCCGATGAAATCTTTGATTCCCTGAAACAAGACAGAGCAAAGATTGTTACCAACATGCCAGCTGGCACCTCAGACCAAGCACCTTAAAAAGTTTCAACATTCTCAAGTTTACAAAGCTGAGAAACAGAGGAGGCCTGTTCTGTTTTACCTTGAGCTGCTCTGGATTTTCCTCCTCCCTCAGTTTGAGGCGAAGCTTTTCCGCGGTGCTCTCCAGCTGGCTAATTTGCTCGGTGGCCTGCGTGAGCCCTTCCTCCAGCTGGCCGAGCTTCTCCTCTTTCTCCTTCTGCAGCTTTTCCTTGATGCGCTCCTCCTCCTGGAGCAGGAACTCCCTCAGGCGGCTGAACTCTGCAGTGACCTGCTCTTCCAGATCTCCCGCTCGCTCCTGAAAACCCCCAAAAAGACGCCGGTCACCGAGGGCGAGGACTTGTTCCAGGGTTTTTTTGCTCAAAAGAAGTAAAAAGTCATGGAGTTTATTTTGTATTAATGTTTTCATGTGAGTATTGAAAGCCCTACATCAAAAGCTGCGAGAGAATTTGCATTTATGTGGTGTTAAAGAGCTTAAATCAGTAGTACAAAGAACAACCTGTTACAACTTAGTTTTTGAAGAAGGTCTCCCTCATGAAAGACATAACTGATCCTAAATCGTATTACCTGGATGAATATCAGCAAACTAGAAAAATAACATAGAATTCAATAAGAAAAACTAATCCATGTTTATCATGAAGGGAAATAAATACTTTAAAGTAGAAATTAAGACCTGCTTTTTTTACGGCTATTTTTGGTAATAAACATCAACTAGTGCAAATTAATGGACTTTTTTTCAATTTGAAACCCCCTCCCCCCCCAAAAAGACTTAAAAAACATTAGACTCGTCAACATTTTTTTAAATCAACAAATTCACTGCATCGGCATCCTGCCTTATGAGAGAAACAACAAAGGTTGAGCTGAAAGACCTAAAGAAATTCTCTCAAATGCTCCCTAGAGCCATAGAGCACTAATCCTCTACTGCTCTGCACACAACCATGTCTAGACGGTTAGGGTTTGGGCTCCTAAGTGGCCCCGGTCAGGGGGACGTTGTTGTGGAGTTCACATATCAACAGTTAACAGCTAAAGAATGTCAAGGAAAAGCACAACGCCTTCAGTCCCAGGAAACGCACTCCGGTCGCCGTCCTGCCTAAAACTGAGTGATCACAAACACACACCAAAGCCGCTCCAACCCAGGAATGACATGAATGTGTTTGAGGAATGTAAGCCTCCTCTCTCTCTCATTCAATCAGAATGTGGTGGATTTAGCTCTGGGATTTCAAATGTGAAAGCTCGATCGAATCGATGGAGGGCGTGTGGCCGGCTGGGAGTGATTCCTGCACATTCTGAGCACCAGTCACAGGAAACCGAGTGTCGGAGTGATTCATACACACAGCTGTACGGAAACAAAAAGAGAAAACACAGCCAGCGGTCATAGCCGGAGCGAAAGCAAATACTAGATAAAGCCTTTACCATTCACGTGGAGTTTGCTGCTAGTTGTGTCAGCTGTTTTCTGTGACTTTCCACACAGAGGAGGACACAAATACAGGAACTCAAACTTGCTCTCACCCACATCCTGTCGCTCTGGCACACAGACCAGAAGCGAAAATCAGCGAATCTGCAGGCAAAGTGGGTCAAACGGAGAGACGGCAAAAGGCTGACGGGTTAAGCTAAGACGGGGGGGGGGGGCTGCGCTCGTATCTCATTGTAACACACACACTGGGTTTTAGGAGAAGGCCGCAACGTGTCAGCCCCGGAGGCCGAACCTTCTTATCTCGGCCTGCGTTTGTACGCCGTGTACACGACGCCTGGGGGGGGGGGCACGTCAACCTGTCTGCCCGTGAATGAAGTGGGTGTGAAAAAGACAAACAGACGCTGACGCGTTGGAGTGTTTGTCGGGTGCCTGTGTCATTCCAGGTGGAGCCTCTGGCCCCTGAAATGACAAATTCTCACGTCGGTGAGCAGGAATGAGTCACCGTCAGCCATTCCTCAGTCTGCTCTGCCAGACAGGTAGAGGTGGCGGGGTGCAGGGGGCTGGCCTCTGGATAGCACAATGTCTGCTCACGCTCAGAGAAAAACAGCCACAAACGCATTCGGCTTTTTTCTTTTTGTACGTTACCGGGTCCCAGAGGTGTTCTAAGCCTTTCCCACACACACGCAAACACACATCTGGGTACCTTGATGAGAAGGATCTTTTCGTTGGTCTGCCTCTGGAAGAGCGTGGCGTCCTCAGTCTGTAGCTGGACCCTCTCCAGAGCCACGGTCAGCTTGTCCTGTTGGTCGGCAGCAGAAAAAAACGCCGTCACATGCAAAACGTCGGTAAACAAGATTATCCTTAAACGAACGGTTAATTGGATCGCCGCCCTGCTCTGAGGGACGCCATTCATGCTCTAAAGGGAATCATATGATTGACCTCACATCCTCCACACTCAGACCCATAGAAATGGGAATATCGAGGTGGTGAAACAAGCGCAAACACCCAGAGAGGAATATTCTAACCCTCCGATCGTAGTTAGTCGAGAGGTCTAAAAAGTCGTGAAGCTGGAGAGGTTCACACATGCCTGCTGCATTCCTGTAAAGCACAAAGTCACAAAACTAATAGTGGCCCGAGAGCTCTTCCTGACTTTAGATCAACACAGTTTGAACTGTGTGGCACACACACACACACCCAGCAGGAACATAATTATATGGTTGGAAAGCCTAAGTCTGGCAGCTGCTTCTTGTAAACTGCATTGTTTAAATAGGGGGAAGAAAATCAGTGATAGGAGGTGTGTGGAGGCCTCGTTCAGAGCAAAAACAGGAGGAAACCGTAGAGTCTGAGCACAGTTTCAGAGAGGAAGGTTGGGGGGGAGCAGTACCCTGTAGTTCTCAAAGGCCTCCGTGATGGGGATGACGTTGTGGGTCTTGTGGTCCCGGGACATGCCGCACACCAGGCAGATGGGGAGCTGGTCGTCCTCGCAGTACAGCTTCAGCTTCTCCTCGTGCTCCTCGCACATGTCCATCCCGAAGTGCGGCCAGTGTCCGACGGACGAGGCCACGCTGCTCATGCTGGAGCCGGGCTCGCGCTCCTCGGCCACCTCCGGGGACGCGCAGTTCTCCCAGCCCGAGGGCCCCCCCCCAGCTGCCGCCGCCTCGTCCATGGCGCGCACTCTGCGCACGCTGTCCACCACGTTGCACAGCAGCGAGTTGGGTCTGAGCCTGCGGGCGCACGACTTTCGGCACTTCGGGCAACTCGACAGCTCGTCCGCCTTGGCCTCCCAGCACTGGACGATGCACACCTGGCAGAAGTGGTGGCCGCACTCCAGGATGACCGGGTCCCGGAACAGCTCCAGGCACACCGGGCAGGTGAGCTCCGTCTGGAGCTCCTCAAGCGCGCTGGCCTCCGCCATTCTCCGCCGCGCTCATAGTCCTCAGGAGGAAGCTCCGACGGCCGAGGGGAAGATGGGAGAGACAAGAGAAAGCTCTTCCGTTCCTAGTCGCGAAAAGGAGTGGCCTGAGACTCAAGCGTTTTCGGAGAAAAAGACGGAAGACGTGCAGAAACAGGCTGAGCGCGGCTGCGCAAAGGCGCACATCCAAACGCCTGGCACGGGTTCAGCCCCGAGCACGGGAAGATTTCGCAAAGGGTGTGAGCAGCCACACGATGACACAGACACAAAAGTACAGGAAAAGGAAAGGTGATACTTTTTATTATTACAGAATCCAGTAATCACGCCTACCTGATGCCTGAGCGAGTTTGTTTTGAAATACGTCACTATTTCCTTGTGAAAAGAGCAGTGGATTGGTAAACTGGCCGTTATTTGACAGTTAAACAATAAAGACAACCCATTTTGCATTACCAAATATAATTTCTCATTAATAGGAGTAAAGACTCAAACACCTGAGCAAGACGCACAGTTGGATTTAATAAAGCTACTCAATAAAGTGAGACTTTAGTTACAGTGAGTGGCAAGAAGACTTTCTTTGTATTCTAGAAATTCAGTTAAAAGTGTGAAATTCCAAAACACGGCCTACAACAAGAAACACAGCATAAGAATGACAGGTTGGGACGAGACAAACCCATTTGATATTCACTTGAAATGTTAAAGCACGACCATTCACAGAGACCATCCCATGACACGTAACCTCAAACAGTCTGACTGGTTCTTTAAAAACAAACAAACCTCTGCATGACTCCTATGTCTTCACTAGAGGGCAATGATGTCCTTTTTGTCCTGGAGTTTCTCTGCAGACAGTAAATGCTCCTAATAACTTCTGTATCCTAAATCTCTGGGAGAAAAAAAAATCAGTACACTGTACACTGAGATGCTCTACTTAATATTTGAAATATATAAACAACCGCACACACTCACATTTACTCCTAGGGGCAATTTGTAGTGTTTAGTTAACCTAACGTTCATGTTTTTTGCTCAGTGGGAGGAAGCCGGAGTACCCAGAAGGGGAGAAAACAGACGTGGGAGAACACATTCCATTCCAGGTAGAACAGGAATGCCTCCATGTCTCCTGAAGCACGTTCACAACCGATGTACCCTATATCCCTAATAACTTGACTCTGAGGCATGTTTGTACTTTTAGAGACCCTGAAAGTTACAATTATGTCCCAAGTAGTAAATGGACAAACTACAAGGGAACACCAGCAGGTAACCTTTCTCTCGAAAGCCTAAAGGCACATAATGAGGTGCTTTATTTCCTGAGAATAATGACATGTATTGTGTCACACAGATCTATAAATAGAAGAGTTTGTTTAAAGGCACTTGGATGTTGAAGACGTTTCACCTCTCCTCTGAAAGGCTTCTGGAGATCTAAACTACAGATTTTGTGTGTTTGGAGTGTCAGCTCATAAGCAGAGATCCGCTCTCACCTGGCCAATGTAAGAGCCATTCTAACCTGTAGATCGTCTAAGTGTCTGAACGGGTGAGTTTTTTGTCACAGGGTGTGGATGGCCACCAAACCACCCAGGAATGAGGGACAGTTCTGCATCGTTAGTGCTGAAAAGATAGAATTACTCTCTCAAATCAGCCTTCTTTCCTGTCCAGAATGTGTGCATTACTGTCCTCACAAGTGTGTCATTTAACCTCAAAATGGAGTCTTGGCCTGAAGTGCTGCCTCTGTTGCTGTCTCTTTTGGAGCTTTTGTTTGGCCTCTCCTATATGAAGGTCCTCAGCAGACAGTTTAGTGTATCAGCAAATGCACTTTGTAACATTAAACTTAATCTTCAACACATTGGTTTTCCATGCATCACCTTACCGTAAAAAGACAGACATTGAGGACTTTCCTGTAGACAAACTCAGTGGAAGCAATCAGAGACTTGTGGTAAACTGGTGGTTGGGCAATACTGGAAGTACATCTTGTCTGAGAGGCAGTTTCGACGAGACAGAAAAGAACGATCACTTAGAAATCAGTGAGGCAGAAATTCAAACAAAGGAAGTGTGCGACTATGTGATTTTATCAACCCGAATGCAACCAATTGCAAGGGCTCACCTGCAGAGGCCGGAACTAACCGCACAAGATCCATTAAAAACATCCAGAGTCAAAATCAGGATTTGCATCTGGCATATTTCTGAATCACCTCTGGGTTTCTTAACCTGCCTAATAGTTCTGGTTCTTTTGTCCCTATTTGTTTGTTCAGCCATGACAATCTGGTATTACTGATAATATATGCATGACAAACACAAGGCAGGGACAGCTTGTATGACTGCAGCACTGATCACATGCTGGTCGAGTGTCAGCAGGCCGACACCAAAAGGAAAAACGCAAGACCAGAGCTAGACCAGGATGATATATAAAAAAGGAAACCAATGTCATGGTGTTTCCCTACAAGATCCAGTATTTGAAACCCGAAGGCAAACGGAGCACTTTCCCACGCTGCCGCTGGACTGCTGGTCAGCAGGGGGAAGTTAGACAGTAAATGGGTGTAATGGGGCTGTTTGAATCGTCATCCACAAGCTGTCTGTTGTCACTATATATACGAGGGGAAAACTCAGTGAAAGCCCACGCTCGGCAGAGAGGGAGAAGATCTTTGCTCCGGTAGCTTTCTTTGACACAAAATCTGTCTGTTTGGCTGCTCCAGCTGACCTGAATCTGTACCAGGATGTTTCAGAGGAGCCCTGTGCGACGCTCCACCGGAGCCCTGTTTCTCCTCGTGCCCTGGTTCAGCTGCCTGGTTGTTGGAGAGATTAGCAGTGACTTCTCCCAGTGCCTTGATTTCTTCTACGACAGAATTCCACCGGCGGGGATAGCTGGGGCAGGGTATCAGCCCATATGCCAGCGCTACAAAAACCAGTACCGCTTTGCCAGCCTGTATCACCGTCAGCATCGCACCCCTTTGTTCTCGGCCTACAAACTGAGTCCTGCCGATGGGAAACGGCCCGCTTCCACTTGGCTGTATGAACCACAGGTACGTGAAAGAGGTTTTATTGTGATTGTTTTTAGAGCAAGTAAAGCTAGCACTTGGTCGGGTTTTGTGTTGAACTAAGTGATGGAACTTAGTTATAACAAAAATATTTCAAAAGTTATTTTCATGGTATTGCTTACCTCATTAAAGCAGAAAAAACATCAAGTTAACTGCAAAATATTCTCCCAGGCAAAATATATTATATGTAATATTTCATTAATACTAATGTCTCCAAACACACACTGAAGATATTGGTTGTTTTAGCAAAAACAAAATCAGACCTATTTCCATGACAAACAATGGTTTGATGGACAGCCTCTCTGCTTTATTTTAGGGTATCATAACTACTTCACATTAAAATTAAAATGCAAATATTAATTAAAGGTTTCAGATGTGTTTGGACATTAATTCCTAAAAGACTAATTAACTAAAGCTAAAAATCGGCCATTTTTCCACATTCGTAACACAGTTGCAGTTTGAATGTGTTTTGACACTCAGCTCAGAAAGTGATGACTGTTGGACTCATTTTCAAGCATATAAGGAAGTCTTACACATAAACAGTTGCTACTGAAACAGAACACGGCTGTTTAACCCTCCTCTGATCCATCCAATCGCTTTTTTCTTTTAGCTGGCATTTTCCCGTGCGGGCCCAGAAATGACAGCGTTCCAAACACCTGTTGACCAGAATGTGATCGAAAGCCAGGCGGTTCTTCAGGACTACAAAAACTCCAGCTTCACCAAAGGCCATCTCAACCCCAGTATGCACCAGAGGACGATAGAAGACCGAGAGGCCACCTTCACGCTGACAAACGTCGTCCCTCAGAAGGCCGGCTCCAACTCTGGCCCCTGGAGCCGCCTGGAGAGCCAGGTGCTCGGACGGTTTAAGGCCTTCTGTAATGGCTCCATGCATGTGATCACAGGGGTCCTACCCTACAGGTCCGGGCCGCGCTGGATCAATGGCAGGGTGTCGGTTCCTGAGTACATGTGGTCCGCGTACTGCTGCCCGTCTTTCAGGTCGGACCTCCCGGGGTCCATGCAGCAGTTCTTCCCCACGTTTGCTGCAGTGGGGAGGAATGACCGCGACAGTGGGGAGGAGATTGTGCCGGTCAACGTGAAGGCGAAGGCCGCCGTACGGGGGTACGACGTGAGGCGGATGCCTCTGGAGACCTTGGAGGGCATCCTGGTGGAGAGGCTGGCTCTGTCCATCCGTTTGTTCAGTGGAAACTGTGAAAATTGACAGAAAAGTGAGCCAGAACCTACTGATGTTCTGATTACTAAAGCACATCATTATCCTTTACATGACTCCTTAAAGATGATTTGAAATAATTTATTTTGATTTTTAAATGTACACTCGTTCACTCTGAATATTACGTTGAAGCAAGTTATAATTATTTTCGATTCCGGGACAAACCTAAGCAAACTAAAACATAACAGCAGACTTCACAGTGCAAATACAAATGTTTGGAAAGAATTATTTCTATTCCAAGCGTAGAAATGAACAACTTACAATTGCAACCCTATATCTGATCAGTAACAATTCCAAATAATGTCAGCTGATTCTGCAATACTTTTTTGGAGGGTAATCTCTCCCTTGTTTCCTTTAAAGAACGTGTATTTTAAAAATGAATAGTACGTTTTTCACCTTGATTTTTCTAATAAATCGTACTGTGTAAAGTACTTGTGATTTCTGAGGAAAAAATATGAACACACCTCGCACAATGAATTGCTTCTAATCTTTGTTGTATGACGTTTTCACCTAATAAAGAAACATGAGTCAGTTAGTGGGTAGCATTTCTCTTTTTGTGCACCAGGAAAAGTGCTTCAGTGTGCTGCCACAGGTTTTTCTTAAAACCAAAATGCTTACTATCATCACTTACCACTTTAAAAGAAAGATAAGATTGATGGACCCATAACTGCATTTTTAAAATTTAAAACAGCTCCACAACCAAAACTTCTTGTCTCCAGAGCATTAGCTCATTGTGCAAAAAAAAAGTCACTTGTCAGACTCCTGATTTCCACTGCGAGCAGAATGTGAGCGAAGAAATCCTTCAACTCGCGGCAAAGGCTGAGAGGGACAGAATAAAAGAGACATCCGACCAGATATTGCCCCCTAATGACATGCCCAATTTATAGAATAGACCACTTTTCATGCAAAATTTAAAGGATCGTCTTATTATTTTGTTATTCACAATAAATAAGAACTAGGATTTTCCACCTGCTTTTTGTCCATTAAAACAGGAGGAACACATCATGAGATCCACACGCAAGCTATCCAATTCCTGGGGCTGACACACACCTCTGCTACACAACAGAGTCCCAGGTAAAGGCTCAGTGTAACCTGCCTTTCAGTTTCAGTGATGAATAACATCTGGGCATAACATGTCGTTTTACAATAAAACCAGCACTGAAATGTACGAAGACCCGACATGTTTATTTCTGTAACAGAGTGACCAAAAACACAAACATACAAAACACAAACAGAACATACAAATCTTGTCAAATATAGTCAGAAGAAGGCCGTCTGTTTCAACATGAGTAAATTATTGCTAAAAATTAGTAAAATGAATTGTAACTTGATCATAAATAGGCTTAGATACAGCAAGACATGGCTGCCGACATCCCCACTGTACAGAAGCATTTACAGCTGACGTCTCGTCAACTAACTTTCTCGTTCTGTGCTTTTTCTCTTAAATCATGACGATAATCACGGAGAATAACAGTCTACCAGTCACATTCGCCGGCTGGGCTCTGTCAGGGGCTTTAGGCGGGGGCTCTAAAAACACTGGTGGTTCTTCAGCTGCTCCACGTCGCTGAAGCCCCGCCCACAGCTGGAGCACTGGAGCGCCGCCTTCTCGCTGCTGTGGATCAGCTGGTGTCTCTTGAGGTACTCCACCCGGCTGAAGCGCTTCCCGCACGCCTCGCAGCCGTACGGCCGCTCGCCCGTGTGGATCCTCTGGTGGCGCTCCAGGTTGCCCAGGCGGCTGAAGCTGCGGCCGCACTGCGGGCAGCGGTGCGGGCGCTCGCCCGTGTGCACCAGGTGGTGGCGCTCCAGGGAGCGGGAGTGCGTGAAGCGCTTGCCGCAGATCTCGCAGCAGTGCGGCCGCTCGGCGGCGCAGGCGCACTCGTGGTTCTTCAGGGCCCAGGTGTGGCTGAAGGTGTTGCCGCAGTGGGCGCAGGGGAACAGGCCGGCCTCGCCGCCACTGCCCGGGAGGTGGGCGCCGCCCAGCGGGCAGGGGTGCTCCTCCAGCTCGGCCTCGGAGGGGAAGCCTCCGCCGCACTGGGGGCAGAAGTGGAGCAGGTCCCCGCCGCTCTCCTCCTCCCCCACGCTCTCCCCCACGCTCCCCGGGGCCGACAGCTGGTGCAGCTGCTCCGACTCCGACTGCTCGCCGCCGTCCTCGCCGTCCTCCGCCGCCGAGTCCACGTCCCGCTGCTTTTTGGACCAGGCCGCCCTCAGCTCCGCCTCGCCGCCCCCTCCGGCCCTGACCTCCTCCTTCACCCGGCCCGGCGTGGCCGGGTCCTCCCTCTGCAGAGTGGGCGGCTGAGGCTCCAGCTCTCCCTCCTGCTCCATTCCGTCCAGGCCGATGTACTTGGGGAGGGGGGGGCCCTCGCTCCCCCGCACCGCCTCCGGGAGGCACTGTGAGGCCGTCATGGTGGCCTGCTCCCGGCCTCTCTCGGCCCGCAGGGCAGACTCCAGGCCCCGCAGCTCATCCATGGTCATACCGCCATCTGCTGGTTCTGAAGACGCCATCTCCCAGCTCTCCTCCTCTCTCTGTCTGGGATGAAGAGGCGGGGAACGGTCGGACAGGTCGGCTGCACCCACAAAGAGGGAGGATGGGAGGGTTTGTGTTATCAGTCATTTCTGATTAATCTGACTTCTGTCACTAACTTGACCTTCTTCAGGCAGTGAGTCCTGGTCTCATTACCTTCGGACTGAGATCTGGAGGCGGCGTGGAGGTTGTGCTTGGGCGTATCCATCTTCAGAGCCTCCTTGATGAGCTGCAGAGAGGCCGGCTGATAGCCCTCCGTCTGAGCAAACTGCACAGAGAAGCACAGACAGTCAGAGAGCACACAGCCGGGTCCAGGAGGGAGGACACACACCTATCAATGCATCTGTTATGGCAGGAGCACAGCACAGGCCCACGGCCAACAACAAATCTGAGCCTATATGCTCAGTTATTGTCTAAATGTGTTATGTATGCAAAGAGGGATACAGTAAAAACTTTGGTTAGCTCCTCTGAGCACAGAGTATTTTCATGGTGCAGTCCGTCATTAAGAAGCAGCTGTTAGCGGGGATGGAGGGCGGTGAGAGTTTGAGAGAGCTGATCGTAAGCCTGAATGAAACTTGTAACATGTACTGCTAACATACAAGTTACAAATGACAAATGAGTTTTTAAATCAACATTGTTGGGAGCCTGACTCTTTTTGCAGAGTTCTGTGGAGTGAACTGGAACTAAAACTAAAACTTTTTCGGCAGGAAATTTGTGCAAAT
The DNA here is from genome assembly GCA_907169785.1 of Menidia menidia. NCBI lineage: Eukaryota > Metazoa > Chordata > Actinopteri > Atheriniformes > Atherinopsidae > Menidia > Menidia menidia. Next base: position 9,616,126 of record CAJRST010036666.1, read on the forward strand.
GCTCTCTTCTCCAACTTTTGGTGGTTTATAAATCATGTTCAAGGAAATAGTATAATGCAGACCAATTTACCCTAAAATAAAGTTAGAAATATACTTAAGTATGGTACTATGTTACATCTACAGGACACAGTGTTAACTATATAAACTTTTAACTCCATTTATCTAATCAAAGCCACTCTATAAACCAACTTTAAGACTTTGAAGATGCCATATAAGACTATTTAAGTACACATCAGAGGAGTCGTGTGGATCTCTGTCATGTGCTGAAGGGGCAAAAGGCTCTTCACCTCCAGAAGAAGTGTTTCCATTTTTAAAAAGCTAACTCAGAGGCCAAGATCTGCATTTTAACAGCTCCTCAGAAGTCGAGCGTTCCCCTCATTCTCTCCACGTCTGCAGTGATTTGGTGGCTGAGGAGCACAAGCCAAACTCTGTCTCGCGCCATTTGACTATGTTCCCTCTAAGCCGATATGTTGCTGCTGTGCCACTTTCTCCTCCTACTCCTCCTCTGAGAAAGCCTGTCTCCCTCACCTCCTCTTTGATGTGTGTCGTCTCCTCCCCCTCAGCGCTGAGGCTGCCCTCCCCTTCCTCGTCCTCCACCATCTCTTCTCTTCCATCCTCTTCATCTCGGGGGAGCTGCATGAGGTATATCTCTCTCGCCTCCTTCCCCCCTCTTCCTCCCGCTCCTGCTACCAAGTCCAGAGCTCCTCCACTTCCTCTTCCCCCGCCACCTCCTCCTCTTTCCTCCCACACACCTTCAGGCCAGCCTTTACCATAGGCAACCGCGGGGCCCTTTTTAAACCTGCCTCCTGCAGAGAAAGGAGGATGGGCGGATGGAGGAAAGGTGCAGGGCGGAAGGAGAGAGCAGATGAAATATAAGGGGTAGAGATAAGTGGGAGGAGATGATTGGAAGACAAGAAGTGAAGGATGAAGGAGAGAAGTGGGTGGAGAGACGCGACATGAGGAGGAGGAAGATGGGGGATTGGAGAGGCAGATGGGAACAGGAGTAGGATAGAGGTTGGAGAGGAGAGAAATAAGCAAGCGGAGGAGGCGTGAGCGTGATGAACGAGTAAGGAGAGGGGGCGTAGAGGGACAGGCGAGGGAGCAGGGGAGAGAGAAAAACGTAAGAAGAGAGGAAGAAGCAGAGTTGGAGGGGAAAAGGAGGACGAGGAGACGGGGGTTGGATGAAGAGGTCGGAGGGACAGAGAGGAGAGAAGAGGAAGAGAAGCGGGAGTGTGTAATTATGGAGAGTGGCGAGGAAAGGAGGCGGGAGAGTGTGTGTGTGCAGCGTGATGAAGGAGAGAGCAGAGCAGGAGGAGGTGGGGGCAGGGAGAAGAGAAAAGTAGGAGAGGAGCGGGAAGGGGAGGGAGGGAGGCAGAAGGAGGTGGGGGGAGGGAAAGGAGCAGAGAGGGGAGGGAGGGAGCAGTGCACAGAGGAGTGGGAGGGACAGAAAGCAGAAGGGAGAGAGGAGAGGGGGAGGTGAAAGACAGAGGGAGCAATCATGAGGAGGAGGCGGAGGAGGAAGAGGAGGAGGAGGAGGAGGAGGGAGGGAGGGAGGGAGGGAGAGATCAGCTCTTGCCAGATGGTTTCCAACAAAACAAGCGTCTTCACATGAGCTAAGTGCGGAGCAGGGCCCGTTTTCCCCCTCACTAAACCCTCCATTCAGGCATTTGGATGTGTTGATATGTGATATGGCTGCTGTGGGGAGGCTAGACCTGAACAATAAGCGGTGGGATACTTACTGGCCGCGTCAACTTTTCTCTTGGGCCGGCCCCCCGCCTCCCCTGCCTCCGCCAGCCCCGCGCTGCGGCGGTTGGACGCCCAGCCCAGCCCGTACTTGCGCTCGGTCCGCAGCTTGCCCTCGGTGAGCTTCAGCCGCAGCTTGAGAGCGTCGTTCTCCTTCCTGTTCAGGGACAGCTCGACCAAGTAGTCGTTCACCGTCTCCTGGAAGAGTTTGGTGATCTCGCAGACCGAGGCGCGGATCAGGCTGTCCATGACGGCCGTCAGATGCGTCTCAAAGGCGGTCACTGACTCCTCCATGACCCTGCTCTAAGACCCGGACAGCTGTTGGCCGGATGGAACAATTAGCTTTAAACAGCAGGGAGGGTCGCCATGGCCGTATTTGACAGTTTTTTCAACAGGAACCCCAAAAGTTTAAGTTTCAAAATGAATCACATCTCCCAAGTGCCCGTTACTGCCCCCGTTAGCTTGCCGCTACTAACAACACTGGCACTTTAATGTGGCAATCTCTGGTTATTTAACCGCTGTTACTGTGTAATTAGTCTTTGATTTGAAATAAAACGACACAGCCACAAAAATGCAATTTCACGAATGTCAAAAAGATACACCAATTCGGGTGAGCTTGTCGTAAACAGAGCTACAGCAATAACGTTTAAGTAAAAGGGGGTAGCAGCCTCTAGAACGCTGGAAAGTGCTAGCAGCCAGGCTAGTTCAGCTTTGCACACGCACCTTTTCACAATGTAATCCAGAGGAGTAAGTTACCAGACGAATACGCACGCAGAAGAGATTATTTCGCGAATTATGGAGGACCTTGGCTTTCTAGAAGCACATCGAAACAATGGGGCGCCGTCTCCAACTTGTGTCCTCTTTTTCCTGCCTCCTGCTGCCACTGTTTCCTTGTCGCCTCCAGAGCTGCTTATGATGCTTGACCACACTGCGCATGCCCAGTACCGTAATGACCCTACTACGAAGAGAAGCCGCACCCGAAAAACATGTATTCCTGAATTGACCAGATTCAAAGCAAATAGATAAGCATACTTAAACAGATGTCACAATTCAGCATGGGCATTGGAGGTGGATAGTATGAATAGTTATAGGAGTGTTGACACCCCAGATTTCTAAGGGAATAATTCTGATTTCTATAAGTTGAAAGAAAAACTAAATCAGTATGTTATAGAGTAGAACATAGTAGTGTTTGAACTGATCAAGTAGGACGTCCTGAGGGCTTAAAGGTGTTTTTACATGTAATCTTAATGTAGGTGTTGCTGACATTAAATCAAGTTTAAATTTCACTGTGAACAGTCAGCGAAAAAAAAACAAACGAATTTGGCATTTGATCTATTTCAGTTGATTCAATGCAGATATGGAAGAGAAACTAAGTAATACGTCTGCACTTGAGATCTGCATGATGAACGGGTTTCTAGCCATCTCTCTGTATGTTCAGACAGTCCCACGTCGATTTTTTTTAGTTAGTCCTGCAAGGCCGAGGCTCCAAAGAAAATGAATTTGTTGGAAATGTGATTGAAATGTGGCTGAGGGCAGGCGTCATCACTCATCCTAAATCTCGACACCATCGGTCGATGCCAAAATTGGGTCAAAGGAATCCACCGATCTTAGCCACGCCCCTACCAGCCACTGTTCACTGTGTGGAGTTATCATAAAAAATCAACCCGATAAAACATAAACCAACCACCTTGAGTAAGAATCGTGGGGAACGCGATGAATGTGTGTCAAAATGAGACCAACAAAAACTGAATAAGATGAAGTATACCGCATCTTCCTGCGGGGGGCGCTGTGCTCACTTTGGTATGTTGTTTCAAACCCCACAAACGAGGAAGACTGCGCCTTGGTCTTCCGCTTTTGAGCTAAAAAGACGCAAACGCCTCTTGAGAGCTGCAGAGAAGAAGATTTGCCATCATGCCGATGTTTGTAGTGAACACCAACGTGGCTAAAAGCGACGTCCCGGCTGCGCTGCTGTCCGAAGCCACGGACGAGCTGGCCAAAGCCATGCAGAAACCTTCTCAGGTGAGCCCAGTTCCTGCAGCACGTCTGCTCACATGACCCATAAAGTCTGACATCCATCCGAGAAACTCTCGTGGTTCATCAGTTTATCAGCATGCTTGCATCAGCATGACGCATGATTAGTCTGAAAGTTCATCTGCGTTTCTACCACGTGGTCGTGATAGTTTGCACAGTCATGCTGGTAAATGATTGATATGATATGGATTCCGTTTAGTTAAGACGAATCATGACTAAAATCTCCTTTAGCAATGTTTCAGACCTCCTGCCAGTCAAGGTTGTCTCAATCTCTGTGCTTCTGTCTTTAATTGTATTTTTTTATCTGTTAGTACATCGCTGTCCACATCAACCCTGACCAGATGATGATGTTTGGGGGGAAAGGGGACCCCTGCGCACTCTGCTCCCTTCACAGCATTGGCAAGATTGGTGGCACTCAGAACAAGCAGTACTCCAAACTCCTGTGTGGGCTGCTCAACAAACACCTGGGCATCTCTCCTGACAGGTGGGAAAGCTACACATCAGCCAGCCAATATTCGCTCTGTTGCGATTATTTCACGTGGCATAACTCACTCATGGCTTTCATGTGTGTCCTTTTCAGGATTTACATTAACTTTGTGGATATGGACGCAGCCAATGTGGCCTGGAACAGCACTACATTTGGCTGAGATGGAGGTGAACAGTCTAAAATAGATCATTCCAGTATTTCCCCCTATGTGTTCTAGCTTATTCAAAGCTAAAGAAATTAAGAGCGAAGACGCTTGTAATTTGGACAAAATACTGTATGGCTATCTCTAAAGCACTTGAACCTTTATGGCTTTGCACTCTAATGTCCAGATTTAAATGCAATAAATAAAACCCTGTAGACCATGAATGAATTTCTGTTTTTTAATTTTTTGTTTTTGGTAGTCTCATCTTGCAAAGAGTCAGTGTATAGTACAGGTAGGTTAATCACCCTTGCAACAAACTGTACAAACAAATATACAGCGTTTATGTGGATTGGATGGTGTGTAAATAGCTATTCGCTGTTAACGTCACTGCAAAATCTGTGTTGCATTTGTGTGACTTGGTTTTATGTTGCTATTGAATATTCTCTGAATCACTTGGTTTCACTCTGAAAATGAACAAAGAGCTATATTGTGTAGATCCCGAAGCCAAATATTATCAAATTGTGATGACTTGGCCTAGATGGCATGTCAGTAATTTAATATGAAATCAAAACATTGCCCTCATGATTGTTGGACCAGTGGGTGCTGTTAGAAACCCATTAATTTGTACAGAGGTGCCTGGGGAAGTGGGTATACTCTGAATTTGTTTTCTTTTTTTCTTATCATTGGGGAGAAACACACTGATGTGAAAGGCTATTTTTCAAATTTAAATAACAAAAAATGGTCCTGGTTGTATTTACATACTGTCACCAAACTAACCTTAACCTCAAGATGTTTGTCAAGCCAAATCTGATTTGATCAATTAGGAGATACTTCTCACTCGCCTTTATAAATAGGGGTTTCTGGCGTTGTACTAAAAATTTATAAATAACAAAGAATAGTACCCCATCATGCTGCGTTGAATAGATGTTGTAAATGTTTTATTTCCAGCTTCTACAACCATAAAGTTAAAAAAGAGGAAATGATTACAGCCTCTCTCTTTGTAATGTGGGTTTGATTTCAAAAGATGCTCTCCATTATAACATTCACCAAAATGAGCATGTAATGTAAAGGCGTATGCATTTCTTTTCCTTCAGAGAAGTAAAGACACACAGTTTGGTCTGCACTGACTTGTGAAAGATACTTGCCTGTTTTTCTGAGACAGTGCAAAAGCTATGCACCACCCTCCGCTCCATATTGAACATTCGAGCAAACTCTAGTTGAGCCGAGCGTAGTTGCCTAACAACGTAACAACAAATCACAGCACGGCATCGGTCCTCCATGTCCGCTGCAGACGTCATTGTTATGCGCGGCGGGAGAAGAAAGTACTGCAGTTTTCTTCCCTCTGTTACCTGTCTTTTACTGTTCAGTTGAATGGGTATATCTTGTTTTCTGAATTAGAAAATATGTCAGCAGGAATGTGTTGTCTGCTTTAAAGTGGTGCAGACTTATCACGATGTTATCAGTAGATTGTATCATGTTGGTTGCTTTGGTAACCGTAATGCTGGCTGAGTGCCAAACACATCCGGAGGTGGATTTGTTTTGTCTGTAAAGACATGTCTGTCGAGTCCCCCTTTATCGTAATAGTTTGTACACTTTGTTTTAGCCTGGGAATATTAATCGATGTCAATTATTGCGTGTATGTTGCTCAAAAAGTGGTGAATTGCTGGTCGAATAAAGATGACGCAATAGGACCCGCCTTTTGGGGTGCTTGAAAAAGAATGGCGGATGTGTGTGTAGAATGTTGAATAATTTGAAAAGAACAGCAGCAGGAATTAGCCATTAATAGCTATAAATTCACGTGTTCAAGACAGGACATAGGGGTTCTACTTCTTCCGAAAGGTGAGTATTTCGTTATACGCGATAATTTGTCATCTGGCCCGCGTGTGTAAAATCTTTTTAATCTCAATGTCGCTTCACACGTAGGCTTATAAATTGTGCCATATAAGGAAAAACCTTTTTTTTTGCGGGAACGCCTAAAAAAGAAGAGTTTCCACATATTTACTCAATTTAATTGGTACACGTTCTATTAAGTGAGGGGTCTTTCAGTTTGTCATTATGAGAATCTTTAAAGTGCCCAACTTTCATGATTAAAACTTTAAACTACAGAGAAGCAGCTTTGGTATTACAATACGTGTTGCTTGAACCAAGACTGTAAAGTTCTATACTGTGAGAACTGCTGCATTTCTTTTGAGGCATAGGAGAAGCAGTTTAGTGTCAAAATTAGCCTTAGAAACAATTACTTTTACATTTCCATTGATGTTCTGTACTTACTGTAATGGAGAAGTTTAGAGGAGGATCATTGTAATCAAACCCAGGAAGACCCACACCTCTGATGTTTCCTGGAAGCTGTATTGTGAAAGACTTCGTGGGATAAAAAGTTGTGGTTTGAACAGTTAGTTCTTTCAACCACCAGGTGAACAAGGGGGGATTGGTAGATTTCTGTCAAATTATACAAATTCTGGACACAATTATCTACTACTACTAAAAAGTAAGTGTTACCTGTTCATAGCTGAAGTAAATAAAATCTTGCCTCTACCTTGTCTCTTTCTGGTTAGGGGAAACATACAGCCACATAAGAAAGTCCATCACTGTGGTCCTCTGTAAACTGTCTTCAGTTATCTTACATGATGTCTGACCAAGTGATAAGGCGGCTCCGGGTCAACCTCATCACAACGATGGACAGAGTTCTAAATAGAGCCGTGCTTGAACTCATGAAGGTATTTGAAAACAGCCTATACGATCATCAGATGGAGATGGCTCAGAAGGAACAGGATATAGCTCGTCTTAAATTAAAGCTTCAGCTATCCGAGCAAAAGCTGAAAGAACTGGACTCTAGAGATCCCAGAGGCGTGGAGACAAACCAAGCTCCGACTGAGCCTACAGCCAGTCCGGACGCACCGGAGGACGCACCGGGGGACGCACCGGGGGACGCACCGGAGGATGCACCGGAGGATGCACCGGAGGATGCACCGGGGGACGCACCGGAGGATGCACCAGGGGACGCACCGGAGGATGCACCGGAGGATGCACCAGGGGACGCACCAGAGGACGTACCTGAGCACGCCCCGGAAGTTTCTCAGCCCGATCATGGTACGTTAAGAAGTGTTGTTTATGGCAACTCGGGGAGAAGTGCTGCTTTCTGGGCCTGCACGTTTACTTGCTATGCGTCTGTGTGTTGGTCTGAACAGAGCCCGATGACTGGTGTGCTCCACTGGGATGTGAACTGCTGTCCAAGGAGGATGAGGGCGTGTGCCCCAGTGTAAGACTGCGAGCGTTTTCCATTTCTCTGAGGCAGATTCCAGTCGTTAAGCACAAGGTGTGTAGCTGAAGCTTATCCTGCTGGTGGTGGTGCATTATAACACAGTTATAGATGTTACAAACATGTTTCCATATTTAATTATTTGAATGATTCTTGTCTTGTTGCCTGGACTGTTAGTTGTTGTTTTTTTTTAATGCCAACAAGAACAAAACATTTCAGACAGACGCGCTGCTCTGTAATGGTCTGCTTGAGATGCAGGTAAGTATGAGCGTCACCATGGCCACCGGATGCTCCACAACCAAACGGTTGCAGAGCAGCTACTGTTCTCTTTCCACTGCTTATAGATTTTTCTGCACCACATAAGGAACATTCCCTCAAAGAAGTGAGGGAATGAAATACCTTGAATACCCTCTTTGCAGTGATTATTCCGTTATTGGATCCTCATAAAAGCTCTGAACATACAGTTTGGCGTTAGTTGCTGCTAATACAGGCACACTCTGGATGGGTAAAACTTTGAACAGTTTTTAAGCTCAAACATTTGCATTTCAGGCAAACATTTCTGACAATGACCTCCAGGGACACAGCCACGGCAGAAAATCCAGGAGAAGTGAGTTTCCCTCAAAAGTGTTTTATTATTTTGTGTCCTTAAAATAAGGGTTGTTTCCATACTTTGTCTACATGGCATTGCTGTAGTTTCTAATCCAGGCGTTGAATTCAGGGTGTTCCATAATTCAAAACTGGACGCCTGTTCTGTTTGGAGTATGTAGGAGCAGGAGGGTTTTTCACGTTTTTTTGGGGGGGAACATTCCTACAGCAACTGACCAATAGGGATGCAGGATCTGTAGAGTGGCTTTGCATGTGGTTCAGGAGTGACCTTGAAAAAGTCCATGGCGTTATATCTTCACTCTGTGTATTACCTTATTTGTAACTAGAAAAATGTAAACAACACAGGTTAGAACTGCAAGTTTTAGTCTTCCTGTCACCCCCACCTAATGGTGTGCTTCATGTTCTTTTTACAGTTTCTGCTTCAAATTACAAGTCCAAACGGATCCAGATCAGAAAGCTGCCAGTCTCTGTTCAAGAAAATCAACGTCAGCCAATAATGAACGACATGAAAAGATCTCTGACTGAATTCTCTGAGCATGACAGTTTGGAAGGCTTAAGGAAAAAGAAAAAAAGGAGAAAGACAGAGTTATCAGAAAAAGGGCCAAAAGATAGAGTAAATAAAGGAAGACGTACAGCAGATGGCAGCAAGTCTTCTGGATTAAAGAGCACGGACAAAGAATACCCCTGTGTGGTTTGCAAAAAAAAGTTTGATTCAGAATTCGGAAGAAAGGAACATGAACTTCTCCACAAAACATGCCAAGGATGCAAAGTGGTCTTCCGTTTTCGACGTCTTCTCAGGTTGCATAAACCGTCTTGTGAAAGATTCTTGAAAGAAGCCCCAAATCTTCCCCAATCCTCCCAAGATGAAGAATGTTGACCCTCAGACACACATTCTATTGTTGTAAGTTTGATTAGTGCGCAAAGCTCACAAGTCATTGTTATTTTCTGCCTTTGCCTGATAAAGTGCCACAACATGCATGTTATAAAAAACAAAACATGAATCCACAAATGGAGACCTTGGATGGACCAATAGGGGTGTCCAACTCCAGTCTTTGAGGTTTCAGATGTTTTCTTGCTTTAATTCATATCACTGTGTTATTAGCAGGTTTGAATAGATTCAGTTAATCGGAATCGGGTGGATTGAAACAGGGAAACTTCTGAACCGGCACAACAGGGCCCCCCTAAGGACAGGAGTTGGGCACAACGTCCTTAGCATTTAAGAATATTTTCCGGATGACTACGACTTCTACCACCTAAAACGCAGGTGGACACTAAAAATAAAAATTGGGCAAACCATATTTAGATTTAAGATGTTAGATGTTGGGTATATGATGCTGTAATAGATTCAGCTTCTGCTTCTATGGAGAAGAGAGGCTCATTATATGCGAGATGCCCTGCAAGGTTTAGCTCATGTACCAGCAATATTTATTCTGAAAATCAGTCGTAAACTTAAACACCACCCTCAAGAAAACCTCAGGTTTGGTTTCTGTACATATTTATTTGCTGTTAGTTCTGTTCCAGGTTATATGCACATTTTTAAGAATCAGAAATTGACTGTTGATGCATTTGGTTTTGAAGTTAAATGTTTGCTGATTTTAATCTATTTTGATATATCCAGACTCTCTTGTATCCCGAGAATGTTTGATACGACATTGATCCCGTATACGTGATCTGCCTACCTCTGCTCATTTAACCTTCTTTTTATGAATGCATTACATTGTCTTTATAAAAATAAAAATTTTCATGGTCTTGCATATATCTGAATTTTTACATGGTATAATCTTTTAACATTTATTTAGACATTATTTATGTTTAATACCTGTCACACTATCATCAGCATCTCATGTGACTTTAGCCACAATATCGCGAGACTTGCTAACAGCACAGCATCACAGGTACAACCAGCTAGCTAAGCGATGAGTGGCTATGTATTTTAAAATAAGCCAGTTTCGTTGAGCTAACTGGTGGAAAAAACTTGGCCAGCAAAAGCCGGCATATCAGCCAACGACTATTGTGGCTTTTTTCTCTGTCTCTTGCGTAAAGATATAAACGTCAATGCTAGCCATGGGAACCTAGTACAGATTGGACTTCGTCGGCTCCAGTGTTTACCTTTTGGGATGAGGTAACGTTAGCTAGGACTGCGATACAGCAGAGTAGTGATAGCGTTACATGTTAACGGGTTTAACATAGCAGACAATGAATCGTTTCTGTTCTGTTCAAGCCATCTGACTGTTAGACAGCGTTGTTTCCCAACGCTGCTTGAATTAGCCTAGTTGAGAAAGATAGCATAAAACAGGTCTTAATATCAGTACTTAAGAGAGAGGTGGACCACAGCACAGGTCGGTCTGGCGAGTTCTAACCTTCGGGTGTTAAAAAGAGAGCCTGTTTTTGCTGAAAAGGGCGTAAATCAGCGTGGTATGGCGTCACCCCATGGCAGAATTTAGATGTCAGGGCAGAAGAGTCCATCTGCTGTCTGTTGAAACCAGCTATCAGAGATAACGCCGGTGACAGTCAATCTCAGATATCCAAACGGTATCATTTATCACAAACGAATATGGAGTCTGTAAGGAATGCTTTCCACGCTCAGCTGGCCACCGTCATGGACTCGCTGCTGGCAGCAGCCGTCTGCGAGATCGCAAAGATATTCGAGAGCAGCCTGTGCGAGCAGCAGGCGGAGCTGGCGCAGAAAACAGAGGAGATCTCCATCCTCAAGAGCAAGCTGGAGAAAGTTGAGAGGAGACCCAAAGCCAAGGCCCGAGGAGGCGAGGAAGGAGAGATGTCATCGGGAGACAGAGAAGGCAGCATCAGGCCACAGACCCAACCAGCATCAGGAGCATCCGCAGGCAGGTGTTTCTAAAGTCAACTCAGTCGTATTAGAAATTCCACTTGAAGAAAGTCCATCAGTCTAATAAATACATAGCAAAAAGACAGGGCCACACAGAGATAAACAACCACACACGCTCACGTCCACGCTTAGTGCCAATTTGGAGTGTTCAGTTAACCTGACCTGTATGTTTTGGGTGGTGGGAGGAAGCAAGAGTACCCAGTGGGAACCCATACAGACACAAGCAGAACATAAACTCCACACAGAAAGGCCCCCAGGCCTGGGGAACCCTCTCACTGTGAGGTGTCAGTGCTAATCACCTCACCAACAATTATGTGACACTTTATGGAGACTCTATAGAAAGGAACAAAAACATTTCAGGGCTCTAGAAAACAGTTCACAAAAAACTGTAAGTGTGACACTGCTTTTTCCCCTTAGATATCAGGAGCCAAAATGTTGAAACTGTCAGCACTTTGATGGATACTAACGCAGCACCAGGGACTGCTTTGATGCTTATAGGTAACTCTTTTCCTGTAGACTCAGTGGAAGGACTCACCCAGAGCCTCAGCAAGCTGAAAGAGGAGGTTATGAGTCAGGACGGAGCTTCTATCAAACATGAGGTCAGATCCTGTCTTGCCTCTTCATGGGAGATGGAATGTAACTTTGCTGCTGTTTTAAATCTTACTGTGTTGTTTTACCTGTTCCTAACAGCACCAGTCTACGCTGGAGTCGGTCTCTGACCAAGAGGGAAGCTTCTCAGCTGGGGACCAGAGGCCGATTGATAGCATGTCTGTTACACAAGCAAAACCCAAAAGTAAGCTTTTTCACGGATGAAGAAAATAATTAGAGTCTGTGTAATTGTAGGTAATGAGATAAAAGTGTTTGAATATTTGTTTGCTTCTCAATCTCTCACCAGTATCTACCTGGGATCAGAGCAGCCGCAGTGCAGACTCCCAGGACCAAGCCTCTTCCCCTTTTCTATCCATCTCCCAAAGTGGACGGTGCTCTCCCAGACCAGATCCCAGCCTTATTCAGCCGGGAGAGTGGCTCCCGGGCCTGGACACCGCCCGCGCTGGGATGTCGGGTTTGGAGAACCTGCAGGCGGACGGCAGCGGCTGCTCGGCTCCTTCTGGCAGCGGCGCTGAGGCAGAGCCGCCCTGCTTCCGACCCGGTTTCGGATCGGACGAGACCAGCAACGAAGGCGACGACACCTCTTTCCCTTTCTTGGACCAGGAGCCCGAGAATCAGAACTCCAACCAGAACTCTGTGCCGGCTCTGAGCGTGGGTCAGAGGGGGGGTCAGCAGGGTCCTCCTCAGGACCCTCCCGGTGACTTGCCATGGCGGAGCAGAGGCCTGAGAGGCCCCAGCAGTCACACACAGCGGGTGGCCAACAGAAACCCTCTGAGGCCGCAGCCAAACTCGCATCTGCTCACCCCGCGGCACACCAACAGTCTGGGCCCCCCTTCGGCGCAGGGCGGGGGGGGTGGGCGGCCCTACACCTGTCCGTACTGCACAAAGAGCTTCACCTACCCCTCCCACCAGCGCAGGCACCTCTTACGCCACACAGGCGTCAGACTGCACCCCTGCCAGTTCTGCGACAAAAGCTTCCTCACCCCGTCCGAGCTCACCGTGCACACGCGCACGCACACGGGGGAGCGGCCCTTCGGCTGCGCGCAGTGCGGCAAGCGCTTCGCCCGCAGCGGCAACCTGAGAGCCCACCAGCGGGACGTTCACATGGGCAAGAGGCCCTACGCTTGCTCTGAGTGTGGAAAGAGATTCGCCCACAGGGGGAACCTGAGGGTGCACAATCACAGAGTCCATCAGGGGGATCCGTACTTCATGGATAACCAGCCTGAGCCCGATATGAACCACAATCCCATTTAAGGAGGCTTCGGTTTCGTTCGGAAAATGAAACCCGCCAACTGAACCCATTACTCAGCACTTTAAACACTCCAGAAGTATTTAAAGCTTTGCTTTGATCTGTTTGTGATTTCGAAATATGATCCAGAGTTTCTCCATTTTATTTTTTATAGTTGTTTTGACTCATTATGTATATATGGATTATAAATCAGTCTAAAATATAGATTTGTATTCCAGTGTGATGTGAAATGGTCACGGCTATAGTTATGTGTGAGTAATGCACAAGTTTGTTGTGAAAAAAGTGATGACTTTATTTTCCTGTGATCTCTCCTGAAGTGAATGTCCCCGAGCTCATTCAAATTACTTGAAGTGACATAAGCACAAGGTTTTTGTGTGTGTTGTTTATTGTTGGTATTAGAGTTAGATTCACTGTGTTCTTGAATGGGACGTGCTTTATGGTAGCAGCTACATGACACTGGTTTTTGCTCAGTGAAATAAAAGAGTTTAGTTGATCCCTGAATCGTTACAGCGTGTGAGCGCTGTGTAGTTCTTCACCAAACACCAGGGGGCAGCCTGGGTCCGTTAGAGTGTAACAAAAAAGGCTTTCAGAAATCTTCCAAATACAGTCTGGGCATGTTTCACCTGGTGCCCTACATTTTCCAGATCCGTTTCCCTGAAGCGTGCACGTGTCCTCTTTCCATCTCTCATGTCAGATTTATTGTAGAAGGATCTGCTTGTTTGGCAAAATGAGAATGGGGGTCTTTGGTTTGCTGCGTTGGCACTAACCCAGCTGCCTCCATCACTGCATGTTGTTAATATGGAAAAACATTCATCATCATCATCATCTTCATTAAGGCCATTCGTTCATCTCGTCCAGCCCTTATTGATTGGTTAATATTATTAACTCTCCTTTAGTCTGGGAGGCTGCAGCTTTTTCCCCAAACTATCCCTCTCTTCTGATGTATGGATTAACAGAGAAGTGAGTTGGAATTGCATTAATCCTGTTTTTAAGAGATTTATTCCAAATGCAGACCTTCTTAGTTTATCCAAAGATTTGTGTTTCGCACATGGTCCTCAGGAGGTCTTCAACACGTGCGTAGGCGGGGTTGAGGGGACGTTTGTCTCTGTCTTTCACACACAGTGTTCCCTGCTGAGGGAGGCCAGGCGCTGCACGTACTCCCCGGGCTGCTGAGTCCAGGGTTTGCTCATCCACCCACCTCCCCTCCCCCGAAAAGGTCACCTGTGTCTTTATGTCCCGCTGGATTTCGAACTCGGTGATTAAAATTTAAAACCAACTCCAGAGTGAGTCAAACGGGAGGCTGACATTAGTGTTTACATTTAGCTGTGTGTAATCTCTTTTTTTTGCCCTAAGCAGCTTTTTTTTTTCCTGAAGAGGAATGAAAGAAAATAACATTTGGAAAACAACATCATGATTGATTGGAATGAACGGCTTTGAATATGCTTAGATATATTTCTCTCTTTGGTTGTTCTCTAGAGGCAGTGATTTGATTTGGTCATCATTCCTCAGGCCGTGTTTAGAACCGGCGTAAATCATTTCCATTATACGCCGACATGGATCAGGCCTTCATGTGCCATTTGCCTAAATGTCACCTTGTATGACTTTATCTATCCCTTCGGGCTGCAGCTTTACTCTAAACTTGCCAGAAGGAGAAGAAAAAGAGCCCATTCGGCGTCCTGCGGCTTCGGCCGGCGAGCCCCTCCATCAGCGGCCCGTAATCCACGCCAAGCCAAACGATCCCCCCGAGGCCCGGTCAGCCCGCCCTCCTCCCCAAACACCTCGTGTTTCTGAAAAATCGGAGAACCTCTCTGAAACGCGTGCTGGTGTCCAGACACGCCGGTGTGTGTGTGTGTGTGTGTGTGTGTGTGTGTGAGGCGCACGGCGGTGGCTGTATTTGCATATGGGCGGCGTGATGGGGCTGTGAGGGAATTAGGATAGCCCAGAGGTTGTTTATAATCTTCCCGGTCCCAGCTATCCCCAGGGGACTATGGCTTCATGCAAGATGCCATTACTGCACAGCCCCCCGCCCCCTGCTTTAAGGGAATTACACCGCTGTCTCCCGCTCAGGGCACCGGTTGATCCATGGTGTGCTGACGGTATTTAAAAGCCTTAATGTGGTAATAGTGTTAGGCTGCAGAGAAGCTGCAGAGCTTTTAACTTTCGTCTCCTGAAGCTGTTTTTTCCCTGTCAGAAACTCGCACTGACTGGCGATCAACCGAAAATAGACGCATGTTTGAGCAGGTTCTGGAAGTATTTGTGAGTGTAATGACACAGAAAGGAGATGCCGTTGGTTCACAGAGGATGTCCAGTAGGGCGCGTGGACCTCCGCCTGCCCGGATATCTCCCCCTTATGTGGGTGTGAGAAGGCACTCTGTGGGGCTACCGGCCCAAATCTCCTTCAGGCTCCAGGGTTCAGTTGAGTTCACAAATGTTTTTGGAGGAGGAGTAAAGTAGAAGCACATTACAACCCCCCCACCCCCTCAGATTTGTAGGCTTTTTTTTTTATTTGTTAGTGTGAGTGAATGAGAGAGAAACTGCACATTTGAGTGTGTGTTCTCCATAGGCTGCTCTTGCGTTGCTAAGCAACCCGGTTGCTGCACGGTGAAGAGGGGGTGGGACGGGAGAGAGGCTCCAGGTCGACAGAGGCAGACACAGGCTCTGCTGCGGCTGATTGGACAGATCTCACACCTTGATGAATGACACAGATCATTATCGTGTGGACTGGCTGGGAGGCCGGACGGTGCTCCACCGTCCCTTCCACAGCCTGGACAGTCGCTCCGTTTGGTCACTTTGAAAAAGCACCAGATGACAGTTCTTGTAGTAGTTTGACACACATCTGAGCTTAATCTCACATGGACACGTGTTCGATTAGGACACAATGTCTGCGTGAGAAATGCTTTTGGTCCGAAGGTAAGTTTATTCATCGGATTAAGTCAAATGATTTTGTTTCCCTATGCCAGATTTCTTGTGGACAGCACAGCCGTGCCTCTGATGCCGGAGATGCTGTTTAAGTGCATTGATTTCATTCAGGTGCAGCACACTGTCACCAGGGCTGGACAGAAGAGACCTGGATTCAGATTAAAAATCTAAAGTCTATCACTTTATCTTAAATTGAATCTCAAACCAAAGTCATAAGACAGCGTAGACGCCGGCTCATGAGCAACATATGCCACCACTTAAGCAACAGCTTCTGGCCCTGCCAAAGGCTGGACAGTCTCAGACCCTGTTCCTTATGGCAAGAGTGTGACTCTCTATTGATCAAAAACACTCAGAGGATTAATAAAGTATAACCATCTGTCTGGGTTTAACACATCAGTTCAGATTTCGTGTCAAAGAAATTCAGATTCATGAAAAGACATTAAAATGTGGGACACCTTGCTGTTTGCTGTGTTTTGTTATATATCTGCTGTTAACTTCAGGCTACTTAGTGCCTGAATAACCTTAAAAGATGATGTTTTATTCGGATGGATTTAGTTTTTCATATTTCAGCAATTACATTTTTGAAAAGATTTAACTTTATGTCAAGTTTTATAACCTGAAACTCAGTGGAGCTCCGTTACACCGTACTTTACAAGCTGAACATGAGTCATATGTAAGTACCGGTAAGCACATTAACTATGACCCATTCATTCTTATTCATTTTAAGCCCAAATGTTGGCTTTTCTCACTAACTGTTAGATGAGCATCCTGGACTACATTCCCCATCATTGGTAGTGAAGAAGACTATGTGAGGACACAAAAACAGCCCGGAGGAATTGCAGGGCAACGGGTCCAAGTCAGGGAGGGGAGAGTTTAGTGGTCACGCTCGCTGTCACCAAGGTAACAGGAGAGTCGGAGGCCAGGAATTCGCGCCTGAATGGAAGAGGAGACAGACTGCTGCAAGTCAGGGTCACTGCGGGTTAACAAGTACAAGCTGAAGTGGATTTACTGTACTGGAGTTAAGCTGCCACCTGCAGGGCTGCTGATTGTTCTGATAATTAAACTCTTACAGGAGCAATTACGATGATTTTACGGCGTGGGATAAAGGACAGTTGGGTAGTCTGGACAATGCGCTCAGTCACATTTGAAGTCCATTTAAATGTGAATGAATATTAGAGTCTAGGATCTTCATTCAGTTTTTTATTACTCGTTATGAGACTGTTTGATGGCTTTAGCCAAGCTTTTTCTTAACCGTGTAGGTACCTGTATTGTGATGTCTAAAATGTTTTCATATCATTGCACAAATATTGTTTCCGTATTTGAATTTAAATGCAGGTAATTTGTATGATATTTCTAGAAAGTCTGACTTTAAATGAGTACAGTATATTAGTTCTTTACTAACATTGCCACATGTTCTTTCTGATTCTTGTTAAACGAAATAGAAATAGAGTATTAGAAAGGGGGAACAATCAGCAACTTTCAGGTTAATTCTTGGGTGTTAAATTTTTTAGATAACATGCTTTCTTATCTCTTTTTGAAGTGATTTTAAGGGCAAACATTATCAGCTCAGGGGTTTATTTCCCATTTCTCCACAACCTCTTTCTTTGATTTTGAGGCTTGCAAATGGGCATGTAAACACACGTGTCTTCCTCGCTCCATGCCATTGACAGTCAGAACAATTCCTGGCGATCACATCAAATATTATTGACATCATTGATATATTAGGTTTTGTCTACCTCCCCATCTTCGTTTATGTTTCAGCTAAAGGATCAGTTTATTGAGTGATGGCGTTATGGATGGGAATATCTGCCCTTTTCTGGATCTGAACAATATACCAAAAGTGAGTTTCTGTAGCCTTGGGTAAGAAAAGCCACAGCTATAGCTATAAATGAGAGTGGGAGAGCTTAAATAGCTTTGTGGTGAATGTGAGGCCAGCTGGGGGCAGCCAGGGCAGGCGGGGCAGTGATGTGTGGAGTATTCCTCATCATTGGTAAGTTGTAGGTGGGGGAGGGCAGCGCTGGCAGTCTCGGAGTAAGTCAGATAGACAGCAAATCTCGTTCCCTGCGAGGGAAGGTTAAAGCCTGGTGGCAGACAGCCAGCACCAGTGATGGCACCAACTGTCACTGGCAGCCCCATCTCTCTGCTGTCACACAACGGTGTGTGTGTGTGTGTCGGTGTGTAAACTGTGTTCTCCCTCGGTGAATGGTCAGCTCTGATCCTCTAAAGGAGGAATGGACACTATGGTTCTAACCACCACCACCTCATGGTCAATATCCCTATACCCAATATTTGTTTATTGGTTGTCACAGTGCAATAAGATATAGCATTGCAATATTATATGGTGCAATAAAGTGAGATGCTCCACTCTCATTCCTTTACTATATCGTATTCCATGTTGCTACTACACTGCCTTTGTTATCCCTCCTATTGTTTATATTCAGAGCCAACTCTTCATATTTTTTTTACCTTGAATCAATTTTTCCAGTTCTTTTATAATTATAGTTATATATGTATAGCTTAGGTTTGGTAATTATCTACAGATTATTTATTAGCACTCCTACACGCAGACCCCACTGTACCAGGTAACCAAGCGACAGCATTTTGATGTCAAATTCACTGTGTGGTTTTGTACAATGTGGTTTTCTTCAGCTATCTTAGCTCCCTTCAGGGGAAAGGTAGGGTACCTCCTGGATAGGTCAGCTGTCACCAGACAGCCCTGTTGAGAGCAATTAGCATTTATTTTAATTAGCACTATTTAGATATTTTGAAGATTTATGGACAGTTTGTACTACAGAAGTTTGTACAAAGTAGTGTGAACTGCCGTTTGAAATAGAACAATAATAACTCAATACTGAATACCTTCTACAAGTGAACCCAGAGTTTGTGGTTAACTAGGTGACTGTCACGTGTTTGTGCCTTTCAGCTTCAAAATATGCTCAGATGAGTTGGTTTGAGGTGCTTCCGTTGATGTTCTGTTTGTTTTTCAGTGCTTTCTGGTGTTGTTTGTCTATCATCATCCCAAAATCTTGTGTTATCATTTTTACCTTTGTAATTGTGCAGTCATAGACTTTAGTATTTGACATGTTAACTGAAGCTCGTGAAGTCTGAAATGTAGCTTTTGGGGTCTTTATAGTTTATGATGTTTGGTAATATTATTTAAGCCATTTTCACTTTCTCCTGCTTAATACAAAGCTTGAAGCAAAAAGAAGCCTCACGCTATACCTTGTTTGTTCGATAAAAATAAATAAAAAACCAGAAGAGAGGCTTTTTTGGATCTCATCTGCCAACCTGCTTCACTGTTCAGTGACAGATTCAGCCAATAAAATACTATATTTTAGTCATTGATCTTGGGCAGAACTTGGCTGGATATCTTCCAGCCTTGTGGTGTTGTGGCCTTCTAACCTTCAGTAGGCAGGTGAACAGCTGAAATATCTACAATGATGTCTGGATGACATGATGAGATATGGCTGAAACAAACCTGCTTTTTCTGCAGACTTTTGTGGCTTAAAGTGTGCTGTGTAGTTGTTTGTCTCCTCATTCTGTCTCCTGGTGACTCCTGTGGTTGTCACCCTTCTGTGGTTCATATTCAGCACCCAGTCGAGTGTAACATCCCCTCTCTTGGTCTCTCAGCTTTCTTCCTCATTAATCACAACCTTATAAGACACTCCGCCACTTCCGCTCTCCCTCCCACTCCTCCATCCTCTTGTCTTCTTTATCATCACTGTTAATCACCTGCAGTCAGCG
Organism: Menidia menidia; assembly: GCA_907169785.1. Classification (NCBI taxonomy): domain Eukaryota; kingdom Metazoa; phylum Chordata; class Actinopteri; order Atheriniformes; family Atherinopsidae; genus Menidia; species Menidia menidia. The sequence continues at coordinate 9,635,760 of CAJRST010036666.1, forward strand.
CTCAGGCAAATCTTAAACCCGCGATGATTGGCTGTGCCGGAGAGAGGGCGGGGCCTCCGGCGACGCATCATCCAAACGTACCAGCGCAGCAGGAAAGATCCTCTCTGACTCTCCCTCCCCCTCTCCCTGCCTCTCACTCTGCCTCTCATACGCACAGCAAAGCTCCGGACTGCAGCAGAGCGTGGGGGGCCACCAGGATTTTCCCTCCTCCTTCTGGAACAGATGAGAAACAGGAGAGACTCTTTCCGGCGTTTGGAGGACGGAGATGTCCCTCATGGAGAATCCACCCAGGAGTGTCTGACCTGCAGGCCGCTGAGTGTGTAGGTGAGTGTTTATCCGGCTGTGTGTGTGTGTGTGTGTGTGTGGCCACGCATGTGAGTTCACTGCAGAAGCAGCAGCAGCAGCACTGCAGATACTCCATCCAAGGGCTCTGCTCATCCCTCCCTCCCTCCCTCCCTCCCTCCCATCCCCCCACTCCCCTCGTCCTCATCTCCTCCTCTTCTCTTGGAGAATCCGTTTTCGAGGAGGCAGTCCGTCCGTTCCCATTCCCCGCGGCGGTGTGCGTGCTGCTGCCCGTGGGTTTGGGGAGAGGAGCTGGTCAGGCCACACCTGGACCAGGACATGTGGCCTTCATGATTTTTCTTGCCACGCCAAGTGATGACTTTCTCCAACCAGGCTTACAATTCTACATTCTCCGCCCTCTGCAGGTTTGAAGAAATCCCATCCAGTGGCAGTACGGTGGACTTTTAAAGCCACCCATCCCTCCCGCAGGACTGCCCCCTTTCTCCCCCACCCCCCTGCCCCCCCTTCCAAGCCTGCCACTCATCCTCATTTAAGGATAGGATGCCCGGCTGTGCGCCCCTGTGCTGAGGAGGCGTCGGCGGGCAGCAGCATGGGCGCTGCTCTAGCCGGCATCCCCACCATCCCCTCCGCCACCAATCCGCCACCGCCACCGCCACGCTGCCCCACCGCCACGGGCACCCCCCCCCGGCCCCGCTGATGGGCGAAGACACTGACGCCACCCCGACGCTCAACCACCACGGCTTCCTCCCCGACCACAACTATGTGACTGAAGGTAGGGAGAGGACCCGGGGGAGCTGTTTGGGGGGGCTGAAGTGGGTTTGAGTGTTCTCCCATCTATTCACTGAGCCCTGAAAGAGCCTGTGTGTGTGTGCGTGTGTGTGTGTGTGTGTGTGAGGCAGAGAGTGTGAGTGCCTTATACTGTGGGACAAAACAAGCTTAAGACGGCTTCCTAATCTTTTATAAGCCCCGTGTTGATTAATGTTCAGACCGAGCTGCGGAAAGAGCAAAATAAAACCGTCTTTGGCATGTTTTCTTCTTTTACATCTCCTCTCAAAGACGATTTTCTTTTTGTGTGTCTCACTCTTCATCCCTGTTTACTTGGCGCTTTTTCTTATTCGGCAGGGAAAAATGGATGTGTCCCGGTTTTAGGTGAGCTTATGTTTGTCTTACATTGTGTCTGCAGAGAGGAGGAAATGCTGTTATTTCCTGTAGAATTAGGAGAGTTTTTCAGGATAGCAGGTCAGAAACTTCCAGCACGTTCTTCTGTCGGCTCCTCTTTATAACAGGGTCAAAGGTCAAACTTAATACACATTAGATCTGAGTTGGGGTAACATTGAAAAACCCAGCGGCACACTAGCCAGGTAATCCACGGACGAAGAGTTAGTTCCTCACATCAACTGGACTGTAATGCTGAACACGCTAATCTTACCTTCTCACTAGCTGCTTTGCTCCTTCCTCTGTCGGTTTCTTCCTCTCAGTTTACTGTTTCTCAGACTGGATTATGGTTTGTGGGGGTTGTGAACTTTCTACAACCTCGTTTATCATCCTTATGCTACTTAACAAAGCAAATTAAGCCTCTCGTGTCTTACTGTTGCGTAATTCCACTCACAGTAGGGAGATCTGTACTTCTGCCTGTTGACTGTGTAAGTGAGTGTGTGTGTCTGTTCTATTTTCTGGAGAGTCTTTCTTTGTCTGTGTGTACCAATGTGCTTTTCTGTTTTTTTGTTTTTCCTGAGCAATCTTTGTTAATTTGAGGAAAATCTTTTGATGGCTGATTGGCAGAACGAGCGTTAACTCGCATCACTCATCATATTATTGCCATAGTAACAGTCAACAGTCACAAACGTGCAGCTTTTCATGCTTGGCCACCGTGATTGACAGGCTGTCTCCACCCACCAATAATGGCAGTATTAATTATTCCACACATCTCAGGCATGCACAGACATTGTTCAGGGCGAATTGCTGTTGAGCTCGCACTGAGGTGGACATGCCACCGAGCCCCAACGGTCTGAGAAGTGCTGCGACAAACAATGAGAGCAGGGAGCGTAGCGGGGTGCCCAAATTGTTGCCTAAAATTGAATGCCACAGTCTGATGGCCATCGAGTTGTGTTTCCGTCGCCAATAAAACATGTCATTATCCGCCACTTCCTTCACGTCTGCTCCACCCCCTGTCCACCTTTCATCCAAGTTCACTGGAGCCCCCTGTAATTCCTCCCTCACTTCCTCCCTCACTTCCTCCCCCACTGCCTGCCGTCCTTAAACGCAGCCCGTGGCATCGCCCTGTGCTGCTAAACAATTGTCTCCCGGTGCTCAGAGGGCTGCTCCAGCACATTGTGCAGCTGTGCGCGTGACGAGGACAGGGGGACGCCAGAGCCAGACACGGGGGTTTGAGTTTGCGCTCCGGTGTATTTATCTGTCACTCCATCTTTCTTTGCTTTTGGCCTGGGTTGTGTTCATGCCACGTGTGTGTGTTTCCTCAGGTTTGGATGTGTGTCTGCAAGTGTCTTGTGAGTGCGCATACATAACAGTGTGTCTGTAGATCTTCCCATGGGGATCCCCCCCTGCCCTTTAGCTCCTTTGGGGCGGGGGGGGCCTGACCCCCCCCCCCCCCCCCTGCGCGTTCCTGTCCCTCCCCTCCGTCTTTGCCTTTTACTACCCAATCTAATGTGTTTTGCTTTCCAAAATATTCCCATTTTCAACAACCCCCCCCCCCCTCCCCAGCTGGGGCGCCATTGGCTTCAATGGCAGATGAGAAAATGTGAATGTATTTTTCAATTGAGACACCTCTACCTGTGCTCTATTCTAAAAGCCATAGTGATTCATGTTAGTGGTGAACTGAAATCGTCATCTGTGAGTCAAATCACAGCCCTCTGCCTGTAATGTATTGCTGCACTTTCAGGATAGGAAGAATTTGAGTGAAAATGCCTCTTTATTTAAATGCTTGAAAGGAAAGTTGATCTTTTTTGGAAATGTTTTACTTGCCATTTGCACACCTGCACACAGAACAATGACAGGAGGCAAAAAAGGGAGATGTAAAATAGAAAGCAACAGGAATGAATAAAAGCAAAGTTATAGAAGCTGTACACACAGTGTGACACTGTAAAATACAATGCAGTCAAATTGTATACGTCTTTTTAATCTTAGACCAAGATGTTTGGATTGCTTGTTAACGAATTTCCAGATTTTACCTTGATTTTAGATCAATTTGAGATACATGAAATGACTCATTAATGAGGACAACAGGATTAAATGTGAGAGTGTTATCCAGTCTTTTTGGCATGAGACAATCAGAATTAACTAAATTTTCACAAGCTGATAAATAACATTAGAAAAAACTCAACTTATGGAGGCTCTCCTTATAGGTGTCTATATCTGTTCACTCCTCATGTCTTGCTGAACTTCCCGCCAATCCCCACTTGTGACTATTTCATGTTGCATCGATACAATGTGACCATGAACGCACTACCAGTGGACTTTTTTCTTTTGGTGAGTGCTCATGACCGAATGTGGTGATGTAGTAACTCAGTCCCCACCCTTAACCTTGCCCGGTCCTCCTTCCTTCCTTTACCTTCTGCCTCCCTGTTGCCCTCCTCCCTCCCTTCCTCCCGCCCATCGTTGCTCCTCTTGCAGGGCTGCTCCTGGCTATAGCCTGAAGAGCTCCGCCCATCCCGTCCACCCCTCTCCACCCTGGAGTCCTCCCCCAGGATGTTGAGCCCCATCCAGGTCCTGTGCTCCGACATCACTACCCTTTCTCTGGAGCCTGAGCCGTTTGCCTCTTACACTGAAGGTGTGTGCTCTATCCTCTTCTATCCCAACGGTCGTATCTATGTCTCACACTTGCGCCACGTGACCCCGGGGTGAGATATGAGAGCATGTGTGCACCTGTATGGGAGTGGTGTGCCAGGGAGAGTCTGTGTGTGCATTCATGAGGAGAAGGAGGAGTAATCTGACTCAGGTGAACTCTCCAGTGAGTCTGAGTGTTATAAATATCTCAAACATCTCTTTGTCTCTGTCTACCTGCCTCATCCTTTTAGTGTGTCTATTTTTGTAGCTCCTTTATTTTTGTCTCCGTCTTCCTGCTTTGGTCTGGATTAAATGTTTGATTGGTTTCCTTAAATAGTTTGAGCAGAAGACATCCCAGTTCCTTCAGAGTGTAGCTGTCTGACATTTACTTTAGGTAGATGTTAAGTAAAAAAACATACAAAGCCTTTGTAACTACAACAAGCACAAGCCTCTAAAACATTACATTTGTGAATGCAGGCCGATCTCCAGCTTACGATGAATTTATTTCTTAAAAGGTGTGTTCCACACATGCTTAAACTGGATCGGTTGTTTTTCATTCTAATTGTCTGTGTCTATAACCGTTAAACTCACACCGGCTCGGCTCCATTGTGCTGATGTGTGTTTGCAGAAATGGCAGATTCCCTGCTGTGCCGGCTTTAAATCGCTCCTCTGCACACGTGCGCCTCTAACACAAACACATGAGCTGTTTTTCCTTTTCAGATAACTCCAAAACTGCCGGACAGGGATCAATTTAGTCTTTCCCCACGGCAGTCTCGCCCCTCTCCTCCTACGCTCCCTCCTCTCCCTCACTCCCTCCATCCCATTTATTTCTCTGCAGGGTAATAGAGTACACACACTTGTGCACGCATTCACAGGAAATGTGGGGTGCTTGAGCTACAATATGCTCTCACATTTACCGCCACACACACACGGACGTCTCCTGCTGAGTGGTGGCTTGTCCTCGCTTTTAAGGAGTGTGTGTTTTTGGCTCGGCTTTAATGGTCCGTGTTTACCCACGGCTAAGATTTCTATAATTGGAACGTCTGCTCCCCCTCAGTCCCTATAGAAACCTTAGAAAAAAGGAATTCCCCCTGCCTTCAGCACAACCAGGATTTATTAGATATTGCCATTTACTCAATTTAGTGTTATCTTTAGTAAATTATTTTGTCAAGTTATTCGGATTGCTTTTTTGAGCCAGCAGTTGATAGTTTTGCTCTAACCTGGCTTCGAAAAGCAAGCTGAAGTTAAATGGAACATTTGCCTCATTTCTCCTATTCTGAGCACATTTTTATATCATTTAAATCATTCTCTCCACAAAATGTCAGTGTTTCCTTTTGTCCTTTTGTATTGATGTTAAATACTGGAGGCAGAAGGAACTTGTTGATCTGTGATGTGATCTGATGAAAAAGCCTCAAGCTACAGCAGCCAAGGTTTTCAGCGCTTCATCTAACATCTGATATCTGATCCAGATTCAGGGCTAAATCCTCCTGTTCCACCCTGGGGATTCGTAAATAATAGGAAAAACAATTAAAGAACTCACAAAAAGCAGGATAAAAGATATATGGTTGTTTCTGCTTCGCTTTTCTAGTTTCATTCTTCTTCTTTTTTTATTATGTTTACGATTCTTTTTATGTAGCTAGCTGCTTTTAAACCCTTTATTGTGCATTCAACCGACTGCATGTTTTTTTTATGGGGCTGGTTCCATTCACAACGCGTGGCGCTGAGTGTTGATATACACGGTTTGTGTGGGCACGTGCCCTTTCAGTCACAGTGTGTTCCCTCCGCTTTTGCAGCGTGACAGTGACTCAGACAAGCCTGCCGATGCTAATCTGCTGTTTGTGGGAGACACAGCCTTCTCTCTTTTACTGTAACACATGATCACGTACACCACAAGACAAAGCGTTTACGGGTCCCTCTCACACACACATTTGAGATATGGAACACTGGGCTCTGCCTTGCGGGAGAGAGCCACTGCTGGTTTCAGCACTGGCTGCTCTGTTCATTTTTCTATAGTGCTCTTTTAATAGAGGGCGTGAAAGAGATAGATGAGGCTAAGTTGTGTGAGTGTGCGAGAGAGAGAGAGAGAGAGAGAGAGAGAGAGCAGGAGAGGCTGACAGAGAAACAAAAAGACAGAGAGGGTGGAGGTTGAGAAAAGAGGATGAGAGTGGAGAGCATCTGCTCCATATTTTATTCAGCTATATTGTGTGCTGCTCTTGTGGTTTTGCTTAGCCGAGCTCTTTCTCTGCCTGACTTGACTGGACGTACTTGACACTCGTGCACACACAGAGCTCCGTAAGTGCATGTGCGCATTCACTGCTCCCCGGTGTCCATACAAATGTAGAGATTTCAGTCACATGTGGGTGCTCGCATAAATGAATCTTGTGCATCCCTGCATTGATCATCTGGAGGTTGAAAATGAGCATGAACATGGTGCCGGCTCCATGGAGGTCAGCTGTCCGCAGCCAGTGGCCCAAACGGCAGCAGCATCATTATTTCTCCACGTTGCTCCTTCCTGTGAGGACACAACTGATGAATCCAACTTCCTCCTTCATCAGACTGCCATATACGGCAAACCGCTACGAGTACTGCAGCCACTGGTTGGCTCAGCCCATTACCATGGTAACCACCACTCACCAGAGAAATCCCCCACTCCACCCCCCCACTACCTCATTCTCTTCACCTTCCCTTCCCATCCTACCCATTCTTCCACCACTAGCATCACTACCACTATGCACACCCGCACGTACAGCCAGGCAGCAGAGCGCCGTGGGGGAGGGATGAGAGCCGCAGGGAGGAAAAGAGGAGGGAAACGTGGCAAACCAGAGAAAAACTGCAGGAAAATGAAATGATGGATGACAAAAGAATGCGCAGGATAGGGGAAAAAGACTGACATGGAACTTGGAAATGATTAAAAGCGCCAAGAGACCCGTGTAACAGAAGCAGAAACCGAGGCAAAAAAGAATCAGTGGGTGTGGAACGGGGTGAGAATGCTTGTGTCGGTGTAGAGGCTTAAGAGCAGTCCCTGCCTCCACTCATCATAAAACCGAACTCGCTCAAGGCCACCACAAACAGGCAACCTTCAGCTCTGGCTCTCAATAAAATAAAAAAAAACACTCCCCGTGCTCTATTTTTATTACAGTCTGAACCTGTGAGGACACGTTCTCCCCCATCAGATCTGAGCTCAATAGATTTTTTCATATCTAACCATTTTTGAGAGTAGTAGCTGTTTTTGAGCTTTTGTGACACAAAAAGTCAATAATAAATCCAATAAGTCCATTAATAAATGCTTTATTTTCTTTTAGAACATATGGGATGTACACCGGACGCAGATGTTTGAAATAAATGGGGGAAAAAAGGTCAACAGTCTTTCATTATGAGTCTGACAAGTTAACCACTGCATAAAAAGGTCGGTGTTCCTCCAATAAACATTTATTCAAAGGTCCAAATTTAATTTAGTCCAAACCGACAGCGATTTTAGAGACGGTGCCTAAAAAGCAGAAAGCTGTCAAGTAAAAATATCATCCTGCCAAGATGAATTGACCCCAGGAACACAGCAAATTTTAGCAGAGACTGTCCTACATATTCCTCATAGTGCTTGCATCTTAAAATGAGTTTAACAGAGGTGGAAGAGACACGTCTATATTTCATCAGCCAAGAAGCAGTGAGGAAACAGGGGGAATCAAATATTCTGGCTTGTTCAGTACCGAGAAAGCATACCAGCAGCTCTACGAAGCTTTTAGGTTCGTAGAGCTGGTATTCGAGGTTCTATTGTTAAGTTCTTTATTAACACTCTGAAAGAGGTTTAACAACTAATAGATTTTGGACTAAATCATAAAATCTCCTTCACAAAGGCGTAAAGTCAGGATTGGATCAGTAGACAGAAGGACAGAGAACTCATTACATGCAATATCAAAGCGAACTGAAGCCTCAGATATCCCACATTCCTCCACCTAGCATGGCTGAGAGCCGCGTATGTCATCTTTGGTGTGTTGTGTGATACGTAGAGGACCACTGAACGGTAAATGTTACATTTGCTTTCTTTTTACAGTTTTAGTGGATGAAAGAATCATTTATATAAAAGATAAACGCGGATTCAGAGAAGTTATTCCGCGGACAGTCACGTGTTGCAGTCTGGGATGCTTATCCCCACACCGCTGTGACACTGTGCGTGTGTGTGTGTGTGTGTGTGTGTGTGTGTGTGTGTGTGTGTGTGTGTGTGTGTGTGTGTGTCGCAGTGGATGACAGAAAACACCTGAGCCCACTGTGAAACAGCTGTGCGTGTGTTGTGTGCGTCTTTGGTTTCCTTTGTTTCGAGAGCTCAGACTTTCAGCTTTCCATGTTTGCATCATCTGTCAAATGCAGTTTTATTCCTCACATTACATCCACTAATAAACATTGTTTTGATCACTAATATCCAGATGAACATCTCACGGATGAGTAATGACACGTGGCATGGTCTAATAGCTGCTGTCTGTCTCTCTCCCTACAATTTCACCTCTCATAACCCCCTCCCCGCTTTCTCTCTCTCGGCCTCTCTGTCTTTCCCTGACCAGCCGATATCATCTCCACTGTTGAGTTCAACCATACAGGAGAGCTCCTGGCCACAGGGGACAAAGGGGGTCGTGTGGTCATCTTTCAGAGAGAACCTGAGGTAGGCTCACACACCCCGACTATTTACTCAGATATACAGCTTTTTATTGCAGCGGCCAGAGGGGTGATGAATTCCCTTCCTTCCCTCACTCCCCTCCAGATACCTGATATATTGGTTGATGAATAGTTGATATGTCTTCTGTGTCAGACAGCTTACGACTACAGCTGAGCAACGCTGTGTGGGTCCATCACACGAACAACATAAAGCTGTCAAAAATCAGGTCCAGAGTTCCTCTGTAATGGACACTTGATTTCATTTGCTTGTTTATATTTCTGCAGAGCAAGACGGAGCCATTTTCCCAGGGAGAGTACAATGTGTACAGTACTTTTCAGAGCCATGAGCCCGAATTCGACTACCTTAAGAGTTTGGAGATTGAGGAGAAGATCAATAAGATCCGATGGCTGCCTCAGCAGAACGCCGCACACTTTCTCCTCTCCACCAATGGTGAGGGCAGACAGCTCCCAACACACACACACACACATCCCAGCGGAGCCGGGGCTGAGCATTTAGAAAAGTTTGCTGAGTATGACACAAAGGGAGGGCATTGCATAGCTGCTCTGGCTGAAACAGATGGGTTTGCGCCCATGTGGTGGACTAACACCCCAGACCTTTCTAAACGTCATCAATTACGACAACCTCTATTAACTTATTGTGAGTTTCATGCACTCTTTGATTCAGAAATAAACGATTGCTCAGTTCAGGTTTGGTCTGAATTGGTCTGGTTGAGTCCGTGTTTCTACCCACTAAAACAGTGAAGCCTTGATATTTTCCTCTAACAATCATTAACATCTGAGTGGTAACATGGTGGTGTGGTGGTTAGCACCATCGCCTCACAGCAAGAGGGTTCCTGGTTCAAGTCCTGGGGGGAACTGGAACACTTCTGTGTGGAGTTTTCATGTTTTCCCTGTGTCTCAGGCTTCCTCCCACCAGTCAAAAACCTGCATGTAGGTTGATTGGCCATTCTAAATTGCCCTTAAGAGTGAATGTGCATGGTTGTTTGTGTTTGTGTGGCCGTGCAATGGACCTCTTGCCCATTGAATACTGGGATAGGCTCCAGTCCCCCCGCCACCCCATTTGGGAATAAGCAGTTCAGAAAAATGGATGGAGCGTCTCAGTTTGTCTCAGAGGTCCAAATTTATATTTTACACCCGGAGTTTATGGCTACACTGGAAGATCCATAGATTTACCCTGACAGGCCCGCTATTGATTTCTTTAAGTACTATATTATTTATAATGGAGGGTATAAAAAATGTAGGAGCTGCTTCAGCAGCCGGGCATCGACTTGCTGACATGATTTTCCCGAATGATTTAAACAGTCTGATTGTCTGTTGAACCTGAGACAGTTTGATTTTGTCCATGTTCATATCAAGCTCGGTTTTCGGTCTGGTCAGACATTTTTATGTAGCAGTTAATCAGAAATCATCAAATAAACATATCATATCATCAACGTACTGTTAAGAATAGACGTCCTTTAGAAGCGGGATGTTTTTACCTGTAAATCTATAGACTGAAATTGAGACAAACTTTAACATGACCTTTCCTGGTTGGACGTAAGGAACTGATTTCTCAGTTAGGTCCTGAAGGCAGCTCAGCAGCTGCGGGTGTTTCAGGAAGTTGGAAAGAGATTGCAGTGGTTCCCAGAACAACCTAATAAATCAGAGACGTAATTTATACTTCAGTGATTGTTTCTCTTCGGGTACATTTCAAAACATAAAACATGCCTGCGCCTCCACACAATCTGCGGGAAGCTACTGCATACGTGGATTTTACACAGAAATCTAGTTTCTGACAAAGGTACCAGACAAAGGTGGTACACAACAAAAACCTTTTTTTTAAAGCTAATTTTTTTTTATTTAATGCACTTCCGTTTTTCAGATAAGACCATTAAGTTGTGGAAGGTGAGTGAAAGAGATAAACGTCCAGAGGGATACAACCTAAAGGATGAAGAGGGCCGCATCAAAGACATTTCTACTGTCACATCCTTACAGGTATCTATCTATCTATCTATCTATCTATCTATCTATCTATCTATCTAT
>CAJRST010036666.1:9646542-9719376 GCA_907169785.1 Menidia menidia
TCTATCTATCTATCTATCTATCTATCTATCTATCTATCTATCTATCTGGTTGTGTATCCTGTCTGGTTGAACAATAGAAGTGGGTCACAGTTACAGCTGTGCTTGCATGTACAAAAATGGGTCACTGGCACACGGTGCTGGTGAGTTTGTGTGTGGGGGTGGTGAAGTCCTTTATTTTCCCTGACACACAAAACGTCTGCGCTGGATGTGAATTAGCCATCATCTTGAAATGAGCAGTTAAAGCTTTTCAAACAGCGGATCAGTCTGTCCCTGTTTGTGTAAGCTCACACAGTGTCTTCATGGAGGTCTGACATAGCATGTTTGATGGTGAGTGCTGCGGATTAAGAAAGAATTAATAAAAATGCTGCCAAACACGACTTGAAGGCTCTAAATTGCCTTTAATCTTGCCATCCAAAAAGCTATTTTTCTTCTGTTGTTAATGTATTATTGATGTTAAAAGGCAGCTTGGCTTTAAATATTAATGTATGATTCAATGAAATTATCTCAGTTGAATGTGTGCAACACATCTTGCTGATTTTTCTTCCTCGAAGCAGAAAGATTAGATGATAATTCGCTCCGTGTCCTTGCCAGGTGCCAGTCCTGAGGCCCATGGACCTGATGGTGGAGGTGAGCCCACGGCGGGTTTTTTCCAATGCCCACACCTACCACGTCAACTCCATTTCCGTCAACTCGGACTACGAGACCTACATGTCAGCTGATGACCTGAGGATCAACCTCTGGCATCTGGACATCACTGACCGCAGCTTCAGTATCCTTTTGTGTGTTTCTGTGCGCCCACTTAGATCAGTGATCCAAGAACACTTACACAACGCACTCCCATACTGCAAACTCTACTTTGTTGCATGTATAAATGCACAAAGACGCACATCACTGGGGGAGGGGAACATTCTTGCGGGGTAAAAATGCATTTTAATGAATAATTTAGCAGCCGCATAAATATTTTAGCATATTTTTTAGTTCTAATCCAGTTCAGTAGTCATATCCCTGACCCAGACAGAGTTTATTTCATTTCAATTTATCTGAATGGGGAATTACTTTCCTGCCAAAAATGCCCCCTAGATATACTTTTATTGGTATACTTTATCCGGCTGTAGAATATTTACATTGGATTGGAATTGCTTACATATACAGGGGGGGTATTGCTTGTGTTATGTGTGTGGATTGTGGGCCTTAGATAGAGTTCAAATGAATGAAAAGACTGTGATTAGTTGAAGCTGAAGCAGCTGATGCTCTGTTGTTTGCCTGAGCGATGCCCTCTTCTATCAGACATCGTGGATATCAAACCAGCCAACATGGAGGATCTGACTGAGGTGATCACAGCCGCTGAGTTTCACCCCCACCACTGTAACCTGTTTGTCTACAGCAGCAGCAAAGGGACGCTACGCCTCTGTGACATGAGGGAAGCAGCACTTTGCGACAAGCACTCCAAACGTGAGTAAAACCGGCATGTTCTTAGATGATCAAAACATGTTTATGTGTTTTACAGACACAACAGGGCTTTTACTATGACTTTAGACTAATCTCTTGACCCCTCCCTGGCAGCCAAAATTGGCAGATTACAAATGTACCAAAAGCATGGATTCTGTTGCATCTGTGATGCCAGTTCCATCCGTATCACTACATGATCAATGACAACTTTTGGCATTCCCAGATTTTTCCATGGACTATAGCATCATGACAGACATATTGCAGTGCAATGGGCAACATGCTCCTCCTTCAGGACAGTTTTTCTTTCAGCTAACACTGTATGGTTGAAATGTGAAATTAATATTCTAATTTTTGCAAGAGTAGTCTGATTCAGTATAATTCCACCCTGGCTGCACGTCCCAGATCCCCATCAACATCAAACTTTAATCATAATTCAGTTTCCCTTCGTCCGACGTCTTGGAAATAATGTTTGAGCGAATCCATCCAGTAATTGTGCCAACAAAAAGATATAACTTTCCGACAAAACAGCCCAAAGTAATTAATCCCATTTGCCCAGTTTGTAAATTGAGTTTTATTCTCGTGAACGAATTCTAACACAATGACTAATTGGCTTGCAGAACAGTATGTTGTGTCATTGTTAGCATTTAGGTCACAGTGGATCCTTCTTAGTTTGCTTGATTTTTGTAGTCTGGGGGTTGATGAGCTGACTCACTTTGTGAATATCTGAAATCTGTGAGATGTCTGGGTTTCTCACAATATGGGAGCACAACGTCTCGGGTTTTCCCATCCTTCAACATCCTCTAAGGGCGAAAATTCAATTGAGGGTGCATTTTTCTTAAGGCTCATGGTATCCAAGGTTTCTTTTCCACTATCTTCTTGCTGAAGTTTGTCTCATCGACTTATAGCCCTGGCCATGAGTCACTGGCGTGGTGCTTATTCAGAAGCTGTGCTCCACAGACAGTCAGGGCGATCAGTTCTGTGCTTCATTGTAAACTTTCAGAGAAAGTTAAATCCGTGTCTGTGCACCACAGTGTGATTCACCTGCAGTGTGTTTCTCCTAATCATTTGGCTCAATTGCTCTCCTCTAAGTCCATCTCTGCCACCCTTTGCAGTGTTTGAGGAGCCGGAGGACCCAAGTGCCCGCTCCTTTTTCTCTGAGATTATCTCCTCTGTGTCGGACGTGAAGTTCAGCCACAGCGGACGCTACCTGCTCACCAGAGACTACCTGACAGCCAAAGTCTGGGACCTCAACATGGAGAGCAAGCCCCTGGAAACGTACCAGGTGTGTGACCGATTCTGCAGGACAAACAGGAAGAAAGACACTGAAAAAAAAACACCTTTTTAAAAATGACTATCCGTACACAGGTAATACAGTGAAGTTTCTCTCCATCAGGGAGCACATTTTTTGACCATATATACTGAGCAGTAGTCACACTGAAACATTTTATACTGAATAAATTCTTAACCTGTAGAACAGGAATACCTTCAGATATTTAGCCATTCTCAAGTCTTCTAAAACTGTAGTCTGTTTTTCTGTCCCATCTTCATATCAACATGACTTTCAAAGTCGAAAGTTTAGCTCTTTCAAACAGAGAAAGATCTCAACGTATCTTTTAGGCACACGTTGAAACTCCTGAAAAAGTCACATACTGACAGAAGTAAATGTTGTATTAAGCACTATTAAGCACTTTTGAGCTGATATGTCTGACCCTCCACACTTCTTGTTAATACATTATTTCACGTATTCTGATCTTTTTGAAAACTTTAGGGTAATTTATGTTGTGGGCCAATTAAAACGAATACATTATGATGTGCATTCATATCATAAACATGTTTTGGATTAGGAACTGTATATGTTCACATAGCCTAATTCTGAAAGTTAAAAATAAGTATTCTAATAGAATAATAAATTGAAATTTAAAATGAGTTAATGCCCTTTAAATGCAAAGTGTTCTGACTTGAATCACACTTGAATTGTTCATGCTGTTGAGTGACTGGCTGTCCCTTTAGTGAAAGGGGGGCATCATCATCCGGAAAAATATGCAGAGCTGTAGAAATGAGTCATGGGTAGAAGGTTGCCTCACACAGTCACAGTACTTACAAACGATTGAATTTCTCCAAGACCTTTCAAAGATGATTGAATTGATTGCAGGCCAAAAAAAGCACTCCTCATCCACATTAAATCAGTAAGAAACCCTCACTGGGGTCAGCTTTACAACGTAGGATAATAATCTGTAGTAATACGGAAAATCAAACGGTAAACCACCTTTTGTGAACACTGTGAGGGACAGAGAGTAACAATACTTGATATGCTGTTGAAAATTAAGTTGATAAATGAGTGTTGTTCTGTTTGTTTTATTGTAATCTTTTTGTGTCACTACAGAGTGTTAACAACAAGTCTCTCAAGCTTCTGTTTATCCATTTCTGGATAATAGAAGTGTTCATCATCCTTCTCTCTGCCTGTGTGTTTAATATTCCTGCCGTGGGCACTTTGGTGAACATGAGAGCTGTGAACGTGTGTGTGTGTGTGTGTGTGTGTGTGTGCTCCATGTGTGAGGGCCTACGAGGCAGCCAGTAGTGGGAGGCTAAGACGCACCAGGCCTATTTATAGGCCACCGAGCCTCCACTCATAAAGTAAAGCAGGAAGAAGGGATACCTTACACAGTGGCTGACATCTAGATCTGCAATGCAGCACGGAGCGGGAGGAAGGGGGGGTGGGGGGAGACGGTGGGCGTGGGAGGGAGGAACGATAGTCTGATGAAAGGAGGAGAGATGTTTGGGGAGAGTAATTGATAGGCTGGCAAGGGTTGTACCATGGAGAGGAGGGAAAAAAGAATGTTAATCATTTTTTCATGTGAATTACTGCTTGAATTAGTATTAGACAAGGGCTGGTATCCATCTAAGTCACAGTTTTGTAAAAGAATTTGTAGACAACAAATTGTTGTGTTGTTTTCAGCTATACATTATTCAAACAAAGGTTATATCTATTGTGGGTTATAATTACTTTAAGGGAGAAAGAACTCTTCGTTTTTTTCCATTGCCAACAGAAAAAAAAAGGAAACTTATGGATCTTATCCTGGTGAGAGGCAGTACAGAACAGGTTGCCAGTCACTTTGAAAATATCACCTGACACATGATACGCTACATTATGGTGGAGTATTGTGGCTCTGGGTTTTAGATTTATGAATTTATCAAATATCTGCAGCTATTTCAAAGGGAAAATTTCAAAAACTGGTGTAACATTTGAGTGTCCATCTCTGAAACAGACAGACACGTTTTTGTGATTAAACCTTTAGGCCATTAGGTATGTCAGCATTCTGAAAAAAAATCATCAGCTATGTCTGGCATCATATAAGGACATGAAATGTGCTGATGTTGTGTCCAGTATACAGAAGAAACCTTTGTATTTAGGGTTCAGAATAATTGGACAGACGAAGATTGTGGTGGTCAGTGGGAAGAAGACCCCAACAGTGAATGAAATCCAAAACAGGTTTACTTTTAGCCTTCTGGCCCTGCTCAACAAAGTCTAAATTCAATTATCTGACCAGTGATATAGGTAACTATTTCCAAATGGCTGTCTCAAAATAAATCTAAAAAGACTGAAATAGGATGTAGAAAAATTCTAGAATTTCAAGATCTGACCTCTATGCTATCCTATTTTGGAGATTCGCACCCATTTTCCTTCTGGAACACAACAATGCCGCAGTGAGCGAGGAGATATTAATTCTGGTTGGCACTTTTTTTCTTCAATCATAGTTTGAGCACACTGGGGGAAAAAAAAAAAAAAAACGCCTCCTAGCTCCAGCTGACATCGTCTCTTTCGACCCTGTGTAAAAAGAATTGTCCCGGGGTTTGATGTGCTAGCGTGGGGCGACCTCAGCTTGACCGCTCATTGATTGCAGCGCAGCTGTTGACTGCTGACTCCATGCAGAATGGGAGAGGTGGAGCCCAATTCTGCAGCACAGGGGGCTGCTGAAAGGGGCTGGATTTCCAACCCTTGCATCACCCAACAGACACAGTGCTGACACAGACAGGTCACAGGAAGTCATCGGTCAGTGTATTTGTATGTTTGCTCACAAGCCAGTTTCGGTTTATCACCTCCTGCCCCTGAGTGCTGGTGTTAAGTCCTCTGTTTGGGAGGTGTGTGTTACAGCAGGGCTGGATCGGATGGATGCAGTCTGTTTTGAGTTGTGTGTATGTGCGTGTGTGTGTAAGTATGTGTGAGTGTCTTCTATTCTCTATTTGTAGTTCACACTGGGAGTCAGTACCTGGGAATGAAGCTGCTCCGCACCAGTCCCATTTTTGAGCGTTTCTGTTTGCCTGTGTTCTTTCAGGTTCACGATTACCTCCGCAGCAAGCTGTGTTCCCTTTACGAGAACGACTGCATCTTTGATAAGTTCGAGTGTGCCTGGAATGGCTCAGACAGGTACCTGATGTGATGTGGGATATTTGTGTGTTTCTGTGTCCACGGAAAAAACAAACTATTAGCTATTTTCAGACACATTTTACGCTCCCCCCCCCCCCCCCTCCCTTATTTAGAGACAGTTCTCCTAAAACAACAAAGCAATACATAAAAAAAGAAATAGACACTTGATCTATTGAACAAAAACTTAAATATCCACACCAAACTGCTCTCTGGCGCGTGCCCAGCCAGGACGGCTCAGACAGAAATGTCCATCAGACGGAAATGTCTGAGCCACACAGTAATGGCTGTTGCTGCTCCAGAGTTCCAGTGTGCAGATGGGAGAATTTTATGGGATGATCATCTGTGCAGCACTCTACCCATCAGGTCTTTATAGAGGATTAACCAAATGAGAGAAAGCAATTTGGCTTTTAGTGTTTGAGTGGTCAACTGCACCGACCTGCCACGGCTTCTCTGAAAATCCTTGAAAATGGCCGACCGTGCTCTTTTTCTCCATCCTCCAACCTGGTGGAGAGTTGCTGCCAAACCTGAACGATATGTAAGCTGTGGTTAAGATCACATGCTATGAACAGGATGATGAAACAGGTTTACGTTTTTGGTTGTACCTGATGAGGGGAGGCTCTGAAGTTAGTGTTTCCAGCATATGTTCTTATCCATGTACAAGACTTCTCTAACTGGAAACTCGATTCTAAATCTTGACCGCTTCTTCTCCCCTGCTCTTCCCAGCGTGATTATGACTGGAGCCTACAACAACTTCTTCCGCATGTTCGACCGCAACACCAAGCGTGACGTGACCCTGGAGGCCTCGCGGGAGAGCAGCAAACCCAGGGCCGTCCTGAAGCCGCGGCGGGTGTGTGCAGCCGGGGGGAAGCGCCGGAAAGACGACATCAGCGTGGACAGCCTGGACTTTACCAAGAAGATCCTCCACACAGCCTGGCATCCCAACGAGAACATCATCGCCATCGCTGCCACCAACAACCTGTACATCTTCCAGGACAAACTCAACTCGGAGATGCATTAACGGACAGGTGGAGGATTTGAAAGAGTTTACACTCAAACACACAACTATGCTAGAATGTACATTATCATCACACAGCCACACACCCAGGAAGATGCCTCTGACACACATATACACACACACACACCATCAGAATACACACATCTACTCCCTCACCTCCTCCTCAGCCTCCCAGAGCTGAACGGACCCATTCAGGGCGAGAAGGGGAACTTGCTGGATTACGCCGTGGATTACAGGTTGCAAAATTGTCTGAGCTGTGGATTTCTTTCTTGTTTAGCCTGTGGATTGTGCTTGATGGTGTGTTAATTGTTCAGTTTCTGAGGGGTTTCAGCCTCCCCCCCCAGACAAGAGAGACGTTTACATTTTTTTCCCGTTTGTTTTTTTAAAAACCTTTTGGCTCTTATGCCTCCTCCTCCTCTTCCTCCTCCTCCTCCTCCTCCTCCTGTCCTCAATGTGTTCGTGCGCTGGAGCAAAGCCTATTCTTATCCCTTGCCCACTGTTTTGTGTATCAAAAACCCTCCGTGGTTGTCTACCAGCACTGATGAGAAATGGGGCATTTATATAACTGGCTGTTTGTCTGATTTCAAATCGGCCGTTCTGTTTTTTGTGACTTCTTGTTAAACGATGTTGCCGACGGCGGTTCTGATGACAGCGTGAGGAGACGCTGGCGATGTGTGAGGATGTACCTGTAACCCTCCCCTCAGCCCACGTTTGCCACGTCCCTCCCTGATTCAGGAGAGCTGACCAAAAGCTGGGCTGTGCTAAGCGAGGGGAAACAATCACGGTCCTACAGACGGAAGCAGAAGTTAGTAGAATTATTACAACATGAGGATGCACATTCAAATCTGCAACAGTGTGTTTTCAGGATGAATGCTCTCCCTGTTGGAACAGGGCTGATCCTCTCTGATCGTGGTTTCTGCTTGTGTTCTGGGGCTGTGTTTTGTGCTGCTTTGACACTAAATATGTTAAACTCAGATCAAGCAAAAATAAGAACAAAAATAAAATAAAAATGTCAATAAAGGTTTCAATAATCGAGCAAAAAGATGCTGCATGTCGAACAGATTTAGCCTAAGTATTTAGAAATTGATTGACTGACTTGGTTGCCTTCTTAACCATCTAGACCCAGCTGTACAAAAGCTTCAAGGGCCACGGGGCTCCTCACAGCACGAGTAACCATAGATTACCGAGCCCGTCCTATGTTTATTTGTGTCCTTGGACACAGAAGCATGTTTACCAGTGTTGGGTTCAAACATGTACACGTCCATTTTGAATGAAGCCGTCCACAAGTCAGTTTCTGTTCACTGAAACTGAGAGCCAAGAAAAATGGGGAATGTCTCAGATAAATGTTGTATTTTAAAGGAACAAAAAAAAAAAAAATCAAGGAACCTCAATGGTGTCTGTATATATCAGCTCTGTTTCTGACATGTTTGGGGTTTTGTTTTTCTATCAACCAACTGCTGACTCAGCCGTCTGTACCGATGACTGTCCCCAAAGCTACAGCGAAGAGATAGTACTGAAATCTCTTTGGCCTTCCTCACTGTTTACTTTGCAGATGTGCAGATATGCTTATTTTTAGAAAAAGTGTTTTTCTTTTATTTGTTTGGAACATCCGTCAGCTGTACGCCACGTCCCTAAAAAAAACTAATGTTGATTCAAATATTTTTGTCTTACTCTATGTTGACATGATTGTCCAATGGGCAGTTATAAATGATGTTAATACGCTTTTTTTCTGAATAAAGATTTCAAAGAAATTGCATCCAATGAGGGCACTGCCGTGATTTTTATTGTTGTGTTCAGCAGGCCAAATAGAGAATGGTGAGGCGCCACCCACAGTCCCTATGTGCTTATTACATAGAGAAATAAAAGGTTGCAGAATGTAAACATCCTTCATGACCAGCACGTGTCAGTGTCATTTAAAAAAATAAATCCCATGGACACGAACAAACTGATTCTTTTGAAAGTTCTCAAAATCAAAACAGCATCCATAGCTGAAACTCTGAAATGTGGCCTTAAGAGCAAATCATGTTTGTCACACAGAATTAGCTCCAAACTGTGTTCCAGATTGATATAATGCAGGACAAATTTAATGAAAACATCAAAGCCAATCATGTTCCAATGTTTATAGATCACAGTATAGAAAACAGTAGTGGCAGCCTGAAGTGCAACACATCATCACATAGAGACTTTAAATGTGGAGTACATTCAATCCCTGCACAGCAGAGATGGGAATAAAGGGAAAAGGAATATTTAGACAGCGATGAGAAGAAGACATAAAATTGATTTGAACCCTTATCTAAATAGCGTTTTAAGTAAAGATCTTTTAAGTAAATATTTGAGAAATTTACGTCTGTTGCAAATTATGCCCCGTGATAACACGATATTCACTTTTTGTTATTACTTTTTATGTTGTATCTTCTGTCTTGTTGTCTTCTTGCCTTTTTCTAGAGAAGTATTTGACATTTGGACATCCAAATACATCCTAATGCTTCACATGAGCAGATACAACACCACATCTGTGTGATCTCTGAGATATAAATGGCACTTAAAAAAAAAAAAAGAGGTTAGAGCAGAAGTTGGGAACTGAGATTAGGCCTTCCTAAACAATGTCTAAACACAGGCTGTTTTTTTAAGGCACTTGAGACCACGCCACTTCAATAAGGACACTCCACACATATATTAAATATAAGCTTAAACTATTTAAAGTTTACAACAACTTTTCCTTCGGTAATTCTAATGTTTAAGACAGTTCACCAAACAAATTGTAGAATCTTAATATTGACGTTTTTGGCTGCAAAATGTCAAGATATTCATCAGCATATATGAGAATATGAATTAAACAAAGTGTTTGTTTGGCAAAGAAAAGAAAAGAAAAATCACACTGACTTCATTAAGAGTCACTTTGATGAACACACAAGCAGCTTACATCCAATGAAATGTTTATGTTTTAGTTACACAACAAGGGATATTGATGTGTTTCCTTGTGCAGCAATAGGCAGTATGACATTATTAGATTGTGTTTCTGCTCTGTTCCTTTCATCATATGTGGGGTTTGGCTTGAAAACTATAAGAATGCGAACCACACACACACACACACGCACACACGCACACACATGCCTGAGGTCACATCAATGCTATCTATGGTCAATAAGTCATTCATATTGCAGTTAACAGTGTTTATACAATCATTAGTGTTCCTCTGCAGAAAATAGTTATGAGGACTTATGAGGACTAAAAGTCCTCCTCTGGCACAGTCTCTGTCTCAGTCTCTGAGTGTTGCTCTAGCTGAGCGGTCAGAAAAGGGTTGAAGAAGAAGTCAAAACCAAACTGGAGGGCATTCTGAGCCGTGCGCCTCCAGTCGTGTTCAATCTTGTACTGCCTGCGGCTGGGAAGCTGGGTGTCCCCGCACGACAGGCAATGGATGGCTTTCATTTCAAACACGGGCCACTTGGAGCCCAGGCGCCCCTCCAGAATGGTGCTGAACTTCACCAGACTGCCCGTGTTCAAGTGGAGGAGCAGGGACTTGAACTCATTGCTTGCCCGCAAAACGATGTCCTTTGTGGCATCCTCGTCCTCTACGATTGTGCCGTTCCTGGTCTTCCTCTCCAGCGGCATGCCCAGGGTGACCTCAAACTTGTACCGGTCGAATCGTTTGACATGGCATTCGTGCTTGGCCAGTTTCTTAAGTTTACAGAGCGCATCCCCCGGAAGAGGAGCAGGAGCGGGCAGTGGCTGCGGCTCGGCGGTGGCGTTTTTTACGTCGTCGCACTTAGGATAGGGTTCGCCGTACAGGCACCGCATCCAATTCCCCACGAATACGGGCAGCAGGTTAATAACCGACTGGGGACCGTTCTCAATGTCGGTCACCCGGACGTATCTGAAGCGTCCGGTCCAGGTGACGCGGTGTCCTTCCAGGTGGGAGCAGAGGATCTGCGTCTGGGCCATGTTTGACTCTTTCCAGGCCAGAGGGCCGCACAGGTTGCTGTACTCAGGCCATGTCAGGGTTGAGTTGTACACCTTCATTCCTTCAGATCTGTAGACGTACATCCAGCAGAAGAGCACCACCGCACTGAGCCACACCAGGATGAGCTTCACAATGCTGCTGCGCGACAAAGAGCGAAAAACCACGATGGGGTTGAGGCTGAAACGGGTCCACAGCCTCAGCACTACCGGGACAAAGCAAATGGTCAGTGTGACTACCATCTTGGTGACCTCCAAAGTCAGAAACCACTGCACCAGCTGGATTATGAGCATCGCAGCCAGACCCAGAGAAAGTATGGGGAGGGCAAACAGGAAGAGGAAGTATCCCACACAGGTTCGGATGAGACCTATGGCTGATGCATTATTAAGGAACACCAAGCAGAGCTCACACCAGGTGAAGCAAACCAGATAGGGCACCAGGCACAGGTAGGTGCCCTTAAAGCCTCTCAGCTGGGCCATGCGGAAGAGGAGATAGAAAAGGTGTCCATACAGGAGGCATGGCACCCCCAGGTTTAACGCCACGGCATCTCCAAGAGGCACCGAGATAAACGTTGTCCCAAAGAACCTGAGGAACCAGAAGGAGTCTGGCAGGAGGTGAGTGAGGGAGCATGCTCCAGACAGAACCTCTGTGAGGAGGGCTCTACGGGCGAACAGCTGGGCAGAGGCGTGGAGGCTGAGGAAGGCAGTGACGGTGAAGAAGAGAGCGATGGCGAACAATTCAGAGCAGGGGATCCAAGATTTATCAGCAACGGGGAAGGAGAAAACGACAAAAACCACAGACAGCAGGAAATACCTGGAAAAACAGAGACTGGTTGTTTCCTTTTCTTTTTTTCATAAGAAATCTCTAAACAATACATTTTTCAGGGTAACAGAGTTGAACTTACAGGTAGGGCTCCAAGTGTGTCCATCCAAAGTTGGTCTCAGCCTGCTCCAGATCAAGACTGGGTTCAAAATGAGCGAGCAGGTCTGTGAGAGCCCTGAAATTTTCCCACGCCTTTGAATTCTGCAGAGAAAATGTATGGTTCGGATTTCCTCTCAAGAGCTTTTCATTTATAGATGGAGAGGCTTGAAATTACTACGGTTGCTCATTCAGCTCGCTAACCTGGAAAACACGCAGTGTGCAGATGACCATGGAGAAGAAGGACAGGTAGAAAACCAGCAGAGGGATGAGGAAGATGAAGAACTCGATGGTGAGGTTGGAGATGATAAAGAAGAAGATGAGTGCATTAACGTGGTGCGTTGGGATCAGGGCGCTGAGCCACTGCATGCCCGCTCGCGATGCCCAGTCGATGAGATGCTCCTTAATTTCAAGCAGGGTGTACAGGGGAAACTTCAGTAGCTGTGGGAAAAACAGGAAATAAGATGATCTAAATGAGCAAACAGATACCAGGGTTTTCATTTGATTTAAAAAAAATATGTATTAACAAATGGATGCACATCGACTGGTCATGAAAAACCAGTGGGATGATTGTGATATAAGGATGTGAGGGAAAGCACATGAGGGAAAGACAGTTAAGCCTTTGACAACAGAAACAGACTAAATAATAGCATGTTTGCATCCTTTTTCCGCATGTGCGCTGAAAGGGAGAGGGGAAAACAAAAGGACAAGAGGTCAACACAACGGCCACAGTCAGTCTCCCACCTTCTGATGCATCGGCAGCTCGTCTGGATTCTTCACCACCACGTCATCATCATCGTCATCATCGGCTGCAGCAGTCAGACGGTCAGACGGCGTGATTCCCTGAGCATATCTCTTTGTCATCTCAACAAACTCGTCAAGGCCCACATCCGAACTGGCTGCAGAGCAGGACAGAGGACACTCTTATTTTCATTGGTTTGCCTGAGTTTCAGAAACAGGGGACGGAGATAACACTTGTTTCATACACTGACCCTCACTGCTGACCATAGTCTCCAGGACTCGCCTTTGTTTCTTAGCAGAGCTGTTGAGTGGACCACGGAAGAAAGGTATGCCTGCAGATAGAGGATGGTTAATGTGAAATTATTTTTGACAAAGTCTCCCACAGACTAGTATCATGAGGACTGAAATTCAGTTGACCTACCTGTACCCGGTTCTGTATGGACATGTTCAACATTTTCCAGCAACTCAGAAACTGCCACTGACTTCTTCCTCTCTGGGTTGAGCTTCCAGTACATGAGCAGAGCGGCCTTCCTGACTCCTCTTTCATAACGTGTCTCCATACACAACTTCTTTACATCCTCAAAGTTCTCCAAGGTGATACCTTAGGGAAAGAAAAGACACTAAGAAACCAAAAAATTCACTTTTTTCTAAGGTTTTAGTTAGAGGATAGCAGTAGAAAACTTCCCCCTACCTTTCCTGGAAGATAAGCACTGCTGCAGAAGTCTGACAGCATCTTTTCGGCCCTGTTTGGCAGCCTGGATCAGCCAAGTGACAGCAGTACAATTGTTCAGCTCTTCATCACTTTCCTCTGCCAGAGCCAGGAAGTAACGGCCCATCTGAACACGCGAATGAATACACGCTCAGAAACTTGCCAGAGAAGCATTAGTGTGACACAGGGAGCTGTCCTTCCTGTAACACTGACTTTAAAACCACATTTGTCATGGTGTGACTGATCTGTCCTGTCTTCACCGTATGGCTGACAAACAGCCTTTGCAATAAGTTAATATCACTGACCTTAGTTTGTGCTTTTGCATCACCCGACTTTGCTTTTGCCATTAAATCCTCCAAAGTGACCTCCTCCTCAGCCTCCTCTGAAACAGAAAATCCTTCAATGAACACATTTCATCGTTTGTACTGGAAACTAGTTTGAACTGGTGCCAACATGCATCCTGGGTGGTGTGATCACTAGTGGAGAGCTCTACAAACACATGTGGCTGCACTCAAAATGTAGCTTTTGGCCACTTAACAGCCTGACCTCTACACAAGCAGCAGTTTGGACGGAGGTATTCTCACTCATGAAGAAAACCTCCAGCTCACCTTTCAGACATTGCTCCGAGATGCCAACGATGGAGCTGTGTGTGCAACACTTGAAGGCTTAATAACCGAAGCATTCTATATATCCCATAAAATTTGATGATATTCGAGGCACAAAAATCACGTTAAAACTTAAAAAAAATCTCTATCCTGTCCTCTCACCTCCCAACCGTGAAGGTGCATGACAGCGGATCCTGAGTCTGGTTCTGTTTGAGGTTTCAGCCTGTTGAAAGGGAGCTCCCTCTACTGTAACCCACTGGTCCATGCATGCTCAGGATAAGGGACTCAAGTTCCAATTTAATCCTATGGCCTAAAACTGGGCAGGCCAGTATTTTATGACTGGGAATTATGAAATATGAATACATCTGATTAATTAGGCTATTAATTTAGGGCACAATACATTTAAATAAACTAGATCTAATTAAGTGTTGAGTTTTCTGGAGTAAATTGAGATAACCCTGACTCAATGATTATGGTAGAGAGGGTTTTTTATGCTTCCTCTAAATATAAATAAATATAAATAAATATGGTCTTAATGCATTTTTAACGCACCCTTTACTACACTCTGCAAATATTGTCCAGACGAATTTAAACGCATCCCTAAGCTCATTCCAGAAACAGTTGGCCTTGATAGGACTGACTATTTTTAATCATGCACCTCTTTCAGCCAGTGATTTCTGCTCCTCTCATCTCCCAATTCTCCAGAAGAGGTTAAGCTGAACATATACTGTATTTACTTCAAGTAAAATAATAGTAAGATCTCTCATTTGGAGGAAGAAAATGGAAATTTCACTTCTGCTGTACACTGGCAAGCCATTTCTGTGAGTGTGCTGGCAGCCTGAAGCTAAAAAAAAACATTACTGATATCTAGGGACTTCCATCAGATGCCTTCCAACGCTCCTGGTGCGGTGGTCATACTTCAAGACTCTACTTTAAACCCTAAAATAAATATACAAGCAAAAATAACTGTTTGCTTTGCAGTTTTAGAAGCAGCTGCTGTTTCTACTGTAGACTTACTGTCATTAAGTTATTTCCTTGTTTGATATTAGAATAAATAATATTTGTCACAAAAGTCACTATAATTATCATTAGAATTAGTTTGGAGTGTATTTCTTGCAGGTATAGAATCGAAGCTGAAGTTGACTGAGGTGTCAAATTTAATATGTTCCCTCTATATTTACATATCTTCATATGATTGCAAAAAATGCCTAGCGAACAGATGTGTCATTTCTAGTTCTGTCAACCATGTGTAGTCTATATGGTACATTTAGTCAGGAAAAAAAGGGTTTTCCTCATAAGCAAAGAGAGTGAGAGAGGCTGCTTTACATGTAGTGTTAAATGTCAACGGTTGTCATAGAGACACCGCAACCCGCACAGCAGCATGGGGAGTGTTTGCACTGATTGTGGATTGAGAATAATGTGAAACCATTTAGTGAGGCGTTTGCTTTAGGTCAGATGTCTGAGCTTGACTCTCACCTGGTTCAGGTGTGGGAGGCTGATGTGAGGCTCCAGCAGCAGCAGCACCTGAGGATCCAGTTAGGAGATTCTCTGAGGAGGTCGCATTAAGCTGAGATCTGCCCAGCTGGCGAGGAGCTGATGGCGTTGGCTTAGAGAGGGAGGAAGAGCGGGAATGAAGAGCAGGAGAAGTCTGGGGTGAGCCACCGGAGGAGGGAGACGTGGGTGTGGCTGGAGGTGTGGGTAGTGTGAGTTTAGGT
This sequence comes from Menidia menidia, assembly GCA_907169785.1. NCBI lineage: Eukaryota > Metazoa > Chordata > Actinopteri > Atheriniformes > Atherinopsidae > Menidia > Menidia menidia. The sequence goes on from CAJRST010036666.1 coordinate 9,662,079, forward strand.
GTAAGCGAGTCTGGGGTTGACATGGTGGCCGATGAGCTGAGGGAAGAAGAGCCCGGCCTCGTGGCGGTCGGAAAAGAAGGGCTGAGTTTTGACGGAAAAGGATTGCCAGTAGGTGAAGGTTCCATGGCTGAAAAGACATCAGAAAAAGCAAGAGAGTTTGTTTAAGGATTCACCATTCAAACTTATTTGATAAAGAAAGTTAACATTAGTGGAAAATAACAGAGTGAGAGTGACACAAGTGGACAACACCTGTTGCAAAGATCACTTTCACTTGTCACTGAATCCAAAATCCAGCCACTCCACTCTTACTGTGTAACTAAACTGCAGAGCAGGAGTAATGTTTTCAGAATAACATGCAACTTTCACGAATCTATGGTGTAGAATCTGTTTTATGCTGTAGAGCAGACACTAAAGTGACAGGAATAAATGGTTATAACAGCCTGTCCTTTCTGTTTCGGGCGTGTACTGAACCTTCTTTTTCGTTTGTTAAAAACATGTACACTTATTAAACATTGTTGATTTGCTCTTTTTCGCAGAAGCTTTTGTTATCATCGGTATCAAAGCTGTCATGTGCTCTGCGGTCTATTTTAGAGCTCCGAAGCAGCCGCTGGGAGGGTGACATCCATGAAGCGCGCGGGCTGGGAACGTGTCCTGTTACTGTTAGAAATCCCCCGTTGGACACACGCAGGTGACACCTCATCAGTGGAGTGCACGTGTTAATAATTTACTGGCGATGCCCATTTTTCAAAACGAAAATAACATCGAGTTCAGTATTTACAACAGAGCCGTTCAACAGAGGCACAGTTTAAACATTTAGCCTCAGCAGAGAAACAGTGGCTAATGCTAACGATCATTTCTGTAGTCCGCTCACCTTCACCGTCAACGCTGCTGCTAAGATGAATTCCTCCGAATGAAATACGTATAGGATATATGTGAGGTTATTTATTATACAGCCTCTCGATTCATTCTTCCCTCTGACTTGAGAGAAAGTTGCCAATCCTATACTCTGTTGTCTATGTGGGCAAACTCGAAACAGCCTGCAATCAGCTGCTCCGGTTCATTTCTCCGCCCACCCCTCAGTCCATTGGATAAATAGAATGACTCACTTGTTAAAACGCGATTTCATTGGTTGTAAAGACAGGAAGTTAAAAGAAAAAGCCACAAGTAAAAAATAATCAATAATCGAAAACTTTTTTTAGCAGATAAACTTAATTCCCTGTGCCAGAATAAAATGGAATGTAACATTGCAAAGAAGATCCAAGCAAATGGACAAACCTTAGACGGCTTCCCTCACTTGCTTTGTTTTATGTAATCAATCCTTATTTTCTTCTCATAACAACGTAATAGCCATTTTATACCAAGAGATGGCAGTGTATAACATAACGTTTGGAACTGTTATAATTTAATTCTTATTCTTTAAGTTTTGCAGAAAGTACAGTCATGGGTATGGAAACAAAATTGAGACATTCAATTGGACAATATGCTCGGTTATATGTAGTATTCTATTTTCCATAACAATATTCTTGCTGAAAAAAGTGCATTCAGTTTTTGTTATGTGCTGCATTCATTTTGATAAAAATTTTAAAATAATTTTGTGGGTGAGGTTCAGTGCAAAAGGGCAGAACCATGACATTTTGTTGGCATTTACAAGAATTGGCACACAGTGACAGTCCACACAATAAGATGCTTACGTTGAACAACAATTGAATTCAGTGTTTGTGCAACAATGTATAATCGCATGATCCAAATTCGTCAGTGTAATCTGCATAGAGTACAGAAGACAATTAGTTATTAATTGTGAAAGCGAATTAAATCGCGGCACATCATGCTCGATATTAATGTGAAATGAGAATGTGTTCTGCCGACCAAATGAGTATTTGTCAAAATCAATAGAAATGTGGAATATTTAGAATAACATTCAGAGAAAACTGACATCAGATAGAAAATACAGGAATGAAGAAAAACAATAAAGTTCAGAATATGTTCAGATGAAGATCAGATGTGAAAACAGGAAGTGGAAGAGACAATTAGAGACTATTAAAGACACCAAGACCCTGGGGAAAGGCTGATATTGAAGTTCAAGGCTGGGAACCAGAGTAAAAAACACATTGTGAGATAAAAAAAGGAAATGTGGGCCCTAATTGCCAAAATGCTCCAACGCTGAAGTAGTTATGTAAATGCCTCTAGATTAGTAGATTAACACAATCCACTTCAGGGGATAAGCAGCACACTTTCTCTAGTTTTGGTCTTTTGCATACAGGCCTTCAATCTATATTAAGCAATCAATCTTTTGAATGGGCTTAGACACACATGCACTCCACCATCCCATCTCAACTAAATTAGGCAAAGCAGCTCAAGACAGATATTTCTTACAATGAGCTTGTTATGAGTCCAGATCTTTTGATTATGCAAATCTCTCTGGGGAGTTTGTCAGGCCAGCATTGCCTCTCCTTGAGATGGTCACAATATACACTTAACAAAACCATGGGGTTGTTACTTAAAAAAACAAAACAATCTGATGGGTGTTACTATAGTTTACTTGTCTATTGGTTCTATTCAGTGGTCATTACAAACTGTAGCACAAGTGGTACAACACAACAGAAGAGAGACAGTTTGAGTTAAACACAGGCTTCTCTTTGTCTTTTCTGTGTGTCTATGGAACAGGTCTAAGTATATATGATGCAGGCCCCACCCACGGACTGTGCCAACAATTTCTCTGGATCTGATGAAGAGGAAGTGAGGTGGAGTTAGTAACCATAGCAACCAGCCAGGAGTGTGATAGTGGACAGTGACTCCAGTTAAGATGAGTATTTTCAAAATTGAAGCAACTGACTGTTGAAATATCCCTCTTTGGGGAAATAAACTGTAATACTTGATGAACGGCATCAAGCTCATACTTTCATCAGATTTCAAGTCAATTTTTTATGTTTTTGTTTCACTTGCGTTGATATAAAATCAGCAATATCATTCTGTATGTTTTACAATGAAGACAAACGCCAGTTAACCCATCTTCAGTTAATCATTAAGGCTAAGATTCCAAGAATAGACTTTATTGAAGTTGGCAGACTTTCTCTAAAAAGCATTTGACTTTTTTCATGAACAACTTTTGCATCCAATCACAAAGTTCAGCTAGTGGACAATCACTCTGCTCACTGCCTCCCACTGAAAATAACTTGCACAGTAACTCCTCTTGTCGCCCTTGGTGATTCTTACATGTTTCACAGAGGCCACATAGAGATCTCCATTCATGACTCTGGGTGTAGGCATATAATAATGCCCTCTATTTGCAAAATTCTTGGTCTGTTTGAAGGAACATTTGACTTTGCATTTGCCATTAAACACCTCATAACTAAACCAGTGTAAACCTTTCAAGAAACGTTCAGCTGCCTAAAATAATTTAAAGAGCAATGAAGTCATCTGCTCATACTATGAATGAAGATTTTGGGCCTGGACATGGAACAAGGGGCTCAGACGTTTTAGTGACTAATAGTGGTGACTCATGACCAGAAAGCCTAATTACCTTCATATGAAAATGTTACGTCACTATGAGCGCTTGGGTTTTCTTTGTGTAAAATAGGTCAGGTTGGTGGATGGCAGAAATGAACCAAGAGACGGATGTGATTTTTGTTAGTGCTTGGATATGTGTGTGAGTGTGGTTGAGCCTAATCCTGTAAAGGTAGCAGGTTGGTATGATTTATGCTTAATTGGATTCTTTTGCCTCATTTTAATAATAAGGGCCATTTCCAAAAGCTATAATGGGTTTAATCTGCATACTGTGATTAATACATTAAGCTCATTGTGGACAGGTCTCTTGGAAAAGCTGAAAACAAGATGATTATGTTAAGTTAATAAAAGCCGGGACTCCTTACCTACAGCAATATCTTTAAGTGGACCAAAGAATGATAAGAAATATACAAATGTTTTACTTGCATAACTTCAGATCAGTGTCTTTGTCTTAACTTTTATAAAATGAACTCCTTGACAATCATTAATATTGTTTCTGTAAATACCTTAAATCCAAATTCTTTACAGGTGACAGATCTCGAGGTCAACATGATGTCTATGGGAAAGGTTTCCTTTATTCTATTTCTGTGAACTGCACTCCTGTTGTTTTCTCTGAGGGGCCACACTACAAAAACAGGCTGATAAAATACCGTGTTGCCTAAAAAAATGAGAGAAAAAAAGGCCTCGGGCGAAAACAATTATTGCAAACTCTGAGTCAAGTCTTTACCAAAACTAAACAGGACCCCCATTTCCCTTTCTGTCTGCACCCACACTGTTTTTTCACATTATCTTTGGGTCTGTTTGCTGGCCTCAGCAAGAACATGAGTGGAGTGCTGCATAATACTCAAACCTCACCCCCTTTTTCTTGTCTGCTTTGTCTAATTCTAAGAGGCCTGCATATAAATAGCAACTACGGAAAAAGGAAATAATCCACACCACTGAAACCTATTCTAGACCATGTGCCTAGCCTCTTGCGACCCACGTTGCCCCGCAGCAATGGGCTGCATATGTTGCAGCCACAGAGAGGATTGAGGATATGTTTGTGGCTGCTCATGAACAGCAGACTAGCAGGCGCTGTGTGGAGAGGCAGAGACAGGCAGCTGTGCGTAAGTAATGCCTCCTCCTGGAAACTGGGTCACAATCACACCACTTTAATATTGTCAGATTTCACCTACTTTCACATTTTGGCGAGTCATAACGTCCTAGATCAGAAATGTTGTTGTAAAGGTTTAACATCTGAACATACAGACAGTGGAGAAACTGTAGGGAGCCCCACTCTTAGTATAGTTTGATAATTTTGTAAAGGTGCTATTTATATTCTTTTTATTCTATTCTATTCTATTCTATTCTATTCTATTCTATTCTATTCTATTCTATTCTATTCTATTCTATTCTATTCTATTCTATTCTATTCAAATAAAATAAATATACCAGCAACATAAATCAAGTTATTAATATCACTGAATAAAATGAAGATGTAGCTGAATGGTTAAAAGGAAAATATCTAAAATGACAAACTTGCTGGTGAAATATTAGCTCCACAAGATAGTAGCACTGCAGATATATTGCATGTTATCATGGAAAATCCATCTCCAAAGCATATTGTTCATAGTGTCATCTTTTTAGCCCGGTTTCAGGCTAAAAGGCCAGGTTACACAGAGAAATGATTTGGTACTTTACTGACTCTCCCTATGGTCTTTAATGATTTATAAACCACTTCAAAATACATGTCTTACAGCTGTCCAGTCTCATAAGCAAACCAGCAGGTGAATTCTATATGCCATATCTATGACTAATACATTAAAAAGGGAACATAACATAAAACACGCTACAATTTAGACTTTGAGAAAGTAAAATAAAGTCCACAAAGCATTTCAATGTCAATTCATTTCAGTGACATTATTCAAAATTATCATTGTGATTTTACTTCCACCCAAAATTATACCACTATGAAATACACATGAGCAGGTCCTCTATATTACAATTCCACCAACTGAACAGAAAAGTTGACAACTATAATTTTTCAAGGAGAACAATAAGCTTTTTTTTTTTAGGAAGAAAACATTGTTTTGGATATCCCACAGGAAATGAGATGCTGTGGAGTGAACTATTAACTACTGTTAACATTTTTTTTCTGTGGTACTGTTAAATGTGGGACCACGACTTTAAGGCGTGCAGGAAGGATCATGTCTGATCCTTCTCACCCTGGTCACAAACTCTTTCAAACTCTCCCCTCTGGCAGAAGGTTGAGGACCATCAGGACCAAAACCTCACGCCATAAAGACAGTTTTTATCCAACAGCAACTGGCCTCATCAACAAGACCAGCGACCCCCACCTATTCTTCTCCCCCCCCCCCTCTACCTCACTAATTTACCCAATGCTCCAGCATTTTCTGGTCTGTCGTTGCAAATCAACATTGCACATTTCAATTGTTAATTTGCACATTCAAATCTATATTTTTAAAGATTGTTCATTTGTACATTCAGATTTATACTTTTAAAGATTGTATTTTTCAGTTTTATCATTCTGCCCTATATTTTTATTTCTACTTTTTATTCTTGCTTCTCATAAAAGTGTTGTGTTGTGCACTAAACACCAAGGCAAATTCCTTGTAAGTCTGAAAACCTACTTGGCAATAAACCTGATTCTGATTCTGATTCTGATGTTCAGTTAAATTACAGGCAATACATTGTTCCAGTAACAAGGAAGGGATCAGATTAAAATCCAAAATCTTTAGTGCAGTGGTGTAACCACTGCTGCCTCTGAGCCATCTGTGTTACCACCCTGTGTATTGACATTACAGTGGGTCACTTGCTGGTTAGTGGGGGTCACTGATGATACATTCCACTGCTTTGTCAACTGTATTTCCATTTTACACCTTACAGCTCAGTCCATAAGCTCTTTGGGGTGGATTTCATGCTCAGAAATAATATTGATAAGACAGTATCTGGTGAAAAATGAGCAGGACATTTGAGGTTTTTTTCTGAATTGAATGAAAACGCATATTTAACGATTCATATTGTTATTATTCATTATTAATAATATTTCCAAGCATAATGTGACTTGACAGGGAAAACAGATTCAGTGGAACGGTTTTAAGTTTTAAATATTTACATTTGTGGTGCAGTCAAGCTGTGTAAAGCTGAGTAATTTGGGGACCTGACAGATTTTCAAAGGGCACTTCTGGAATGATGCGCGCGTGCTGAGGTGCACGCGGACGTACGTCTCGTCCCTCACCGGCTGCGTGTCCACGCAGTAAGCGCGCGCGGTGTCATCCTTGTACACGCAGTCAGGTGTCGCACTTCTATCACGCTACTGGCTACGCCTTCCCGGCTTCTTTTTCCCACGTTTACGTCGCCTCGGTCACAGACGGCTTTATTTATTAATTTTTTACTCCTGTGGTTAAAATGTATGGGGACGAATGACGTAGCGCGAGCTGTGTGTGTGTACGTGTGTGTGCGCGCGCGCGTGTGGGCGTGGAGGAAAATAACGTGCGGCGCGCGAGGGGGAGGAGAAGGCTGGAGCTGGATGTGTGTAGCCGGGGGAGAACGTTAACAGCGGCGGAAATGCAGCTCCCGCCGTCATATTAGCTCCTACGAGAGCCGGGAAACTGCGGGGGGAACGAAGCTGTGAATGTGCGGAAGGAGGCAACCGAGCTCCGCGCCCCTGAAGTGCAGTTAGGGAGTTAATTCACAGCTCCACGCCGAAGCCCAACCTCCCTTCCTGGATGCGAAGCGTCGTCTCAACATCATCGAGCCACTTGTGACCAGCGGTCTGGCTCTCCATTTCAGGTAAGTTTTGTTGCATTCTGTGAGGCAACACAACTTCTATGAAGGAAAACAGGCTGCCACTCGTTTCTGATATCTGTTTTCTTTTAGCCAGTGTTTCAGTCACGGACACACACGGGGGGTTTGAATCGTTTCTTGGTGTCGGTGTCTGGAGTTTTGGCTCGTCACAATGACTGCTAAAAGGGGGCAAAAAAGGACTCCCTCATTGATGTGCATAATGTGTCTGAACCACTCCACCACGTTTGACACGGCTCGCCCATCCAGCCCGCTAGCTAAAAGGAAGCGTGGGGCGTGATGATAATGTTTGTCCCCCTCAGAGATAAACTGTTTAATGCGAGGGGTTTCTTCCCCTGGCCATAACCTCGGTGCTCGGTGTAAAAACACGTATGTCTAGCACTCAAACGTCAACCGGGACATGGAAGGCGAGGACACGGCAGTCCTCTGTGGCTGGAGGATGCTGCAGCAGTAGCAGCCCCCCGCATGTCGCCGCGGGGTGTGGTTGGCAAGCCGGACAAACAGTCTGTCAGCAGTGTAAACGCGCTCCCTCCAGGTGCACCCTGCCCTTTAATCTCCCGTTTGACAGCCCATCACAGGGACTGACCGTATCGCATTAGGCCAACGTCTCCCAGCACATCCCTTTAGCCCCCCCCCTGTCCCCCCTGCATGTGGTCCGTCGGTCCGCCGTCCTCACGGGCAGGGACGCTGTCATAACAGCCCTGCTGTTTTATCAGACGTGCTCCGCAGGCTCGTCCATCCGCCCCAGAGGACAGACAACATGTGTTGCAGACTCAGTTATGTTGATCAAAGACTGGGGGGATTGTATGTGCTGGTTGTCAGCCAAGCCAAACAATTCGAGGGACTCAGGAAACAAAAAAAAACTAACATAATGATATGCTTACTGCCTGTTTTTGGTTATTTTAGATGCAGCAGTCAGGAGTGGCAACAGAAACGTGAATCATAGTACCCCCGCTTTTCATCTCACCCGGCCTACACCTTTCGCTTCATTCAAAATCCAGTCTCAATCTCATTCTATCGTCTGAGTGACAAATTTCTACCAGAATAATCCAGTGGACTGTTACCCCCCTGTGTACATGGCACTCCCTTTGCCTCACCAAGGTACCTACTTTCTAACCCATGCAACCAAATGTCCAACGTTGCTATCACTGACCTGCCATGGCTTTCTGAGGGGTTGGGACAGGTACTTCTAACGCACACTCGGAGGCACCCATGCATGCAAAAGCATACACAGCACAACTTTAGACGCCACTTTCTCTCAGACTAAGAACACACAATGCCTCCAGCAGTGAATGGAAGGAATGACACGTTAATTGGTACTCAGAGGCTGAGCAATAAAACTTGCAATACCGTGCAAGTGTAAGAGGAACTTGTTTTTATTTGTTTGGGTCGACTTGTCATTTGGGCCAGTTCCTACTGGAGAGGGACGTCTGGAGTGTGGCCAGTCCTGTTCTGGCAATCTGCTGATGTGACTGCAGTGTAAAAGTATGTCTGTGTGTGTGTGAGAGAGAAAGAGATAGATAGCCAATGCAACACAATTGCAGTCTAAACAGGAGTGTGTAATGCTAATCAGTCCGTGAACATTATTGAGAGGTCTTTGAGCTCATATTGGCTCGGGCTTTTATTGGGCTCCTTATGTTGCGCTGATGTTTGGTTAATGTTTGACACACTGACAGTGTGTGTGGTCCGTCTGACTTTAAAGTAATCCAGCTGTCAGTTTGTCAGAAGCTTGTGGCCTTTATAAAAACATCAATCGGCTCAACATGTTCAAGCATTTTGTTTTGCTGAGGTAAAGTTAATAGTATGGTGTTAGAATCCATGTCTACATACTTACATTACATGGTATAGGTTTTAGGCACAGCATGTTTTTTATAGTTCTACACACCAGATTATTTTAGATAACTGGTGACCATTGTGTGCACAATGAGCTTGTAAAAAAGGTTTTATTTCTTATTGTTAGTATCTCTAGTCAGTTACACATCCCTTGGTGTACATAGTTTGTCATATAGCCTTATAACCTTTGAGTAGAGATTTATTGCACAAAGTGCAGAAGGAATAAATAAAACATACTTACTTTTACTTGCGAAGGAAAATGAATCCAGTTTCTTAGAGGAAACTGGGTGACCTGACTTTTCATACCAAGACACTGGTTAAAAAAGAAACCATAGTACCAGTACATTTTAACAATGCAATTTAAAGTAACATGTTAAATGAACAAGTTCGGCCTTTTTTTGTGTAAATTTTGTTTTGTGCGATGGATCAGAGAAGAAAAACTAATGAAAGATGCAGAGAAATGATTACAGGAATTTCCTCCCTCTGCTCTGTTAGAATAAATCATTGCAACCCTGATAAGAGTATTGAACTAATTACATTAATCATGAGGATGGTGAAAGGCTTCATTCTTTACATAATCAACAGTTTACAGTTGTGGGAGTTTTAAGAAAATCACACGTGGCTGCATGCTTGTAGGACAAAACTGGTTACTGCTACGAAATACACACTGCAACACCCAGTATCGACAGCCAGCAACTTCCTCTGTGTTTGTCACACCTTATTCACTCTGATCTGGAGCTATTTTGCAACATTAGGTTACAAGCTCAGGCTTTGGTTCTGGCATGCATCAACCTCCCATCTAATGCCTATTGATGCAATTTGATACATTGCATGTCAATGTTAGCTTGTATTTCTCAATGAGCAGCTCTCTTACTTCCTCTCAGAATTACTTGATCTGTTCTTCATTTTAAAAAAAGTTGGTGCAGAAACAGACATGATTGATTTAATGAGTTATAGTAATGATTTATTAACTGAAGAACGTGCGATTGCGTTGGTTATTTATGGATAACAGGAGGACTGACAAATGGGCTGTGAGTTAAGTGTATTTAAAGGCTTTTGTTTCCCTTTCCCTGAGGTTTTCCAAAAGAGCTAAACGCCTTATTAAATGTGTATACTCGCACTGGATGGAGTAATGTTAGGTCTTTGACCTGTGCTGGTTTTTGTTTGCTGCTGTGAGCATTAAAGCTGCTTGTTAGCTTCACAGCACCCCTATAAAATGCTCCAGTCTTCCGTATAACATTCCTGGTTTTCAATGAACTGTTACTTTTGAGATTTAGCGGCTGGTTGCCATCTTGGGAACACGTGGCTCCAGAAAGGTTTGTGGGAACTCAGGGCATAGCACGTCTTTGTGCCTGTGCACACGTTTTATGCCACTACCAGTGTACCATTTACTGGTATCGGAGACACATTTCTCTGAAGTGGCACCAGGTCACATCCCAGCGATGAAACTTATATTGGGCTGTCTACAGGGAACCTCATACAAATAAAATTGTTGTTGAAATGATTGACATGCATCAGAACATCCAAGAAGAATGCTCTGTCCAGATGTCAGAGGTAAAAGCACCCAAGCGTTCTTACCTTAAAAAGAAGCCATGAAATCATCAGTCACGCCCCTCAGCCACTCCAGCCTGGGCGCCTTTCTTCCATAACCACACAGACGAGCATAAACATTGTGAAAATGGCAGCAGTTCTGCAGGTGTGCACGAGACATTCAGATGTTCTGCCACACACGCTCACAAATACAGTCTGACGTACTAAAAATAAAAGCATGTTTGTTTCTAATGTGAATAAGTGATGAGAGCTCTTGGTTCTCGTGGGAATCTGTGTCAGCTTTGTCTGCTGCCTAGCTTAAGGCTCAGAGAATGAGTGTTTTGTCAGTGTGAATGATTTCTCTTTCTGCCTCTGCGAGTGAGATCTATAACATCAGTGTGCCAGCGGAGAGATGCAGCGGGGTGAGGGTATGAGAGGAGGGAAGGGGAGATGGTTTGGGTCTGCTTTTTCTCTTTTACTGTGCTCGTGTTCCTTCCTCGGCATGCTTCTCCTCCTCTCCTCCTTTCTCTCCTGCATTTTCCCCCCTGGTTTCCATGTTGTATATGCTGTGCGGAAATGTAAGTACAGAAGGCTTTCTGACTCAGCTGCCTCTCAACCGCAGTCTGGTTAAAGATGGGTCTAATGTCATGTGAGTTTTTCTGTTTGCGAACATGTGTGTTGTCATATTTTTCCTTCCCGTCATCCTTTGCAATGGGAAGACGAGAGTTTTCGAGCAAAAGGGTTGCCTTGGTAACAATTTCTACCATCTGCGTATGTAGTATGGATATTTGGCAGTGTGCAGGCGAATCTGGAGGAGTCTGTGGTCTTAATGGTTCAGCTCCCTAATCATTGCATTATTTATTTAACGTCAGCAGAAAGACTGGAAGGTACTGGGTTACAATTCGCTCCAAGAACAGATTAGAGGGGTCCGGTTTCAGCTCCATGAATGGGTTTCATGCTAACAATACATATGCAAGAAAATGTGAAATGGTAATGTCTGCCATCAGCCAGAGAAAACAAAACAGAAAAGAAAACTGCCAGTGGAAAAAAAAAAACGGAGTTGAGACACCAACTAGTCATTAATTAAAATCCCTCTATAATTAAATTGATTTGTGTGATTCAATTAAGATTTTAAAGATAATCCAAAGGCAAAAATAGTCAATTTCTTTGATAATTCAGTTTCTCCTTCACCCCCAAATACCAAACCATCCTCTTTGTCCTCCAAAATGTTTTCATAATTCACCTTACTAAAAAAACATAGCAAAGATCAGTCCTCCAACTAAACTCTATTTGTTAAGAAGGAGATGAGTGGAGACAAATCTAGCAAATGGATGTCTTTTGCCTGAATTTCCCTTGAAGGTTTTCAAGATGAAATCAGTTAATATATTTCTTCTGCACAATTTTGGGTGACACTTATTTTAATGCTAAACACAAGGAATATGAAAGCAGGGTTAGTACAGAAGTTGAGTGACTATGGTTCCAGGCTAAAAGGTCAATGATCTCATATACTGTGTATGATAGATACTTATGCTTGTAATTTAAGATAGAGTTGTTATGCTACCTTGTGTTGTGGCAACAAAAAACGAGACCCTGCCAGCAGAGCAACTCATTTTGGTCAATGTTATCCTTTTGGGAAATTTTTCATTCTTGTAGTTTCGTCATGAATGGCTCACATTTTCTGTTTGAATACATTTCTAAAAAAGCACAATATGTTCAGTTGAATTTTTTCCTATTTGAGAAATAGTCTGTCCTTCTGATGCAATCAGTGCTTTTATGCCCATTGCAGTGTCAATGCAGTATGTTATGCAGTCCTTGAACACACAAACAAAAAGAACGCATTGGAAAAGATAGATGCCAACGAGATGCCATAGTTTATTTTGAAACAAGGGCAGAATATTAGATTTCTCAACACAGGAATGTCAAAACTTGTCAAAATGAAGGATGTATGTGTCTACCAAAAGGAAAAGTGAGAAAAAAAGAAAGGCCTAGTGAGATTTTACTGACAAGGGCTGAAACTGTGGCGGTCAGACACCTTTTCATGCACAGTGGAGCTTCTAAGTGCAGCTCAGGGAGTGGAATAAAATGATGATAAATGATGGTTGTATTCACAAAGGGGCAAAAAGCAAGAGAGGAGATGTAAACTGTGGTCTGAAAATAATCTGCTTTCCCAGAATGTGGCGGGACTCCAGAGTTGGACTCAAAGTCTTATGCAGATTAGTTTGTGTAACCCACTCCATAAGGCTGTAACACCCTTTTCCCTAATATTTCTTACCGTTTGTCTGTCTCTCTCCAACAGAAAGACTACAAACTTTAGCCATGATGTAGATGATGTTGGCAGCATGGTGATGTCAGGCCTTGCAGGGAGGAGGAGCAGCGACTGATTCTTCTCCTCCATTTGACCACATCCTGCACTCCATGACCGTCCTGACAGGACAACAGCAGTGCTATGTCATCAACCACCCCCCCATCGGCTCAACCCCTTAAGAAGGGAAGGAAGCTGGAGAAATCAGAAGTGATGGCTGATTCGGCCCAGGCCACCAATGAGGAGCTGCGGAGCAAGCTAATGGACGTTCAAATCGAGCTGCAGCAGGAGCGTGGCAAGGTGAGGAGGAAGTTACATTATAACCACAACAGGAGTAACATGGAGACATGGAGTCTTCACTCTGATCTATTTGGAGCTCTGAAATAGTGGTTCTTCACAGTTTTACTATATTTTCACTTTTACCGTACGTCTATTGCAACACCTCTTCAACACTGCAGATTTTCATTCAGCTGTTATGGCAGATTGATCAGATGAAACCATTCTTCCCTACAGTTAAATAATTTATTAAATGTAATAAGAACCTCTTCCAAATATCTCTCCGCTAAACGTTATATTTTAACAAGCGAGTTATCAGTAATGAACCCCATTCGACTTGGAGTTACTTCATCATCCACCCAAAACTGATCCAGATGAAAAGCGTTCCAAAAAGAATTCCAGCCTGGCTGCGCCAGTGAACCCCGATTTCTTTGTAGAAACCTACCATTTTAAAGAACACTGCTAATACTGAAAGACTGTAGAGAAACTCTGATAATGCTTGTGACCCAGCCACAATGTGGACCGGTGTGCTTTATCCAGCCTGACATAATATCATTATATTAGATGGTAACTAAAAAATTACAGATATAAAAAGCTGTTAATATTCAGATTAAATAAACTTTTTTTTCAAAGATAGTCTGCTTCTCCCTGCTGGAGAATGAGCTGCTGAAACCTAAAGCTTCTACTCTCAGAGGAGCTGTCCCTGCACAACTCACAGTCCTTTTAAGCAGTTGGACACTAATGTGGAGATGTGAACTATATATCGGTGCTCACTCATAATCTTTTTTCCTTCCCGTCTTGTCTTGTCTCTGTTTTAGCTCTGTAAGCTCCGTGAGCGTCTCCAGGAGCAGCGACAGGCTCGGGAGCTTGAGCAACACAAACATGCAGTGGCCATTACTGACCTACGGGCCAAACTCCATGAAGAAAAGGTGCGTGAGGCTGCAGCTGCACGCGAGTCACTGGCACGGCAGCATGAAGCAGAGTTGGCTCGGACCATCAAGATCCGGGACGCTGAGGTGCAGAGACTCCAGGGCCTTGTAAACGCACTGCGCGATGGAGCAGCAGACAAACTCAAAAACGCTCTTCTTGGAGAGGCTCGGGAGGAGGCCAGGAGAGCCTTTGATGGGGAAAGACTCAAGCTACAGCAAGAAGTAGGTTTAACAGTACAGAGTGATACACTGAAAACTGTGGAAAATGTTGCAGCCATGATTTAAGATCACATGCCTTAAAATGGTGTTTAAGAACTGGATGCTTTCTGAGGTATTTGGGGGTTGCTGTGATGAATTATAACAAAATAAACGTGTGGGTTGGGGTTAATACATTTGTGTTTTGCTGGTTAGATTCACACTGGACCGCATATACCTTTTGTAAACCTTTACTGTTGCAAAAACAGGAAGCAGGGTGGAAAAGCCTGTTGCCAAGCTATTGTTCCACTCCAGCCACCCTGGACAAACAGGGCATCTAACATTACAGGAGTTTAATGGGATGACATTTGCTAATAAATTCACAAGTCTTTGTCCTTTTGTTTTTGGCTGTATTAATATTATCGTGTGTTTGTGTGCGGGGGATTGTTTAAGATCCAGGAGCAGAAAATGGGCCGAAAGCAGGCCGAGGAAGCACTGGCAAATGCTCTTCAAGCTGATAAAGCCAAAGCAGCCGATCTCCGCACAGCTTACCAACAGCACCAGGATGAGGTGCATCGCATTAAGAGGGACTGTGAGAAAGACATTCGTCGACTGGTAAGCTTTCATTAAGCTGGGATGTCACATACTATGGACACTGCACATCATCTCTTACCAAGTGCTTCGTTAATGGTTTAAACAGCCATCTATTAGCTTTACATGCTTTGCAGAGGGTTGGAGCTCATCCCATCTTACAACACGGGGTATCATCAATCTTTCATCTTAAAAGTTTACTAAAGTCTGAATTGAGCACTTTTTTTCTGTATGATTCCATAGCTATGAAGCTGAATGAAAAATACATATTTTGGATGATAGAAATGCGATGCAACTTACAACATGTCTGGTTATGTACATTGAGGATAAAGTTGTTATAGGTCAAAATAGATACCCTTAAATGAAAGTCTGACAGTGATCAGTGAACCATATAACCATATATAATGGTTTCTGTGGTAGGTTAGCTCGTCTAATCCGACAGCTGTTACTTTTATAGTCCAGAGATGTCCTCGCCACATTTGAATATCACCAGAGTTATTGCTCTCTACATCTGTTTGCCAGCTTCAGAAGTTCAGCTGTAGCTCAGCGCTTATCTCAGTGATGATAGAGGAAGGTGGTAGGCTAATTGTTACGGTGTATGTTGGGAGTTTATCTCCACCACGTGGTGCTTATCAGCAGAACAAAAATCCTCCATACCTTTGTACAGTTCCTCAAATAACCCTTTCACACACAGCAGGGCTGTAACTGCAGGCATCACGGCTGGTAAAGGAATGCTGGCGTGAGGAAGCTAAAAGAATAAAGCGTTGTTGACAGATGAAGAGCAGGCAACAGGAAATGCCGGTGTTAAAGAACAAATGAATCACAGCGGAGCACAGTGCTTTCATCTTAGCTTCAGTCTCTTAGTCATTGGAACATACACCACATGAAACCCTCTAAAATGAAAGTTACATAAATGAACATTGTACTTATCTTGTACAAAAATATCTGAAAGCTTTATTATCATTTGTGCTGATTTTTTCTTAAGTATATAGATTGAATCTCTCAGAAATCTCTGTTTCTGTCCACCCCTCTTGTAGATGGATGAGTTGAAGGCAAAGGACCGGGTGGTGTGTGCTCTTGAGAGGGAGCTGGGGGCGCAGGCAGGGTATGCCCAGAAGCTCCAGCTCCAGAAGGACGCCCTGGATGAGCAGCTGGGTCACGTACGAGAGGCTGAGAGACACAACCACGGCAGCCCCAAGAGAGAAGTGGTGTCTGGACTGGGGGAGAATCCCGAACTGCTGAACAACCAGGTATACACAGACGCCTACGGAGCATTTCTATAAGTGCATCAGTACATTTTGAAGTAACACCTGTATAACAGACTACAGCAGCCATGTTGGCCTGTCCTCTGATATCAATGGGCAAAGACAGGTAGTGGAATATATTAGTTTCTGACATTGTTAAAAGTTTTAAACTAGGCAATAGTTGCATGGTTCTCCTAATTTTGCAGCTCTAAAAATAATTTCCCGGCCCACAAAACTACTATTTTAAGGATACCTAACATGTCTACAGTTTTCTTACCTAAGCATGTGGATAAACTCCCTTTATATCTGAAACATTATTTACTGTGTGAGTGGTGTACTTCCACACATGTTTTCCGTCCTGACGCCTCCTCTTTTCATCTCCATTACCTACCTACCTGCATGTTGTCCTTTTTCAGTTTTTGTTTTCCTCCTCTTCTCCTCTCCCCCCTGCTCAACAGGAAGCAGAGGAACGTGACCAGAGGAGGTTCCAGCTAAAAATCGCCGAGCTCCACTCAGTCATTAGAAAACTGGAGGACAGAAATGCACTGCTGGCGGACGAGAGGAACGAACTAGTGAGGAGCAGATTTTTACTTGGATTATTTATACACTTGCTGTATGTAATTACACTGATAGGTTGATTGAAAGGAAGAAAAAAAATCATTTTAAAAACATGAAAGCCTAACTGTGTATGAAAGAATCATCTGAACTTTTTGCCATTGTCTTACTTCTCTTGCATGAACTGGAAAGTCTGAGGTCAAGAAGTAAGATAAGTGTTTCCCTTCTTTTCTTCCTTCCTCTTTACAGCTGAAGCGGGTAAGAGAAGCAGAGAGCCAGATGAAGCCCGTGTTTGAGAAGAATAAGCGTCTGTCCAAGAAAAATGATGATCTATTGCAAACGTTACAACGCATGGAGGAAAAACTGAAGAACCTGAGCCGTGAGAACGCAGAGATGGTGAGACAAACCCACTTTACTCTCTGAAATGTTACATTTTCTAAAATCTTTCTCTGCCAAGATCAGTCAAAAGTTTAATTCTAACTAGTTTGTTGTAAATATTTTAGTTTATTCAACAATGGTTTTGTTGTGAAAAAATGACCTCTGGTGGCCATTTGGGAAAAAGCATGGGACATCATTCTGTGTCGGTTTTCCCCATCAGAAAGAAAAGGCTTCCTCTTCTCGGCCACCATCACAACAGCAAACAACACAGCCCCAGTTGAAGCGACCGAGTTCTCTGACGGACCTTAGTCACGCCCACGAGGAACAGGAAGTGGAGTTCCTCAAGCTGCAGGTTGCTGAGCAACGCGGCATCATTGATGAGCTCACACAGGTGAGGATCTTATTTAAAACACCAAAGACATATGTAGAGAATTGTCTATCTTTATGTTCAGATACTGAGATTTCTAATACTGAGGATGGAATAAGTAAAAATGTGCATTAAATCCACATGATTTATATCTGTCACACTTTCACTGAATTCATCCAATTGAACATCCAAAGTTATGATCCATACTACTCCTATTACAATAGTGTTGCATCAAAACTATCTCTAAGTCCCAATGGTTCTCTTTATTATTCCCCTGTTTCAGGAGAACTAATATACTTTCAAAGTATACTTTGTTATACTTTGTTAAACAGAGAATGCCTCTCATTACTCATTTGAGACATTTCTCTCAAACCCAAATTTCCCATCCCCTAACAACCACACACACATTGTAAGCTGCTAATTTTTATTAAACCTTCGTTGAACTTATACACCTGAGAGACTTGGGGATAAAATAGAATAGACCCAGAAATGCTGCGTGGAGTCTAATGGTCTATTGAAAGGTAACTGGTTCAGTTCAGATGTGTTTTTTTTAACTAAAATTTTGACACTGTGTTTTTACAGGAACGAGATCGATTGGCGATGAGCAAGAAAAACCGGAGGAAACCTGCCAAATTGCCAAAAGTAAGTGCTTCTGGGTGTTTCAGCACATCTGTTAATCCATCAGTGTGTAACTGAGCAACTACCCTGTCTGTGGTTGAAGGATCCTTGATAATTGTCTTCCACTAGTTGCCTTTGTGTGCATGTATTTAATTGGACCCCAAGGACAGTGATGGCAGTATGCATGAACAATTCCCTTAGAGAATTCAAATTTTATGATGTGAGTATTTTCCCATTGTTGATTTGTTGTCTGTGTATTTTGTGTTTTGGTAGGAGTTTAACTACAGATTTCCCAAAGCCACCTCATGTCGTAATAAACCTGTACACATATGTGTGTGTGGTAATAAGAAGTTCTAATAGACTATGACTGTTAATTGGCTGAGGCGACAGTGTTTGGAAAAAATAATTGCTGTGATGCGTGTTCTCATTTCAATGGGCATGTTTGGGCTTATGTATCAAGGGACATTTTAGCATGTGATGTTGCTATGGGGAGGAGTTTGTCATTACATTGCATATATTTTCTACCAGTGTGATCCTGGATCCAGTTATTTAAGCCTGGACAGATGATAGGATGCAGTCGCTCAGCTTTTTGGACCTGCTCAAGGAAATTTATCTTTTCATGGGAATATGAGGCAGAATACGTGAAGAGGGAGACGAGATCCAGCAACTGTCCTTTTGCACTTTAACAGTTGTAGTTTCATTGTAACCAGAAGCTTCATTGTCTTTTTTTCGTTTTATTTGGAAGACAAGAAAGGACAGTTAATCTTTTGGATAGAAGGGAAAGCCTGTATTACTCTACACTGTAGTTCAGCCGTTACCTAAGAAATGAAGAACGGTTTCTAGGTCTTGTTCAATCGAGCTGTTTTTGTTGTAAAAGATGACTGAGTATATCCTTCTCATCCTGTATTTCTCCTCCTTCATTTGCCTGTGTGCCCTGGTCTGCCTTTATTTTTCTGGTTGCCAGGAGATGACTTATAAACACGATGGTAAGGATTTGGTAAAGTTGATAGCTAGAAAATCACATGCAGTAATCTGATTTTAAGGTAAAATTCATGACAGAAGGGCAGCACCTGGTTTGGACCAGATTTTTACCAATATGTTGATTGTTTGTGCTCCAAAGAACATCCTGTATTAGAGTTTTATTTGCACTCAGGGGTTTATTTGTCTTCACCTTTTCTCCGCAGAGGCATGTTGTGGAGACATATTTTGGATTTGATGAGGAGTCGATAGACTCTGAGACCTCGTCTTTGACCTCATATAACACTGACTTAACAGACCGAACGCCTGCCACTCCCGAAGAAGATTTGGAAGAGGTAGGAAAAATGCACTTTAATCTACTGCTGAAAACAGGCAGGATCATTCATGAGAAGACTGATGGAAAAGAAACAGACGTTGTGACTAACATGTCTCTTTGTGAAAAACAGAATGTTTCCCGCGAGGAGTCCGAGCTTCGTTTCCGTCAGCTCACCAGAGAGTACCAGGCTCTTCAGCGGGCCTACGCACTCCTCCAGGAGCAGACCGGGGGCTCTCTGGATGCTGAGAGGGAGGCCAGGGTAAATGTCTAGCCCCTTTACCAGAAAAACTAAACTTACCTTGGTGTAATGGATGCACGATACTTATCGGTCGTTTTCTTCCATCTAATCCTCTGTTTTTTGGGCGTGGCATTTCTTTACCCTCACACAGAACCGTGAACAACTGCAGATGGAACTCAGCAGCTGCCAGGCCAAGATTGTTGACCTGGAGAAGGCGCTGGCCGAGAGGGGGCAGGTAATAAAGACAGGGGATGGGGACAGGAGCTCTCTGGTCCTGCTGTTAGTGGCCCTCCTGCATGTCTGTGTGGCTGCTCTGCTCCTGGGATGGCGATATGCTGACCAGGTCTACCGCAGAATCCTGTGATGTCACTTCCTGCACGCGTTCTCTCACAGCTCGGTGGCTGCATGCTGTGCTTCACCTTCTGTCTTCACTTTGGGTGGCAGTGTTTCGTGTCAGGACTGTGTGTGCTGCTGACCACAGAGCGAAGGTTTGAACTATGCTGAATCCTGTAAGCTTACAAGGTGTCACTGCATCACTGTTTTTCTGTAAAGATGAAAAGTTACACCCCGAAGTTGATCTTGCCTTACCTAAACACTATCATGGGAGAGAAGAAAAGTATTTTCTCAGTATTTTGTTTAAACTGAATGCACAGAAACAGAACCCCATTTAAATTAGCACATATCGATACTCCTGGTTAGATTTCACTGCATGTTGCATCCGCCACTGTGGCTTGATCCACTTCTGTTTTTCTGATTTGCTTTGCTGCTTTTCTCATGTCAGAGTGCCTTCTGTTCTTCTTGTTACTATGCAGCTGTTTTCTGTGTTATCAAATGAGTGGGTTTTATTCTCCTGGATCAATAAAAGCTACTTTCACCCTCATCCTGTGTTTTGTGTTACATTTGCACATGTCAATTTATTTTATCTGAGTCATTTGTCAGGCATTTGGATATGGTTTGGCAGCCTGTGTCTCTGAGTTCTTTGTTTGTTACATCCCGTTACTAGGGAATCCTTCCCTTCCCTCTGATGGCAGTGTAATTACTTGCTGATGGTGTATTTTGTTGTTATGGCAGGATTCTAAATGGGTGGAGGAGAAGCAATACTTGATCAGGACCAACCAGGAACTGCACGAGAAGGTAGATTGTACAGCATTAAAATCTGCCCTTTTGTAGAGACAAAGGATTACATTGTTGTTGCCCAGAAAAATATTTGGACAATAACAGTTTTGGGGCGTTTGTGTCTGCAGATGTGTGTGTTGCAGCAGGCGGAGTTGCGGCTGCAGGCTGAGGTTCAGGACGCTCGGGACCAGAATGAACTGCTGGAGTTCAGAGTGCTGGAACTGGAAGTAAGAGACTGTAACAACATCAAACTGTCCCCAGGAGGCGACAACAGTCTCAGCTCCAGACGTAAAACTTACATACAGTGACCCACCAGACAGACAGACAGACAGACAGACAGACAGACAGACATAGTCTTAGACAGATGTTTTTACATGGTGTGTCTGTTTCCTGGTTTTGCATGGCAGCTGTGTGCATACCCTTTTACTTAACTGGATTTTTTTTATGTACAAATGTATGAAAATGAATGTAATTTTAAATGCAATAAAAAGTATTTAAGTTCTCCATCCATTTCAAACTTGGTTCATCTTGTCTGTCATTTTTTGCATGCCCCTCTTTGTTTCCGTTTTTCATAAGATAAAAGTTGGAATGAAGTATAGCTCAAAAACTGGTGCACTATCATTTCACTTGTGAGTTTAATGTTTATTTTGAGTCAATTGTCAGCGTAACCTTTTTTTTGTGTTGGAGTTTTGTCTTTATGTGTGACAACTTCCAGATCACACTTTTAGTTTTTGGGTTTTAGCATGTGTCCCTGTTGGTTTGTTTGTCCCTGCGAAATCCTCGGGTTTTCGCCTTCCTCGTTTTGGCAGATCCTGACTCATATTTTCGGTTATCATGTAAGTAAATCCTCATTCCCTCCCATGTCATTTTGTACATATTATTTACATTAAGGATCAGTGATTTTGATCCGCTCACTGCACACCACCTTCAGTTCTGTAACGAATTAGTACATTTCTGTAGGGCTATGGTGGGGATGTTTAGCGTTTACTTGGTGTGTGTTCCTGTAGGAGAGGGAGCGCAGATCTCCTGCCCTCAATCTGCACATGGCTGCATTCCCTGAGAATAGCAGCAGTGCCCTTCAGATCTACTGCCACCAGGAAGGAGTAAAGGTAAAAAACACACCCTTGGAAAACAAGCTTTATGGCTCAAACATGAGCTGTCAATATCTTCAACGGCTTTTTCGTCTGCAGGATGTAATCATTCCTGAGCTGATGAAGAAGCTGGATATTCTAGGGGATAATGGAGTGAGTTGGATTAATAAAACAACTTTTTAAATTCTACTCGTGTCTCATTTTTTCATGGGATTGAAAAAAATGTTGATAATCGAATTTGATAAATATCTTTTAGAATCTCCGCAATGAGGAGCAGGTGGCAGTTATCCAAGCTGGGACAGTGATCTCACTCTGTGAAAAGGTGAACGGGAGACCCCTGGTTGTTCATTGCAACTCCAATTCATCCACTGTGATTCAGTCGTTCTGTTATAGTAAACAGAGAAGGTTTTATTCCCTCCATTTGCTCTTTCTGCCTGTGCAGTGGTTGAAGCAGATAGACAGCACAGAGGCTGCTCTCACCCAGAAGATGATCGACCTGGAAAATGACAAGGTGATGCCCGTTACCTCATTCAGTTTCTCACTTCATTTGCTATTACACCAGTGAAATAGGACTTTAACTTGCATCTTTTTGCAGGAGCTGTTTAGTAAGCAGAAGGGATTCCTCGAGGAGGAGTTGGACTACAGGAAGCAGGCTTTGGATCAGGCCTACCTGGTACGAAGCTTGAGCAATATTTCTACACACTGTGTGGTTATAACCACAGTTCTGTACCTTTTATACATATAATCAAAGTCATTGTTTATGCAGTTAGAGCTGTGTGAATATTGGCTCATAATAAAGTATTCAGGCTACATTGTCACTTTAGCATAACACAAACATTTGAAACTCCCATGAAACATCATTTTTAACATGCTCCATGAAGGTCAAATTTGTCATATTGTGCTGGGATACTGCATCTTTTACCACTGAAGTCGACATAGTGTTAGCAGCACTTTATCTTGGAACAAAAAAAATCTGAATTTTTCTCCCTCTTAAATTCAGAAAAATACAAGAAATATTATGCATTTTTGGTCACAAGAGGAAATTGGAGGGAATTTTCAACATAATAGGTTGAATAATATTTAAATGATAACTGTGTTAGCACATTTAAAGGAAATCCCCTCTGTACTATACTTAACTGGGCCCAGAGAGCGGGAGAAAAGACTTGGAGCACTCTCCTTCTCACTCTTAACTATTTCATTTGGCCAGTTTGGTCTCGGTTGGTGCTTTGAGGTTCCACTTGATTTTTGCTGGGCCCGGTTCGAGTTTTTCAACATGTGGAACATTGTTCACTCTATCTGCCATGATCACAGTGGTGTGTGTGTGTGTGTGTTTGCATTTGTGTATCTGTGCGTGCCCCCCCCTGTGTGTTTGTGCATGCCTGTGTGCGTTACCGCATGTGCATGTGCACGTGCACGCCTGTCCGCCTGTTTTTGTGGACCTGTATGTTGGCTGGCTGTGCAGAGGATCGAGGAGCTGGAGGCCACGCTGTATAGCGCTCTGCAGCAGGAGCAGCCGGCATGCCGGGCGGTGGCCGAGTCGCTGACAGACAGGCAGAGGGAGGAGCTGAGGCTAGCCGTGGACAAGCTGCGGCGTCAGATTCTCCGGCAGAGCCGGCAGTATGACAGTCAAATCTTACAGGAGCGCATGGAGCTCCTACAGCAGGCCCAGCAGGTAAGGCTCAAAGCAAACCCGGTGGGATTTTCGAGTCCTGCCCGTCCTCAGTCTGACCCCTGGTCTGAAACGTCTGACCCCACCACACCTCTGGTGCTATGAAAAAGATGCAGTATCCCTTTGTGTTTTACCCGTAACTATATCTGTTAGTGCAAATGTAGACGTGGAGGAGGGAAAGATGAGATGGAATGACTGTCGGTGTGTGAGTGTGTGTTTCACTGTGCTCCCCCCACTCCTTCAGTATCCGTCCACTCCTGTCCTGTCCGTAGTTTTATACCCATGGTTTGTGCACTTTTTACTCATTGATTACATCAGTGATCACGACACTTTAAACCTCATTCTATTAAATACTGCATTGTCTGACTAACACAACATCTAACCTTAACTTAAAGCACGCTGCCAGCAGAATATGCCAAAACACACTACTTATAGAACATAGCTGCAGATTAGACCAGAAATCCAGGTTTCAGATTTTTCTGTTCATATTTGACAATGAAATAAGTTTGCTAACTTTTTATCCAACACAGGTGCCGTGGACACAGAAAGCATGAAGGGAGGGCATGTGCTTACTTGGAATTGAGAAACAGTGGGGTTTTTATTAACAATTAAAGCTATTCTTTGTAATGAAAGGGAGGATTATTGGAGATTTAGTGTTTTCACTCACATATTTTGATGAGCTAACCATTTCTGTGTTTGTGTTGCAGAGGATTAGAGAGCTGGAGGACAGGATTGACTTGCAAAAGAAACAAATAAAGGAAATAGAGGAAAAGGTACAAACTCCAGTTTTATTCATTTTTCTTATATGCCCTATTTTAAAGCCTTTTTAAGTGTGAAGGATTTGTGGTACTTTATGAGTTTTGTTGTAAATTGTTCTTTTACAAACTTTGACACCCCTCTTTTCTCTCTCTTTTGCCACCTGTTGATCAAACCCCATGTCTTCCTTTAGTTTTTGTTCCTCTTCTTGTTTTTCTCTTTAGCATTTATTCTTTGGCCTTAACGAAAATGTCTGTGGACCTATATCAGGTAGAGTATTTAACTGTTGAATTATCCAAAAATTGAAACACAATCACACACTAAAGGTAACACAATAAGAATGTAATCTAGAAACCTTTTCTTTTTCTTAGGTTTTATGGTGCTGCTGAGGCAACCAAGGATGAAACAAAACTTGTTTTATATGCATTTTTAAACAGTTCACGAAAACCTCATGGCCTTTTTGATAAACATGCACTTTTTCAGAAGAAGCCTACCTGGAATTTAAAGATATTTAAAAATGTAAAAAAGAACTAAATAGATCAGATATTAAAGTTAGTTTTTACTTATAATTAAGTTGTACTTTAGCTGTTTTTTTAAATTATTATTTCTTTCATTTACTTGGGACAAAATAAAACAAACGACTCATTTTTGAGAATCAAACACATGGATTTATTGAAAAAACTAAATCAGAAGATTTTACTAAAGGGGAGGAAAGCCACAGCCTCAGCTGGAGGAATGCTAAATGGAAAAGAAGACATGGCTGGGAGAATGAAACAACAGGGCCAAGTAAGGGGGCGCAAAGGCTGAGTGCCAGCTGGATTTAGAGGATTCTGCCAAAGTCCACCATCTGTGGCGTTTCTAAGGGAACAAACATGCAACAAACCCCACAGATTAGACTCTCAACTTTGGACGGCCTTTTTGTGCGCTGAGCAGGTGAAACTACAATCTAAAATCAAAAGCAGGTTAGTACTAAAGTTCACTTTTGAGGGTTTTCAAGGCTAAGCCTTAAGTATTCACTTTTAGCTCTCAGACAACTAAAGCTGAATGTAATTTTCATTCAGTATAGTAAAGAAATGACCCGATTATCTGTGGTTCAAATAGACTTAGGTTTTGCCTGAACTTGCTCGCATGTTTTTGGTAAGCTTAAGTGAAAGCTTATACCATTTACCCAGCTTTACAGCCTCAGTTTGAGGGCAGATAAAAATGTTAAAACTGTATGTAGGGATTATAAGGCGTTCTGTTTGGTGCAGGGTGGTACAGTAGAAGATTCAGGAGGGGGGTGATTAGGAGGTGGGGTAACTTGAGAGATACCTGTGCCCAACAACTTGCTACCAAGCTGTTGACATACTGAATAATAGATGACTGTATTTAAAGTGCATGCATCTTTTTCTCTTTCTGTTCGTCTTTGCCTGCCATGCAGACGTGAGGATTTGAGGAATCATGTCGCCGTGACAAGTGATCAGAAACTCTTATAGTTTTCCTTTGTTCACCGTTCTGCCCCAGATAAAATCCCTAATCATTGGAAGATCATGTGACCTCAGCAGACACCACTCGTTCCGGAAGCTGTTCAGTAAGCACAGCACATACTACAGGAAACAGCATGGACCCACAGCTCCTGTAGAACAAGGAGGTCCTGGAGCTGAGAGCAGGTGGAGCCATCCAGTTGGAGAGCTACGAGAGGAACAGGTGAGGACCTGGGAGGGAGGGGATCCAGTGACAAACAGGCTACTATACACTCATTTTTTGGTGATATCACGTATCAGACACAACTGACGGCACTTGACTGTTGCATGTGAGCGTGCTGTTTACAGGATCTATTACTAACTCAAGGATCTACAGAATATGATTGAATTTTCATTTAATTTTACTTTTTTTTTATGCAGACCTCGTTGAAGACAATTAAATTAGTTTGTCGTGAATTTTCTTTATTTCGCTGCCATGTCAAGCTCCAACATCTAGAGAAGTCTGAGAGGAGAGCCACGGCTTTTTCAGCTAGCTTCCGCCTCTCAGTTCCCCAGCATGCAACACTCTCAGAGGCTGGACCAGAGGCTCCACGTGCTCAGGGAGGAGGTCAGGACCATGGTGAGTACCCTCTACAGAGAAATACCAGTACCATGATTACAGGAGGAATGACCTGTTTAGTTTACTCATGACAGACAGAAGCTATTAGTGCGTTAGATTAGATGTGTTAGCATCAAAAGTTCTTTAACAAGCAAGTACATATGAAGTGGGGATAATATTTCTCTCTTTTCTTTTGTCTCTTTCTTCACCTCCTATTCAGACTCTGGAGAAGGAGCGAGGGGAGGGGTTATGGAGGGAGCGACTGCAACGTTGTCAGAGGCAACTAATGGCCAAAGAGGAAGAGATGAGCCGTCAGTCCCAATACTTTGAGAACTTCAAAGCCCAACTCCAACACAAGCTCAGCCTGGCACGAGACAGAGAGCAGAGCCTACAGAATCGCATCTACAGTTTAGAAAACCAGCTTCTTGATGTGACAGTTAGTGCTGCCACTGGCATGGCCACAGTCAGAGCAGCAAAAATCACTGCTGGGACTGCGAATCACTTGGTGAAACAAGAGAGGATAACGTCCACGAGAGGAGAGGGTGAAGGAGAAGAGGAGAAGAAGGATGAGAGGAGAAATAGATGGCAGCCAGATTTTGAAAATGAGTGTGAGGAAAGGTGGGAGGAGGACGACAGGAAGGCAGAGCCGGAGACGGAGGGAGGAAGAAACAGAGACACAAAACAGAGCTCAAATGAAGCCAGGCTGCAAGGCTTCATCATCAGCATGAAGGAGGATCTCAGGGTGCTGCTGGAGAGGGAGGAGAATGGGATGACTGAGCGGAGGGGACTGATGGAGCAGCTTCAGGAGGCTCAGGAGAACTGCCACCTTCTAGGCTGCAAAGTGGAGGAGATGAAAGCAGATGTGCATCAACTGAAACTTTCAGAGAGCCTCCTGATGGAGGAGGTTGATGAGCTCAGAGAGGAGAATCAGAGACTCCAAAAGATCTTCAGGGATGCAGCTAACCAAACGCCACCTTCATCAACTACAGACCCAGAGTCCAGACGCATTAGTCCTGGGACCAGCCCAGCTGTTTGCTCAACATCCCCCACCACTCTGTCTCACACCGCTGCCAAGGGACAGTCTGTGAGGATTGCAGGAGAGGTGTGTAAGACATGATTACTGCTATTTTAACCAGTATTTGTTCATTTGGTCTAACAATCCAAATCCAAAAAGGGTCCTAGAAAAAATCCAAACAAAGCTATGTTTTTATTTTCACTGGCATATCTTGAAAACAAATCCTTTGTAACTATCATGGAGTGCAAGGTTGTAGTGGACAAAGGGAAGTGTTTGTGTAATATCAAGAGTTAACAGTTTTGAAGTTCAGTAGTTTTGAATTTGAGCACTCAAGAAGCATTTAAAAGCTGTTAATTCGATCACTTTTGCTCAATTGTACCGTATTTTGAAAACGTTTTGACCCCTTTTCTAATATTGTTGAAAATGAGTTTAAATCAGTTTAAATACATAAGTTGTTTATTGCAGGTCCAGTCCCATACAGATGCGGAACCGATTCTGCCTCATCCACTTGCAGTTTCACCCGTTGACCACCAGAGAGAAGCAGAGTGCTGGCAGGACAACACAGATGACAGCAACTCAGTGGACAAAGCAAAAGATCACCTTGACTCCAAGTGCAACACCAGTTTCCAGCCACTTTCCTTCGTTACAGAGACCTTGAATGAGTTTAAGATGGGGTGCGTCAATGAAAGCCCCAGTGCAGAATCAAATGCCCTGAGAGAAGCTTTCTGGAGTCTGGGATTAGGGGAAGATCTTCAAGCACTTCAAGAGCAACGCGAGCACCTGGAGGCTGCTCTGCAGCATACGCAGGAACAGCTGAGGGCGATGGCTAAGGAGAATGCCCAGCTGAGATCACAGCTCAGGAAAGAGGCAGAGGAGCAACAGACAGAGACAGAGCACTGGTCAACAAAAGAAAAGGTAAGACACAGAGAGTTCAGATGTTTTAAAGCTGTGGAAGGATTGCTCCCTTTCCTGTACATTAAGGACCAAAGTCTACCTCCCTTAACAGATTGCCACACCACCAGACCATGATGTAGATGACCATCCTGCTTCATCTTCTACCCAGGATGACGGCACAGTAGCTCAGAATAATCTTGTCCAAGCCCTGAACCAGGAAAACCGGGCCTTGGCAGAGCGAATCCAAGAGCTGATGTCTCACATGCGGCTCAGAGAGGAGGAAATCAAGGAGGAGCAAAGAAAGCTCCATGACAGTGTTACCAGGCTAAAGGGGGATGGAATCAGGCTGGAGCAGGAGAACCATGAACAAAGCTGCTTGATTTTAGAGCTGACACGGAAGACTGAGGATGATCTAAACACCATCATGGAGCTCCAGCAAAAGTTGGAGGAACTGAGGGGGACTGAAGAGGAATTACAAGGTCAAAAACCTGAAGTACCAGAAATGTTTGTGCAGAAAAACCAAAAAGAATTTGCAGATAGTATAGTTACAAGCGTGCCTCAAGAAGTACAGAACAGTCAGATAGAGGATGTTCTCAGCACAGCTTCATTACCTGGTTGTAATCATAAGTCTGAATCATTACAAGATTACTCACAGAACATCATGACGGTTAGTTCACTTACAGACCAAACATCCCAGCTCACCAGCTCAATTAAGAACCTCCCAGCAGAGCAAGAAGAACTCACTAAGAGCCTAAATTTGCTCAGAGATCAGCTTAGAGATGTTGCTCTCTCAGTCCAAACACAGACAGAGGAAAAGCAGCAGTTAACTCGCACAGTTTGGGCTCTAAAGGAGCAGAAAGATGGTATCTCTCAGTCTCTGGCTGGCCTTAAACAAGAGAAAGAGCAGCTGAGCAGGGCCGTCCATGGGCTGAAAGATGAGAGAGATCAGTTTATAAGGTCCATGAGTGGACTAAAAGAAGAGAAAGAGCAGCTAACTAAATCACTTTCTGGTCTTCAAAGAGATAAAGAGGCAATAATAAAAACTCTCTCAAGTGGAAGTGAAGAGAGAGATCGAATCATGGAGTCACTGCAGGGTCTACAGGCAGAGAGCGACCAGTTAAAGCAGACGGTGCTTCATCTGAAAGAACAGAGAGATAAACTAACAGATTCCCTGAAGTGCCTGACAGAACAGAGAGAACAGGAACAATTAAGTCAAACTTCAAAAGACGACCATGACCGGTTGGAAAAGGCAGTTAGCAGTTTAACAGAAGAAAAAGGAAAAATAGAACATTCAGTGAACAGCTTGAAAGAAGAACAAAAGCAGATCATGCAAATAATCCTGGGCTTAAGAGAAGAAAGAAACAGGCTTCAAGCTCTGCCCATCCAAACCCAAACAGAGGAGAAGAATCTCAAGCAGCCGCTGATTAAGTTACAGGAGGAACTGGACAAGAGTCATGTTGAGGTGAGGCTGCTTATCTTTTACACGTGCATAGCAAACATACTTTATCAACAGTCTCAATAACCTTACTGTGTGCACATGTTCAGATCCAGAGGTTGCACATTGCACTGTCTCAGGCGGAAGTGAAGTGGGAGGAAGCTGAGATGAGGGCAGCCCAAACATCTGAGCAAGTGGAGAGACTGACAGACGCAGCCAATGAAATGGAAGACACCACAATGAAAAATGACAGGCTCGCAACACAGGTGTTCACTATCATTTTCTAAGCCCCGTTCTTGAGAGGTGAAAGAAAATATAAAAAATTTGGAATGGCAAAGGCCTATTTGGTCAGATTGATTGATGATAGTAATGATAAAACAATGACCCTCAGTAAACTTTTTTTTTATCTTGATGTTAGGGTTACAGTATGGTGCAAAGATTCTGTTCAAAGTTAAAACTATTTCCAGAAAAGTTGCAAAGTTTTTCTCAAAATCTGAGATTTTGAGTTTTTTTTTTTCTTGCTGACGATAACAACCTGTGCGGTCTTAATCAGCTTCAACTCCTTTGGCGAATACAGCTTTTCCCCCCCAGATATCTTAATAGTGTTTCCATACAGAGCTGAGTTGAGCGTATTGAGGGTTATATCACATTCCCGGTGCGGTACATTCATGTCATGTTAAAGTGCCTTCAAACTTTATTCACTTTAAAAGCACTTGGCTTCTATAGAAATGTAGAATGGAATAAGATGAACAGTAGTTAGTGGATGGAAAACATTTCCGTGTCTGACTCATGACAAATTCAGCAGAATTCTTGACACATTTCGTTACTTCTTACACAAATGTGCTTCAGGAGTATGAGTTTTTAATATAATCACTTTTCCCCCAGATGAAATTCAGATAAGGTTTCTATGTTCTAATACAATGCTGTGTGTGCTACAGGTGACTGAGCTGCAGATCAAACTGACTGAGCTGATCAGGGAGAAGACACATGCTCTGTCTCTGAAGAAACTAGCAGAGGAGCGATGCGGCATCCTCACTGCTGAGCTCAAAGCAAAAGTAAGAATTACACATGTTTTGGTTTGCTATAAAATGAAATCTTAGTTGACTCTGATGGATCGACATCATTGTTCTCCAGCTATGTGCAGCCGCACTGATGTTGCCTGTGTCTAAAACCCTACAGACAGTTGTTCTTGAGGAGCTGAACTCAGAGTATATAGCTCTGAAAGGAGGAAAGGGCAGCAGGGATGATGGGAGTACCGCTCTGTTCTCACTTAGGACACGCTACAACAACATCAGAGCCAAGGTGGGGAGCTGCTGTACACAGCAGTTGAAGCTTTTTTTTTTTAGCAAATACTTTTTACATTATGTCTTGTAAATGATTTTGTGTTGAATTTGATCGTTTTTTCAGTATGACGTGCTCCTTAGAAGGAAAAACCTGAAAGATCTGGATGTGGCTCCTTTAAAGGTGAGGAAATAGAGAAGTGGCTGTTTCAGTTTCACAGCTGTAAAGAAAAGTCTGTGACTGACCGACACTTTGTCCAATGACAGGCCAAGTTGTCCTGCCTGCTGGTGAAGTGTCAGGAGAGGAACAGCGTGTTAGCTCAGATGATGAGGGCCATGCACAGGCAGGGCTGTGTGGACAGCCAGCTCACACAGCGGGTCGAGGATCTGCTGAGTGATGCTGCTCTGCAGGACTACTCTGCAGCATTCGCACCAGGAGGCAGAGCACAGACCCGACGTCACTGTGAGGGCTTCACACAAGAATTCATCCCAGCATTTCTGGACTACACCAATGGATTCGTAGCTGATCAAACCGGCCCGCTTGCTTTAACCTCTGTGAGCAAAAGACAAAATGCTGTTCCACATGGAACTGGAGACCAGTGGGGCCAAAGTGCGGGGCATACTTCAGTATTTGCCAGTGAAACAATACATCGTCAAGGCTCAAGTGGATTCATGCCTTTAGCAGAAGGAACATCTAAGAAAAACTCACCTGGGCCAACCTT
This sequence comes from Menidia menidia, assembly GCA_907169785.1. Lineage (NCBI taxonomy): Eukaryota > Metazoa > Chordata > Actinopteri > Atheriniformes > Atherinopsidae > Menidia > Menidia menidia. The sequence goes on from CAJRST010036666.1 coordinate 9,693,776, forward strand.
AGCTGAAGATAAGCAAACAGGTGTACCAAAGCCAGCTGGCCTGCAAGTAAAAGGGAGCCTGATTCCCATTATGTCACAGGTGAGATCATAAAAACACCCCAAAAACTGCAACACCCTCTCATGCTAGTTTAAGCACTGCAATGGCTTACAGCGGTTAAGTGTGTTTGATATGAACCAAACTGACTGATGCTACCACATTAATGCAGCTCATTGAAGAGGATGTTTACAAAGTTAAAAAAGGAAGTCCAAAGCTGACAAAACAGCAGTAGTTTTTAGAAGCAGTAGTCTCATTTCTGACATATTTAGGATGAGCCCAAAGACTAATCTGATTTGTCATTGGGCTTGAGCTCTCTCTGTTTGGTAACAAGGCAGCACCACTATGTGCAAACAGAGAACTTCTCTATTCTCTTAATAAAATACTAACTGTACACATGAAAGGCATCTAGGTTGTTGCTGCACAGCTAAAAGTATCTTTAGACGAATATAGACATATCTGTGTCAACTATGGCTACATTACACTGTTTTCAGGGATGCTTTTGGAAGAAATTATGTTTTCTTTTTCCAAATAAAATCAAAAGCTTAAGGGTGACATTGTTAAATCCTGCTTAACAACATGTTTAGAAGCTTCCTATTAAAACCCGTGTTAATGCATGGTAAAAAGAGTCTATGATACTTGATTTAATGTCAATGTTTATGAAAGCCAAATAAAACAAATAACTCAAATCATTTGAGCTTTAAATTCGGAATAAAGCCTTCTTTTTCAATCCCACTACAGCTGTCTCCTGTTAGCAGATCACTCCAAGCAATCAGTCCTCCTCAAAGGTTCCCCTCAGATCCGACCACTCTGAGTGTATCCTCACCGAGTATCATCCCTCCCTCTTCCTCCACACCCGTCAGCCTCAACAGGAGGTTCAGCAGTCCCGAGAAGATTGTCAACCTGCACGAGCAGCTGCAGAAGACTCTGATGAGCAGCTTTCAGGTACAATCAGCTGCTGATGTGCTGCACACAGACACGCGTTGGCATTAGTGTTTGCTCAAAAGCTATGAATGAAGATATAGATATTTCTTATTTCCACTGGAGGTAAATCTTTGTAACCATGTTGTGTATAAGTTAGATTTTGTCTTTCCATTTAGACACCTGGGAGCAGAGGCAGAGGGCAGCAGCCCCGGAGGAGCCTGTCCATTTCAGCCTCCACAGACCTGAGCCCTCCCAAAGCAGAGCTCAACCCCTCATCTTGCAGTGCTCCGCATAGCCCCTCTCTCCCAGTCACCACGGCTTTGAGCCCAGCTCAAGATGTAGTGAAAACTAAGTCTGCCAGCTTTAACACGTCGGGAACACTTTTGAATGCGGTTGCTGTCAGATCTGCTAATGCAGCATTGAGTCCTGTCACGTTCATTTGCCAAGGCCTTAAAGCATCTAAATTGTCTGCTCTTTCTCACTCCTCTAACTATGCTCTCACCACTGTGGCACCCAGCAAAGATGAATCCATTTTAAATGGTGGCTTTAATTTAACAGTATCCCCAAAGCAGCTAAAGAAAGGGACTGTTATCTCTAACGTATCTGATGCTGAACACACAGCTTCAGCCTTTCTAACTTTGACAACGGCTCCTTTTAACCCTCATGTCACTAATCCCAAATCCACTCACCCAAATGTGTCTGCTTCTAGCAAACAAACAGTCTCAAATTCTCAGTTTTTGAACAATGCCTCTAAAACGAATGACCCCTCAAGCGATGGCCGTGCACTCACAACAGCCTGCTCTCAGTCTGCTCACTCCTCTGACGAAAGATCCAACCAGTCAGCCAGGGAAGCCAACGCTGCTCCAGAGAGGTTTTCCAGACCCAAACCAGGTAATGTACCGCATTTCAAGGTTAATCTCTACAGCCACGAGCTAAGCAGTGAGTTAGTAAGTTACATTTTTAGACTTGACTTGATGTAGACTCAAAGGTCCGGTGAAGTTCCCCATTCTAGCCACAAAACTGCGGCGACTTCAAAAAGTCACCAGACGTGTGTTCTAAAAATTCCTTCTTGGTGCCAACAGTAACTTGGCAGAGGGAAAAGCTGAGAAGGTGCAACACTTCATATTTCCACACTGAAGGAAATGCGGAGAAAACGCGTCTTCCATTAAATGCTGAAACATGTTTTTTCTATAAGGCAACAACCCTTGTGTGTCAGTGGATTAGACTCTTAGGAAAATATTAGTTTTTGCTGCCGCTGTGTGATTAAATCACATAAAATACTCCTGTGCCGACTCTCACTGTTTGTTATTTCCCTGTTTACTCCCTTCATAACACACTGTGATAAAACATTATGAAATTCTAATGTGTCTTTTGACTGATTGTCAGGTTTTGAATGTACTTTTGTGGGATCGTTTTGATAATCTTATCATTAAAAAGTAGCTTTTGTCTCCATAAAAGAAAGCCTACTGCATTTCTAATAATAGTACATGTTGTATTAATCCCTGCAGAACCTCCCGCTGAGGTTCGCTCTGTTGAGGTCATAAAAACTGTTGGTCAGAGCAGCCTCCTGATTGGCTGGGAGAGGCCTCCGCTCGATGAGCTGGGCTGCAGTAATGGAACATTTGTGTACGGATATAGGGTAGGCAGAAAAAGACTCAATTACTTTTTTGTTTTTTTATTTTTTTGCTGAACACATTTTTCTCCCCATAGGTGTATGCAGATGGCAACTTCCACAAATCTGTCATGAGCTCAGCATGCACAAAGGTATCAACCCTCCTGTCTGCTTTACAGCCCTATAGCCTGAAATCACTCAGGAGCATAAATATGTTGTGTATCTCTTTTAATATCTCCAGTGTATTTTGGAGAGCGTGGACCTGAGCGTGCCTGTCCACATCAGTGTCCAGACTCTGGGCTCAAATGGTCTCTGCTCCAGCAGCGTCCACACTGTTCACGGGACCTCAAACACAACAGGGCAACGCTGACCCACGCAGGGGTCCAGTCAGAAGGTAAGTTTTCTTTTTCAAGTGAAGTTTTTTTTTTTAGTTGTGTCCGATGCGCTTTCTGTATACGCCTCTGTCAAACTGTGTGTGTGTTCTGCTGATCACTGGTATCACCAATCCATTTATTGCTCATATTAAAGGTGTTGACAACATTGACCTGTTTCATCCATCATCTTCATCTTGTGAGGAAAATCCTGTTTGTCCGACATGTAAGAAGTGTAATGTTACATTTTGCTTCCTGTGTTACAGAAATCTAACACTTCAGATTCTGAGAGAGTGCCGTGTGTATCCTCCTGTCTGTTCGCCCCTCAGTGCACACCCATCTAAATCTGCAGCCCTCCGAGGGAGCGTCTTCACCTCCACCTGAGCTGAGACACACAGTCACACAGCACGGACCCATGTGCCAGATGAGGCTTAGGTCAACTAATCAGGAATACCCCTCTCACACAGTTATTAGCTGCCCGTGCACGTACAGTTGCCTGCAGCCACCAAACCTCGGAACCTCCAAACCACTACCTGAACATGCTGAATGAAATGCTTTGTCAGATCTCTGCCTCTGCACTCAAAGTCGATTTCCAGCTTAAAACAGCCTTTTCCTTGTTGGAAGACATTCCTGTCTCACCTGCAGGACCTCTTGAATGCTTAAATCATGCTAACTCCCAGGTGATCCGTCACCCGTGACGCAACCATTTAGGAAGGCATCTGCTGCACACCTTTTCACTGTGTTAAACAGTCAGACCACCAGTCACGCTGCCTCATCAAAGAGCCGGCAAAGTGAAAAGAGAGAGCCGTTGTGACAGCGACAGTGTGCGATTTCCACGCATGAAACCAAATACGTGAAAGGACGATTAGTTCCAAAGAGTTGTTTGTTTTCCTCTTCTCCTAGCTCGCCGGGATTCCCTTAAACACAGTGGCCAGATTTTAAGTTGTACAATTTGCACACAATCATGATTAATATCTAAATGAAAACAATTTTAAGAGATTATCGCTGGTATTTTTTGAAGAGCCTATTATAAAAATATGCCAATGTACCACACACTGTATGTCTTTTTGTAAGTGACTTTGCTCCCAATAGATGTCACATTTGCACGCACATTGTTTTTTCTTATTTGATTTTATAAATGTTCAGGTCTCACATGATAGATTCCTCTGTTACTCACGGTATGTATGGGTGAGGAGGGATCATGGTGCACTAAAGGTATTTTTCTATCTCTAACTCGTATAATTGATTTACCACTATTTCCCTCTAACTGTGCAGAGAATAAATAAATGTTTATATCATGTTAAATATGTTGGCCCGGTGTTTCTGTGTTCCATCCCACTCCCAGATGGAAAAAGAATGTGGAATAGAAGTTAAATAGAAATATTAGCTAACTAACCCCCCAAAAAAGAAAGGTGCGCAAGGACATTTTATAGTTTTTACATAGCATAATCTCAGAAGTACAAAACCTCTTGTCTTTTCAAATCAAATTAAAATGACTTTTCAATTTGATTGGAAAAAAAACAAAACAGACGCTCTAGTACAGATTTGTTGGAGTGGCTGGTGCCGCTGGGCGCATGAAGACATGCCAAAGATGCCCCAAACATCTTAGTGACTACTCTACATACACCAGCGAAAAGCCGAGCTGAAACAACAAGGAGCATAAGCAGCAAAAAGGAGCTTATTAATCACCTGCTGCGCTCGGCAGCTTTGAGAGCTCCTCTGAGAACATTATTGCTCGTGTTCAGCAGAAATATAGAGCCGGGGGGAGGAGTGTGCGCCGGGGCTACATCTGTGGAAAAGGCTCTGCTCACAGGATAAACTGTTCAGAAAATTAGCTCCAAAAATGTTTGTTTGTGGTAACAGCTACAGCAGATGTAGCGTGTAGAAGTATTTTGATAATTAGCCTCTTTTACTGAGTTATTTAACATTAATGTTGAGCTTATCCGGTCAGTCTTTATGGTTTGGACTAAAAATGATTCACAAAATATTCATTAATATCGTTTGAGTACTTCATCAGTATTTCTGTTTCGATGAATTGTATGTGTGATTGACTGACTTAAACTACAACAAAACTGAGAAAACGAACAGCACAATGTTGAGACTGTTGTGAAATAGTGGACATTAGTTATTCATAAGCAAGAGTCGGAATAGAAAGAACAGAGTTAACGCTAACTGAACTGTTGTTCGATGCACTCAGTTTCCTGCAGAGTGATGAGAAGAGAACGAACCTGGTAGCAAAACTGCTCGACTAAAATTAGCCCCACCACTGCCCATCTCGGACCACTTTGCTACTCTCAGAAAATACAGAAAACCAAATCTCAGTGTGGCTTAATTTTCACCTGAAGCCTCTGAGCACAGACTCGCTGAAGTAGCCCTCACGAACAGGGTTGTATGGCACTTTACCTTCCATCCAACCGGCAACCTTCAGTCTTACTCCATTAGGATTATCATAACCCTAACATCTGGAAATCCAGAGAATACTTTTATTCATTAGTTATTGTGCTTTAATAACTAAATGAAGCAGCTTACTATATTTAATCCATTCCAATAAAGCATGCAAAAGTAGGTTGATTCAGGGACAAAGGCCTCTTGCCTTTGTCCCTGAATCAACCTAAAGAGGCCGAGCTGCACCCACAGTACTCCCCTTACCCTCTAATGAAGGACTCACCTCCATTATTAACACACACACACACACAACACACACAACGCACACTCTCGGTGCAGCTCCCTGAGCTTTAGCTCTTGTTTACATGAATGAATGTCCTCTTTGTTAATTAATCGTCCATGCTGGATGCTAATGATGCCAAGCTCAGTTCTTTTTAAGTCTCTTCCCTTTTCGGGCCAGTGAGGGGAGTCGATGTGATGGAGAAGGATGAGCAAGGGAAGGTAGGAGATAAGTGTGTGTGTGTATGTTTGGGAGTATGAATGACTTGTCACTGGCACATCAATAAATCAAGCCTCAATCAAGCCTTTAGGATATTTTCTGTCAGGGTGCCCAAAGCCAGTTCAGCTTTTCTCTGAGTCCGTGTGTGTGTGTGTGTGAGTGTGTCTGAGAGTGTTTCAGCTCTGTGGGAGATATCTCCGGCTTGCAGGAGGGTTTGTGTCTATAAACTGTTATGCTGACAGACAGTTGCCATCAGCAGGTGGAGGGGAGGGTGGAGAGGGGTTCTGGAAATGGAGCAGTAGATGAGAAAGAGGAGAAGAGGAATTGTGTGCAGAGGTTGTAATTTCACCCAGAGGCCACTCTGTCACTGCCACAGACACCTTGAGCTTCCGGGGGCCTCCATTGGCCTCTGGAGCGGAGGCCCGCTCTAAAAGTGGGTGTTTCCTGCTGCTGCGTCTGAACGGATGGGTCTTCCTGCTGGAAGGTTGATGTGTTTCGCTCGGCTGTCGTGCAGCTGCAGTGTAACTGTGATATTATCCCCGCTGAGCGCGTGTGTCACTGCAGGCCTTTTGAGAGCCCAAACGCGCCCAGATATTGTCACATTATGCAAACGCATTCATATATGCTTTAACTCTCATCACATGAAAATCACTCGCTGGTGAGGGGTAATTGTGTTTGTACGTGTGTGACAGTTTCCATCTCGTCTGCCTTTAGTCATAGCTGTGAAGCCCTTTTCATTCTCGCCGTGGTGGGCCTGTTGTGGCCCTATCAGAGCATCTCCGTGCCTGTTCTATTTAGAGGCAAAGCACTATCAGAGCTTACAGCTGGCCGCATGCGATTCAATTCTGACAGCATTCAAAGCAATTTTCCCTCTTTCTGTCCAGCTTATTTTCCTGCTTGCCTCCCTCCTCTGCCTCTTTTCCTCTCACGTATCTCCCCATCATCATCCCTTTTCTTTTTGCCTCTTGCCTTCAAGCTCAGCTTTTTTCCCCCCGTTTTTTTCCATTGCATTTGCATAATTGTTGCTGGTTCGGGCTTTGTTTTCCACCCGTTTTTTTATTTATTTGTGGAGCTTTCTTAAACAAAGCAGCAAATCAGCACCTTCCTCTGTACTGTTCCCTCTCTTTTCTTTGCTTTATTGCTGCCCGGAGTCACGAAATTCTATCTCTTCCAGCCCCTTTGGTTTCTCCTGTCCACTCATTTCCTCTCTCAATTTTTTTTCTCCCACATTTCCATCTTCCACATAACATATCAGGTACTCTCTTCTGCCTATGAGGCAGAGAAACAAGAGTTTCATCCCATGTTGGAACAAACATCAAACATCAAACATCAAAAATCGAACAGTTTCCAATATGGGAAGAGACAAGCAATTAACCAATATTACATCCTTGAATATGCGTGCAAAGGCACCCCTAATCTCATTAATCATGAACAATGGGGGCGGTAATTGAGAAGCATGTTTATGTAAATTCCTCCAAACAGTAATCTCCTTCGTGCTTAATAGTCAAAACAGTGGTGGTGCTTGATAAGACAATTCTTTCACCTCTTCTCCTCTGTAAATAATTTCAGTTGCTTCCACTTCTTCTCATGCTAGATAGTTATACTTTTTCTCTGCCATTTTAGTTTCTTCATTTCATCTTCTGCTGTGTTCAGGAGACATGAACCAGAACACTCAGAGCCTTTAGAAATGTATTGATCTCTCTTACTGTAGAAACTCTCAGTTTGATGGTTAATAGCCCAGAGATAGTATGGAACATTGAGTTTTACATTCCACCTCCACACAGCTACACCTCCCTCCTCCTCCTCTCTTCTCCTCTTGGCAAATTCCCCATCTCATTTCCCTTCTCCCCCATCAGTTCTCTCTATTTCTTCTGTTTTTATGCCTTCCATTTGCATGTTTATTGTTTCACTGCTTGCCTCTCCCCCTTTTTCTCCTACGGTGTCTGTTTTCATCCATTTCTTCATTTCTCCTCTTCTTTACTTTGCATTTATTGAGCTGTTTCTTTTTTCTTTTTCCAGAGTCATTGTAGCAGTTGGTCCAGGAGCCAAACATCATTCAGGACTAAATTTAGCCCAGAAAAAAACATCATCAGATTATCCCCCTGCATCGTCTTTCTCCTTTCTTCTCTCTCGTGAGATCCTCTTTTAACTATCGTGTCTTCTCTGTTTTAGTCTTCATCTCTCTTGAGTTATGTGCCAGTTCCAGATGATGATTATGGCACCATGTCAAACCAGGAGGTTCAAGGACCTGACAAAGGTCCCAAGCATCAGCCTACAGTCTCATAGTGTCATAATCTGACTCCAGTTACAGTATAGGGATGGATTTGGATCATGGAATGCAAGAATATCTTAAAAATATTAATAACAATGATCATTTAAACTAAAAAATGATGACCAAGCTAACTTATTAAGTAACAGTTCCATGTTATCTCACTCAAAGGGGGATTTTTACTTCGGAATTATTCTATTCATTCAGACAGAGTGCAATAGATTGGAGTAAATGAATCACATCCATCAGTATTCCTTCACTATCAAACTGTCACTATGTTTAACACAAAACAGTGCCACATGCAACAATATAACATACATGAGAATATATTGTAAGGACAAAGCAAACTCTAACGCAGCCTCAGTCATCTCAGCTCACACTGTATCCGTGGCTGAGGATATGTTGGAATATTTGCTGCCAGATGTGCCTGATTTTAAATCTTTTAACATATTCATTTAGTGAAAATAGATCCTTAAGATCCACTTCATTTGAATCAAAATGTGCAGCGGACCTGACGGAAAAGAGGAGAAGTTAGTCTTGTATACTTCGTCTTGGGTGCCAGGACTAAGTTTTCCAAAGGATTTTATACACTCACTTTCCAAGCTTTTGGTCAGAATGTGCTTTGACATATTTTTTTATTTTTACCATGTTTTTTTTTCATTTAATTTTACATTTATGTTTCTCATTCAATCAGTTTAATTTCATTCTCGATTTGCACTTTTTATCTGAGAAAAATGCCTTGTGGAAATAAAAAAGAAAAGTTAAATTACTTCCATTTTTCACATTAATAACATTCCAGGGCTATCAGTAAACATGTGTATCTCAGCAAGATTTTCTTGCTAATCTCCATGTAAAGACAGACCGTACAGGCAGAAAATAGTGATCACACAAAATCAGTTGTTGAATTGAATATTTGCAGATAAAAGCTAATTAGCTTCACACAGTTCATTTTAATTAGCTGATAAATGCCGAGTGCGTCTTCCTGTGTAGTGAGGGGTTGTGGGAGGGGTGGAGGGAGGAGTGTGTACGGCGTGCATGCTTTTGCCCACAGAGACACGGCGCTCGCTCACTGTGCTTTCTCTGCATTGTAGGAGCTGTCCATTGTCACTGGTGCTGAAACCGGATTACCGCGTCCCTTCTTAAGAGTGGGGCTGAATTCGATAAGCAGGAGGGAAGGAAATAAAGGAAGGAGGAGGAGAGGGAAAACCAGGAGCAGTTCATAAGATTTCTTCATTACTTTATTTCCCGCAGGCGGGCTGCAGAGTGAGAGGAAGTTTCTTGAAACTTGGACCGTAAGTACACCTCTGACACACGGTTTCCGCAGGCAGTGAATTGATGTCTTTAACACCCCTCTCATTCTTGCTGTCCCCTTCACCCTTCACACACATCCCACACTCCACGGGTCTCATAACCGGACAGTTTGGCAGGGGAACGAATGCAGCGGGATATCACAGTTTGCTTTTTTCTCCCTCCAGCTCAGCAGGAAGAGTGAGGAGAACGGAGCCACCTCTACTTCTCTCTCACTAGTGTTGGAAGTTGTGTCTGGACCCAGCCTGACCGCTGCTGTCCTCGACCGGGGACCCCGCTCCCGCTCTGGCCCCGCCGTGCTCCGGGTCTCCCTCAGAATGGCGAGCTGCGCTAAGAGATGCAAACATGGATTTGTAAAGTTTGTCCTGTCTCTCCACAAACTGGTCACCGGGACTCTCACAAAAGGTATGTAAGGGGCTTGAATACGAGCTGTGTGGACCCGATCAGGATTTTGTGCAAGTGGAAGAATGCGCGTTTTCTCAAGTTCCTCGAGTTCCAAACGAAGGCAGCAGATGTGTGTTGTTAACAGGCAGGCAAAGGAAGATGTGTCAGATAAACAGAAGTTGAAGTTGAGTCAACTTTGTCTTCCATTTTCAGCTGTTACTCCCATTCTCTGTCCTCTTCCCTGTCTCTGCTCTTGTCTGCCGTCGACCTCGTTCTGTTCAGTGTTTTCTCCAGAGGGCTGGAGTGAAGGAGACAGAGATGAAGGGTGTAGCAGCTAATAGAGAAGAAGGATGTGGTTTAGTTGATACAGACCAGAGAGTCTCTGTTTGTGTGTATGTGTGTGTGTGTGTGTGTGTGTGTGAGCTCGTGATTAATGTCAGTAATAAAACATGTTGCCCTGGTGGTGTTGCAGAAATGTGCTGCACACATATGAAGAAGAGGGCTTTAGAATTGTGATGCAAAAGCTTTTTTTTATGCGTGTGTTTGAAACGTAGTTGTGCGAGCATGTGACATTAAAAATGGTAAACATTTTTTAATCTTGTTCTGGTGATTTTACTTTTAAAGTGTAGAAGAGAGGCTGGGAAGCCTCGGAAATTGTGCAGAACAGCGGCCCCCCTATCAGCACACACACAAACGCACACATCCTGCGCTTTGGACCAATTGACATTTTGTCCGGAGGGTTGAGAAACATCAAAGAATTCAGGCAGTAAGCTGAGGCAGATACACACAGACAAACCCGGATGCTTTGTGCATGTTTGTGGACGGTTCGAGCGTGCAGCCACAATGGGGGGAACTGCCCTCGAGGTCTCACACTCCCGGCACGTCACGGAGGAGCTGCTGCTGCTGAGGCTGAGGCTTCTGTTACATAACAAACGACTCTTTAGAGGACCAACGAAGGGACACGAACAGTCTGATTCTGCCACGAAAAATAGAACGCACAAGTCGACACGAGCGTGATGCTCATGTATGGAAGAAATATACACACAGGGTGGACAGGCCGTCATTAAAACGCCCACACAGGAAATGAGCCGCAGGGACCAAGAGATCTGCTTCTGCAAAATATCAAAGAAATACACATTTATACACACACACATACACACAAAGAGGTCCATATCCGCTCTATTTCAGAGCTCTAGCGGGAGCTTAATCTGATTAAACAATGGCTATAAATCCAAACTTCACACACAAACACACACACAAATACACACACAAACAGCTCCTTAAGACCCATCAAAGTTTGTTAGTTTTGAGGCTCTTGTTAAAAACTTTTCGGTGTTGGAAACTGTGTGAAATTTTGGTCCTGGCTCTATTTTTGGTTACTTTCTGATCATCTGCATTAGCAACTGGATAGCTGTAAGCTGTTTATGAAGCCATTAGGAGTCAATGAAAAAAGAAACTCATCTAAAGTGGTCTCATATCGTTCTGTTTTTTTTTCTTCTAATAGCACTCAATGGTGTCTAATATTCTGTTTGTCTAAGGATCGTTTTTCCAGATAATTTGTGGAGGTCAGATGATGAAACTGCTTCTTAAGTGAAGGGTATGTAAATCTGAGGGGAATCATGGAGGTTTTGAAATCAATGTAGCTTAAATGCACATTTTGCTCATTAAACCTCCAAAGCTGAGGCAAGAATTCAACTGGTAAAAGTTTATAATAAGGGAAGTATCCAGAATTTTACACTTCCCATTGTGAAGTAGATGAACATGTGCAGGCTTTGTACCCCCCCCCCCCTCAGTAGCAAAAAGATACTCAGGTCACGAGTTGCATGACTGATTAAGCAGTTTAATTTTTTTTTACTTATCAGAACATTAAAAAGGAAAGACACAGTATTTGGAGTAAAGGCCCATTAAAAGAGGTCTCACTTTTTATCTGCCACAGCAACACTGACCTCTGCTGGTACGTTTGACAAATTACAAGTTGGCTCAAAAAAGGATTTGTACTTCTTGTCTGATCATCTTTACAGATTCAGGATAAAGACGTTCTATGACAGGCAGATAAAATATGGGAATAAAGCTTAATCTTCTCTTAATCCTCTCTTCCTGAAGCAACTGTTGCTTCACCATGAGCTCTTTGAGATTCAAAATAAAACGACTTGGGCCAAACATCTAATAGACTCTAAACTATCAGACTTTGTTAAACACAAGGTATTTATTTGTGGTAACTTTACAGTTAGGAACTTTTTATCTGCATTTCACCTGCGTCACATCCCTTCCATCACTCTGGTCTCTGCAGCCTAAACTTCTTCACAGCTCCCTGTCATCTCAGAAATCCTATAAACAGCCTGTGAAAAGGCACAAGGCTGTACACAGCATCACTTTGGCTCTCAATGCCGCTCGCCCTCTGATTCCTCCTGCTGCAAACCTTCAGCAGTTTGGGCCCATTTGAAACCACCTGGTGGCAGCTATTGGCTAACAAACTGTTCACTTAAAACTTATTTTTCTTCGTCTTTACAAGAAGGCCTCAGATTACAGTTTGAATCCAATTCATGGCATGCATCAGAAAACCCTCTCTGATCTCCTTCTCATTATTTGAACCTGTTTTCTCTCTTGAGAAAATGTGTCAAGGCAAATGATTCTTATCTCTGACCTTTGTGCTCAGTCTTTCATAAGAATTTGGAGCTCAACAAAAAGAGAAACAAACCACCTTCAAGGAAAGCTTGTACACAAAACATGAAACTTTAAGGCTTCCAAGATTTGGTCTGTTGGGAACAAGAACAAAATGCAGCTGATCTTCCACTTTTTACCATTTTGACCTTAGGGAGACCAGCTTCAAATGAGAGAAAAACAGGTTCAAAAGATGAAAATATAGCTTCATTTATATTTTTATTCTGATGCAGCTTCGAGCAGTATTCCAGTGTTTCGACAGATTTGAATTTCTCACGTTGCACAGCAGAGGGCATCAGACTACTCAACCTCAGCTCTCCAGAAGCTATTTGCATGAATCCCCACTCTGCCAGAGCAGATTGGAGCAAAAGTAGAGTCTTTGCTGAACAAAGCTTTAAATATTCAGCCGCAGAGTGCTTGCTGATGAGGTAGCTCACACTCTGACGGCTGATGAATGACACACAGTTTGGTGGAATTGTGGGATTGGCTGTCATTAAACACAGCAGCCTGTATCTTCCATGTTCACGAGAAGCATTTAGTGAGAGATTCAGGAGCTTCATTTTTATTTCAGACAGTCCCTTCAGGTTCCCCCTCCCCCTGCTTTGATTTCTGGGATTTGGTTGGTCTGTACTCACTGAAAAAAAAAGGATGGAGAGAGGTGCAAATGAGAACAGGGACAACGGGAATAGTCAAGTTTGTGTGTATGATTACTCTCCTTTGTCTTCGGAGAGAACACGTACAAATGTCTTTGGGGTAGATGAGGTGTGTGTGTGTCTGGTTTCCCCATCCTGTTTCTGTCAGTGCAGATGTGTGTGTGTTGCTTTGCTCCGAAATGCCGTCGTGTCACTTCTAATGCTTCACAGGGGACAAAAAAGTGTTCACAGCATTACAGAGTGCAGAAAATTCATGTAGAAAAGACTCACTCGGGAGGAGATGTCATCCTTCACCAAGCCAATCAGTCAGTCATGAGTCTGCATACATTTAACTCTTCTTCTCTCATGCGCCTAGATCAGAGGGAGGAAAATGGAAACAAAACAAAGGAGGAGATCAATGCTTTACTTCAAACTAACTGCTGGAGTGTAAAGACATAATGTGGTGGAAAGAAAAGAGGCTTTCAATTCTAAGAATTCTCATATCAGGAAATAATAACATGCCATCTGGTATTTATCAAGTCTTAAATAGAAGTATATATAACCTCAGATTAACCACTACACATGATATTTATTTAACAAAAACTCAAAAGTCAGAAAAACCCAATGAAGGATCACAATTCAAGACTTAAGAGAGTGATAGCATCGTGCAGATAACATATACTCAAAGCAGTTCATTCATGGGGTGGACCTACCTTTCCACTCTCTGTTCCAGTGATTTGTTTTGTTATTCATTTGTTTTTGAGTAGATCAATAATGACACTACATAATGTGTCACCCATTTCTGTTTCTAATGATCTAATCTTCAAAGCTTGTAAGGGAAAGGGTGTACGTCAGTTTACACAAATATAAATCCAAAACTGCCTTTGTTCACCTTCATTTCTGAGGAAGAAAACATTCCGTTGTGTCACATGCTGATTCTGTCCAAGAATAGTAGTTGGGGGAGGATGGCAGGTTCGGAGTACAGTAGCACCCACAGGCAAGGTGATGCTGTGTATAAAACATTTGTGGAAAATGAGCTTGTAAGTTTTTCAGCCAGCAGAAGAGCAGCAGCTTGGACAACGTTGTGTTAGTTTCTCTTCATACCACTTTCACCTCGAGCTGACTGGAGTTTAGAGAGCTCTGAAAGATGTGACACTTGTGTATGGGCTTGCAGGTGTGGGCTCCACATGGCTGCAAAGTGCCATTTTTCACATCTTGACAGGCGACATAAAGTTTGTGGGTGGCAGGCAGCGGTGGGTCTTTCTGATGGATTTACTGTGGGCCAGAAAATCGGCCACCATGACCCTGAGAGACGCCCGTTGTCATGGAGAGACACACTAAAACTGATTATATATTGAATTTAGTCACAGATTGGTGCCCCCAAATGCACCATCTACCAACAATTTTGCTACATTTATCCACCGTTTGATTTATGATGAGTTGCCTTGTGAATATATGTCAAAAGATATAATGACTAAATAGATCTCATCCATGTCTCACTTATTTAGGAGCGCAGCCTGGTTTTTTGGTGTTTGCTGCATTACACATTATTTGCAAAATATTGACGGGCTGAATATTTCAACTTCATATTTCCAACTTCTAACACGATAAAATACTGTCAGACATTGTCAGGCAGGGTTGTGTTTTTTTTTAGGCTTCTGAATTGGTAATGATTACAGACACACAAGATATGCTATGGCAAAGAAAAAATATTTGTCGCCTCAAGATCAGGAAACACCCAAACCAAGGCTGCCATCTCATTCTGACAGAGGTAATTTGGTGCTTGCTTTGGTAATTTGCTTTTGCTTAATATGGGAGTATTGATCCTTTAAGCCATGTTTAACGTGCAATACTTAGACGGATGGATTGACCTCAGAGGTGAAATGACTCGGTGCTTTCTGGCATGATGCACATTGATTGTTCTCTGGCCTTGCTGAACAGCTTATTTTCCATCCCGTGTTGGAGCAGTTGACATACAGGTATTGGGTTTTTAGGGGAAACCTGCTCCCGGATCCCTGTGGTATTACACACAATTCCGACCCCTGACAGGATCGTTAATTTTTTTCCCTCTGATAACTCGAACATCAGAGGACTAGTTAGAGGCCAGGCGCAGTTCTCACTCTTCTCTCTTTGGCCTCCACCTCTCCATCCTCCTTTCCTTTAACTCTTGACATCAACATCTTCTTCTCAAGCCTCTGTTTTCTTCCCCTTTACAGTCTGTCCATCTTGCTCAGCTTGTTTGTCCCACAGTCTTCTCACTTTCTGCAGTTATTCCTGTTATGTCTTATTTAATTCATCCCTCCCAGCTTTCTTTTGGCTTTTTCTGACATTGCTTCCTCTCATCTGTGCAGTCATCACTCTGACAGATTCCATCCACCCTTCATCTAATAGAACAGGACAGCAACTAACCAGTCAATTTATTATTCAGTGGCTGTTCACCCCTTTCTGTGCTTGTCAACACCGCCTATTTTTCTACAGTAACACGCTTTCAAACCCTTCAGCTCCACAGCCAAATCTTACCCTGTTTTGTTCGTCCTCCCTCCATTCACTCACGCAGCCCGTCATCTCGCCCTGTAAACGCTCTGTTGTGTAATGGCTGATAAATGATGAAGTGAAGTGGCTGGCATGCAGAGTGATCCATACCAGTTTGGACAGGAGGGAGAAGCAGTTCAAACGATGTCAGGCTTAACATGTTGGAAGGATTCAGTGCCGCTTGGTCTAATGTAATGAACCGAAAAACCAAGTTCATCACGCGGCAGTGATGCAATACGCATCTATTATTCTTTTTGGTTGAAACCCGATGAGCCAAGAAGTCATTTGCACAAACGTGAAAATTACGTTTTGGTTCATTATGTTTGATTCTACACAATTAATAGATGCATTTCATATAAGTGTTTCACGGCTTGCACTGTGGCTGGAGTCCATCAGCCTGTTGCCGTTTGGGTTATTGCTTCAAAGAGTTGTTTTGGTTGCAGTGTTAGAAACAATTTGGAAGGTACTACTTCTTTTACTTAGTGTGGTATGTGAAGGACCCCAAGGAAATTGTAAGATTTGCAACACAGCTCTTATAGACAAACAAACATTAGAATGAGCTGAGGGAAAAGGAAAATTTGCAGTGTAAAATAAAGAAGACGCTTGTGTATTTCCCCTGCCATTAGATACAGATGAGAGTAGATTTTTGGACGTTATATGACAAATGAGTTTAATAGCTGGTTTGGAACCGAACTTAAAAAACATTCTTAATGTGTGAAATGGTTCCTAACCTGGGCTGTAGTAAAAAGAAAAGGTTTAACTGTGATGTTGTACCCGCATTGTAAGTCACTTAGAATAAAAGCGTCTGCCAAATGCATAAGCATAAGCAGGAAGAAGAAGAGAAAAAAACAAGCCGCACCAAAACTTGTTATAGTAAGACTGAGACCATTCAGGGAATCAACATCTTTTGAAATATGAACTCTTGAAATTCAACTGATGACTCTCATTTTTGTTTTTTATCTTAATCCAAGCAGCCAGCACGTCTTCCAGTGTCCTGGTATAAAGCTATGGAGACCAGCCAGACTAAGGTACTGCATGATCCTAGACAAAAATGAAAGTCAACGTAACAACCATAGTTACACAAAGAGAACGGTCCAAAAACTATATGACAGATGAAAAGCTTTTAAGCTTTTAACCTGATAATATCTTTACCATTTTGTAAAGTGTTGATTTGGAATGTAGAAAATAACTATTACAGCTTCAAAATTCCCTCTTCTGCATCAAATTAAATCCAGCTTTTCATTATTGCGGTGAAGGTGCATTTCAGGTTATGGACAAAAGTGTACTGTAGATCCAATGCATGTGTACAAATCAGGACTGTTTTTAGTTTGGATATGACTATCAGCATGAGGACATTGTGAGGAGTTTCTAAATATTATAAAGATTATCTTTAGACAAATGGTCTCTAACCTCATTGTGTGGAAGTTAGACATGGTAAGACTAAAACAAAAAAACACTGACAAGAATGTAGAGAAGGAAATGAACAGAAGCCCCTTCCAATACAACATTGTTTTGCCCCATCCATCTTTTTCCCACAGACTATGTCTCTCTGGAACAACATCTAATTTATTCTTCTTTGTTCAAAAAACGATTGCAATCATAATTCTTGTGGCAGTGAAAGGATTTAGCTGGGTGTAAAATGGGAGCGATGACTGACGCTGTTGTTTTTCCTGGAAGGACATTCTCTCTCATTTTGTCAGTGGTTCTTTTTCACATCAGCAGAAAACCCAAGACATTGATTTCATGGTTATTGTGGAGCTTCAAAAGATACTTTTTCTTAAAAATTCTGGTTGTATTATCCAGTATTATATTAGCCAGTATGAAGTTAGTTTAGAAAAATACTAAACACATTCTATTCTATTCTATTCTATCTATGTTTTGCCAGGACTACATTGTTTTTTCTTCAGATTAATTCTCCTCGGGATGTTTGAAAACTTTATCAGATGCCATCTTTGCCAAGACGGATCAGAACAGCCTGTTTTTCAGCCTTCCCATTTCCAGCTCTTTCTGTTCCTCTTGTGGGTTTTTGAAGGTATTTGTTCAAACTACAGCTTTCTCTCCACAGACAGATGCGCATGTAACCTTTCCAGTGAAGTTAAACATTGTCAGCAGAGTGAATCGCGCTCCTTTATCTCGTCTGTACAGGCGGACTCTCCGTGTTTAATCAGTGTCTCTGCGTTGCTGCTGTTGTGTGAATTCAAAGTCCTGTGTCTTTTTGGGTGATCCAGTGCCAGTCTCTGCTGTAAGCACTGGGTGTGTGTGCAAGTTTGTACTCGTGTGGCTTCTCGTGAAATAGGTTTCAGTGACATTGTGAGGAACCTCTGTTGGATTTTCTTCCAGCAGCGCTTGACACCCCCCACAAAATTCATGTCTTTGTGGAAGCTCGTACACCTCAAGTATATATCTCCTCATTTCTCTGTGTTCATGGTCCCCTCCTCTTCATCTCTTTTCTCTACGACGCCCTCTTCTTTCTTGTTTTTACTCTGTATTCATGCCTAGCGTGCATGTTGCTGCCGCCAGAGGCTTTTAATGAATGCCATGGCCTAATGGCTTTATCATCGGCCACGACGGCCTTAGCTCAACCGCTGCTGTAATTTGTTTTCTTAACTACAGTGATGTGATGAATTTCAATAGGGGCTGCCGTCAGTAACGTTGGTGCTGCTTGCTAATCTGAACAGTGGCTCCTTATGCAGGTTGAGCACAACTGGCAAAAGTTTGTGTGAAATGCACCATGTATCACGAGACGAGATCACTACCCAAGCGATCAACAGGATGTCTTGAATGTTTTCAGACAGTCCTAAATGCTTTGATGTCCAATTTTAGTTATTATCTTAATTCTTATCCAATGCATGTGGAAACCAACTCGACTGTGAAGGCAACATTACGTTGGGTATTTCTGCTCTGCTTCCTTTTCTATTCTAAAAATGTTTTTTTTCTTGTCTTTGTTCAGGTTTTTCCTTGCCTTTTCACAAAGCTTTAACCTAGCTTTTTCTTAACCTGCCATGTTGACCGCTACTACGTGCTGGACTCAAATCAGATCCTGTTCATTGTTCGATCATTGGAGCTGTGTGTCATTTGTAGGTGTGACAAAAGTCAGCAGTGGTTTTTCATATTAGCAAAGACAGTCTGGTTGTAGAGTTTCCTTCCTCTGACCGGTAAATGTACTCTTGTGGTGCGATTTTTAAAACAGTGTTCACCATCATCATGGAAATTTGGATGAAAACCAAATTGTCCTTAACTTGACGACTGCAACTTCATTCATTTGAAAATGAGTGAAGTGGCTTGAATTGGACTGTGTGCACAATGATCTGAACGCGTACGGCTAGGAAAACCGTCAGACTTTTGCGGCTGCGGCAGAACTCCGCTGTCTTATATAATTAAAGTCTTGAGGGAGAAATGTGGGTCAGAGCAGGGCAGCTGGTGTAGTCACCGCACAGGCTGGGAAACACCTCTGTGATGACATAATTTGGCCTCCAGTGGCTGACTGCTTTACTCTGAAGCCTTCATTGACACATATGATGTGTGATATGATGTTATCCTCTGATCTATTATTTACTTCAGTTTTTTCTCTTCCAAGGAGGAATTGGAAGCTTTCTCATCTCCTCTTCTGACAGCTCATTTTCTATCATTCTGACACCAAACACTACGCCTTTCAATTCCAGCAGGAATGCTGCTGGAAGATTTTAGTTTTAAAGTTGCTGAAATGTTATTGGAAAGGAAGTAATGCTTCAGAAAATAAGACTTTTTATCGCTAGTTTTTTTTTTTTTCACCCTATTGGCAATGTTACCTATTATTTTCCCACAGGATAAGCCACTGTTTTCTCCTGTAAAAAAAACAAAAAGATTTGACTTGACTACATTCTTTTGAATCTCTAACTTAACCACAGATGAGCACAGATACATGAATTTTTTTATTTATCTGAACACAGATCAAGAAAACTTTTTTTGTCCAACTGCAACATCATACTATTTACCAACACAGGTATTTCACTATCTGTCTGGTGATTGGATTGGCCAGCCTTTGGCTTTCTTTAGACAACATAGAAACTGCAGCCCAAGCCCCATGTTGGTCTTTCCTACCTTTGTGCTCTCTGCCTCTCATAAGGTAGTTGTTATTCCATCATAATTTGATTTAGTAATCAAATTGGGCATGTTGTGCCATTAAAAGGAAAAACGATCCCGCTTGGACTTTAATCGTGACCTTTCCCAACTTTAACAAGTGCCCTGCGTGCGTCATTCTCTGACGGCAAAGGGCCATGACGGATCCCAGGGCTGACACACTGGGAATGAGCACAAGATTACAGACTTGGGCACGTTGGTAAAAATATTTCTGGAGAAAGCATGTTGATGAAGACACGAGCATGTGCAAGGCAGCATGTTTGCAAATGTAACAGAGTCAGATGTACAGGGCTTTGTTAGTGACCCACCCTCTGGCAGAATAATTATGCACACTAGCACATACACACCAGCTGTCATACTCCAGCATGTAGAGATAAGGCAGAAAATACCCTTCTATAGTCAGACTGTTTGCCTGCTGAATAGTGAAAAGGGACATATCGGTTGTGCTTTCCCTTTTTCTCCCCTCACCTTTTGCTCTCTTATCTCAGCCTATCCCTTTATTTCACTTCTTACTTCGCACTCTGCTCCTCTATTCCCACCACCCTCTCCTCCTTCTGATCTCTCTCTCATACCTCCTCTCGTTCTCCTGTGAGTTGCGTGCTCCCCTCCTCATCTCCGTCTCTGTCTCTGCGTGCCCCTGTGCAACAGTGTGCATCTCCCCGCTCCCCACCAGACGCACACGGAGACGGCGACAGAGAGACAAGCGGGAAAAGAGCAAAGGAAAGGATAGGCAAATACACAAAGGGGCACAGAGGGGATTGATGGACTGACGTCGAGTAAGAGGGAGAAAGAGGGAGAGAGCTCGGAGTGGGAAGGGAGACAGAAGGCATGTAAAATAGGCGGCTTCAGTGACGGCGCAGACAAAGGTAGCTTCAGAGTGCATGTGTGCAGCTCGCCTCACTCTCACACACACACTCTCTTTCTCACTCACACACCCTCGAGGAGGAGCGCCAGAGCCGTGTGGGTTTGAGGCAGCATGAGAAGTGATATCTGTACTTCCACACACACAGCCGGCTGATGGACTAACTTAATCAAAAATTACGTTCACCCACAGCGCGCACACTCACTCGCACACCTTAATTACATCCACACGTACACACAAATTCCTGCAGCCAGAAGTCAACATGGGTATTGTGATGGGAACCTTTTCCTTGCAATCCAAGCAAGTGTCGTACCACAGGGGTAAGAAATCTCTTTTTAAACTAATCAAATTTCTCCAGTCTCACTCAGGTGTGTGTTTTTGCTGTTATTTCTTTGAGTCTTCATTGGGTATTTCATGCATGCTTTTTTTTCGAATCCTGAATATTACAGAAAAAGTGCAGTATGAGAATTAACGGATTGTACACTGAAGAGTTGGCACCCAAAAATGTAGTTTGGTGAGGGCTTATCACACAGTCTTGAGCCTACCTGTCCTCTGCTTGAACCATGGATTTGGGAAGATTTGTGTGCGTGGCTTTGCCATTGGGCATGTCTATAATAGGTGAAGATATTTCCCCGTCTGCTCTCCATCCCATCTGCCCTGATGTTTGAACAGCATCCACACTTGACACATATGTGCTGACGCGTGTGTGCTCTTACATATATCCGGGACTGTGCAGCTCCCTATAATTCAGCGGTAAAACGTGGCGGTGTCCAGGGGGGCCCTGCATTCTGTGTGAGTTGTGAGGCGGCGGTGGTGTGTGTTAGTGTTGTAAATCAGGGGGCTGTAATCTATCAGCCTTTGGCCATGGTTTGTCCTGCTTGTGTTGACCTTAAACCTGATGTTTATCACCGACAGACACAGCGATGCTTCTCACACACATACACGGGGTTCTGCACACATTATCAGTCTGATTTTTTTTTTAACTCTTGAAAGAAAAGAGAGGATGGCATTTTGAAATGCACCTGGACCATTAAGCACAGTGAGATCACGTAAAAACTGGCTGCATAAGGTGTAATTATTTCCTCGGATGCTGTGTAAAGCCCTCAGAGGCACATCTATCAGCTGTCTGTATTTTCCATTCTAGCTATCAAACAGTAAAAGTCAGACCAAATAGCTGTAAAAACTCTTTGGAGACCTTGTAAATGGGTTCCTGATATACCAGCATATAGCAGTCTGTGTGGGCTGTTTGGATTATTTCCTGACCTGCAGCTCTCAGCAGACACTTCAGATGTGTGCTGAGGCACATTATCAAGGTAGGTGTTTCAACAGAACCCACACCTCAGAAACTGTTCAAAACCATTGTCCCCTCAGCATATTTACTTGCTAAAGTTGAGGCCAATTATTTTGAAGCAATCTGGTTGTGTTTTTTTGACAATGTCAAGTACTCCCTGTCCCCTTCCTCCCTCGCTTTGAAGTTGGCATAGTCAGGAGGTGAGGAGATAGATGAGAAAAAGTGGGGGGACGAAAATTTGAGAAAAGTTGAGAGAGGAGGCAAGGTTTCATCTCAGGGGGCTAGAGTGTGCGTGTCAATGAATGTGAGTGTGTCCACCATCTGCTGCAGTGTTATAAAAAGTGGATTAATGAAAGCAGGGCAGGGCTCATTTTGCATGGAAGGATGGCCCACCCTTGATCACAGCCTAAAAGAGAGGCAATGGCCATCTGAGAAGGACCCAAGGTTAACTATCTGGAGAGTCAGCTCTTTGTGTCATAAAACCTGAGATATCAGTTCATCTGATGACACAAAATATAACTCAACTCAACCAGAAAATTGCAGCTTGTGTTGGGGTTTGTCTTTGCTATGGCTTTGTGACGCAGATCTGCTATGTGTGCAGCACTTATGTTTAAAATTGAATTTAAGTCATCAAAAATCTGTGTAATTTTTCTTGCAGCAAAATTTCTTTGTTATGATTATTACTGATTTGTCAAGGAAGAGGTTCAAACATCAACTATATTAAAATAATGAATTAAATATATTTTTGTCTTTAAGGGTTTCACATTTCATTTGGTTTTATATCCCATTTTCCATGAGCAAAGAAGTGCATTAGACAGCGTGCCCACCATCCCAATCCTGAGCTTTGGTTTTAGGATCAGCTTTGGTTTTAGGATCTACATGAACATGCAACCATTTTCCCTGCCTGTGCAAATGTGAAAGGAGGATTTATATTTTCTTAGTTACAGAAACAAAAGCCATCCAGGGAGCTAGCTTTATTATAATATCATACATTATATTATATAATACTACAAATGCTGTAAATATATTTTCAGTTCAGGTCTGTTTGGATGGCAAACTGTGGTGTTTGGTCTACATGTACAGTGCCATTGGGATACTTTTATTTCCCTGTTCAAGCTCTTCTTGTTTGCTTCCCTCCAACTTCCTACATGTACTCAGTCTATGGATAAAACGACACTCTCAGCTATAGCTGCTCTTATTCACAAACTATCTTTTGTTATGACAAAAGTTTTAAAATGGTTAATAAAAAGTGGCCCTTTGAGAGGACTACATGTTTGCATAATTTGAAAAAGAAATTCTTGATTTATGAATTCCTCCAAAGTTGTTAAAAGAGATTTATATACACTATTTCCAGTGAATGTCTTAATGAGAGAAGCATTGTAAGCCCAGGCTTCCAGGAGAGCTGCTTGGATCTAAGTGGGCAGACAGGAAAACTCCTCCAGGGAAACTGTATAAGTGTGGTTTCCAGGCAGTGGGGGGTCAGCTCGGTGAGCGAGTCCAGGAAACTGATGGTCACCAAGGTAAATGGAAGGGCCAGTCTATAAAGTGAGAATATCTGGATGTGTGGTAGAGTTGAATTTCTTCTAAGAAGCCTCTTTTTCTGACAGTGGTGGATATCCAACTTCAGATTGCTTGAAGCCAGTGAGACTTTAATGATTGTTTCACATTTTTGCCTCCTTTATTTATTTATTTACTTGGTACAGACCGAAGCAAAAACCCATTTTTGAAAAAGTGTAAAAAGAGCAATGGATGAGTATTGAATGGGGGTGTGTTGTACTACTGGGTTTATCCAGACCATATCTGAACAACTAAAGAGGAAGCAAACAATCAAAAACAAGTAAACAGAATTTGATGAATAGAAACACAAAAAGATAGTAATGGTTACACATAAATGAATAATAATGATGGTGAAAACAGGGGTAATGAGAATACCCTCTACCATCACTAACTACGACATCAATATAAATTAGAAAATGTACTCACGTGAACACTCACAGAGAACAGCGAGTACCAAGGACTACAGCGCGTTGGCATTGACTCCACTGAGTTGTTGTGTTCTTATTGATCTGCGCAGTAAGAGATCCTTGCAACATTACATGTGCCAAAATGTCTTACATTTGTAAAAAAAAAATAGTCTGAAACTGGCTCGCCCTTTAGATGGCATTTTTTACTTTTGTTTAAGTTGGGGCTTGTTTCAAAGGCCAAATACCTTGCTGTCATCCCAGTCCTCAGGGCTGCAGAGCATGCTTATTTACCTGGTTCCACTTCTCTCACCTGGAGGCCGCTGAAAGCTTTCTGCAAGCAAAATACTCGGTGTGGAAAAGTACCTCACACAGTCTCACTTAACATAAACCATGATGATCCTTGTGTTTGTACTCGCAGCAAACAACAGAACGTTTGCTGAGACATTTTATTGTTAGCAGAAGCAGCTCGACAACTCTGCTCTTGGTGGTTCACGCAAGCCGAGCACGAGCTAGAACTGGGCAGATTTTCTGCTCAGAGACTATTAGCCTTGAGATGCAATGGGGAAACCAGATGAATTTCTCAATGGCTCATGAAGCAAGAAGGTAATGTAGTATGAGGGCAGCAGGTATGGCACTGGTGAATAACCTCAGAATTTCACAGCTTTTTACCTCCGTGCTTATAAAACACACACGCACGTACACACATGCACATGAAGGCATTTTTAATTCTGCTCACACATTCTGAGCACATTCTGTTTTCTGGGAGATTGTTTACTGAATAGATAACAATGCATCAGGGGCTATATCATTATTTCTGCACAAAACACATATTTACTGTTCAAATTAACAGGCAGTTTAACATTTAATGTGCATTCCATCACCTTCATCAAAATTCAGCTGCTCGGTTAGCAATATAGCACCCACAAAAGAAGCAAAAAGTAAAAAAACTGCTGTTTTAACTGAGTTCATAGTGGAAGAGTGCCTATTACCAGCTCAGGAATGAAGATTCTCTGATGTTAAGCCAGCAATGGGATCTAGCTATGGAGTGCACTGTCTGTCAGCCTTTTGTGCCCACTCGTTTTTATCTTCTTCTGTGTTTTGATGTAATCTTGAGCCAAACATGAATCCCAGTTGCTCTGCATGGCCAGCTCTAGGCTGCAGATGGTGAAAGAAAGTGACATTTTTGAGCACTCCGGTATGTTAGATAAATGCTGGGTAGTCCAGAGCAATTAATATTACTGAATTGACTGAACACAGTAGAAATGATGGTAAACCAGGTAAACTATATATGTGTTTGTGCTTTTCGATGCGCATGGCTAAATGAAGCCAAGAGAAATGCCATGGCCTATAAAAGTGATATTTAGAGCTTCAAGGTAAGGTTATTAGTCAATGGCCCACCAGCCTGTCCTGCTATACCTCAGTGTTAAGGCTGTCCCTTTTCACTTAGGGTGAAAAAAAAGTCATTTTTTTGTCTCAGGATGAACTTCTCTGCTCGATGAAATATTTCCCAGCGGTCATAAACTACAAAACCTGCACCTTGTAGACACATTTGTCTCTCTCTGACAAATCTCTCTGTCCACCCCATTTGCTTCTACTTTCATTCATCTCTCCTCTCTCTCTGTCGAGTGAATTTTCCCTCTCTTTGCTTACTTTCAGTTCATTTGAACCCCAACCCCTCCCCACCCCCAACACACACACACACACACACACACACACACACACACACACACACACACACACACACACACACACAA